>OX465580.1:74323328-74730170 GCA_950022655.1 Alentia gelatinosa
GCCAGTTCATTCAGTATGGAATCAGTGCGAATATTGTTGTCATAGTACATGTAGCTTCTAGGATGCAAAAGCTGTAAGCGTGAGGGATTATTTATAAGGCATGTGATTTATGTAGCGGGCTGGTGGTAAGTCAGGTGTCAGACTACACGTATCCACCTGACTCAGATCAGGGGTGGTTATAAGGTCACCCTCTGTACCTGAACGTCTGCGAACAGGGAGTCGGATGCTGCAGTCAGACTGAAGTGTGATGTATTGGTGCTGCATCATGTCCTATAACATGACCCCCGCATGGAACTGGCCCCAACTCATCCCATTTCTATATCCACCACCTCCAACCTCCGTGCAAGACTCAGACCTCCATCTGCGTGGTAAAACCAAACTGTGGCGCACAATGTAGGTGCAATTATTTTCCTAGACCATAGACCTAGAATTTGGATGTAGGTTTTGCACAAAAGATAAATGAGCTAATATGTACATGTATTCACAATTCACAATATTCTGGGAATTAAACGTTTCTAGTTTTCTGAATACCATTCCACTGCACGCATTCCCTTATATATCTGCGTGTGTATAGAAATATTTATGGTTATACATGAACGAATGATATACCAAATAAGCGATATCTGAAACTTCATGTATGGATACACGATGCAAGCAATATCCTAGGTATAATATAGACTACACATAGTCATGCAGAAGTAGAGAAATTGTTCACCCTTCACTCTGTATAAGCAAACGAAGTATCTACTCAAATGGTGTGTCTGTATAAAAAAAGACGTCTCATCTATAATGACGTGTATTGTTTTTATAGACAATAATCGATGATTTTGTGGACAGGCGGCCGTAAACCACGAGCGGTTGACGCGTAGTAATACACGAGCGCTAGCATGGTTTTGAGGCTGTATACCACATATATGAAACCGTACATACCACAATTATGGTATCTAACAGGTTTTATAAAATGGGTCGTGGTTTACTGAGTCCCCATACATTTTCAATGGGGTCTTGGTATAAAATGGATTATCAAATTGCAGAGATTCCAGGTTTCGGCCAATTAGCGTTCGTATAATTACGGTATGAGTTTACTATGGGAGTATATAACGGGCTGATATTTCAAGTCTACGCACACTGTTGCCCCACACCACAAATATGAGTGGTGGTATCAGTGACCGGGGTGAACCATAGCTATAATAGCACATGGGTGTACCAACGAGAAAGTAGGACAGTCAGTGCATGTGGAACGCGTGGCCTAGAAAGTTGGTAGTTTCATCCACCAGCACTGTTGACGCACCAGGCAGAATTAAAACCTCTATAGTAGTTAGGTGAAGGGATTTATATCATAACATAATATGGCTGGACAATCATTGGTAGAATAGTCCCTATTTCTTTTAGAATCAGTTAAATTTGCTTTATATTCTCTGGTAGCCAGGAGTCAGGATGGCCGAGCGGTCTAAGGCGCTGCGTTCAGGTCGCAGTCCACTTCTGTGGGCGTGGGTTCGAATCCCACTTCTGACAGATACTTTTCCCTTTCGATATATTAATAATAATATTATTATATACCTATGGCTATGGCCATATGACCTACACATCATGCCCGCTGCTACCCATTACGTGCATATATAAAGCCTATAAGACACCGACCCGACCGCTATGCCCGATTCTACCTTTGCCCGACGGATCCGTCGGGTCTGTGACAATCTGCATCAATCGGGTCGGTGTACGCACTTCACCGACCCGATTTTATTGCTTTTCCCGACGCGTCGGGCATTACCACCGTGTCAGATATGACCGACTCTGCCCGACCTTAAGATTTCGGTGTACGCACTTTCACCGACTGTTCCCGATTCTGAGTAGGCCGCTTATATAGTGATGCTATGAATCCCCTCATTCTATACCCGAGTATTTTATACCGATTTGTAGGGGAGACAGAGGCGATTATAGATCTGAAATCCGTTTTGTGATATCCTGAATAGAACAGAAGTTATTAAACTTTGCATTATTCATATATATACTTATCACCCGGCCCGGGGCCCAGTCGGGTCCGCTCCCGCCTGTTCTCTTTGATCTCAATCGGGGTCGTTTTACGAGGTTATAAAAGGGGGAGGTGTAATCGGGAAGAGTCTACATGTCGGTGTCTTATAGGTATAAGACACCGAAATTTTATTCCCGACTATCACCGAGCCGATGGTCGGGATGAATCTGGAACACATTTCGGTGTCTTATAGGCTTTACGGTACCATAGGTCACAGTGCGACGTACGGGTATATGATCACGTGTTGCCAAGATTTCACCAATTTAAGGTTTATGATCATACGAAAACGGGCTGACTGTCTAAGCCTTAACACACTGAACGATATCTGATCATGAATGTTCCTTTCTCGGCGACAAAAGAACAATCGTAAGCTCAGGCAAGGCCTACAAATTTAGTCGGTCAGTGTGACATCCCCTTCTAGAACTTTGCTTAAGATTTCACCCCCCCCCCCCCCCACCAAAGGTGATGTACCTTTGTCGCTGATAAATTGCAGTCTAATGTTCCGAAATCGGGACCGATAAATTAAGAAACCTGTTCCTTCCCGTTGTCGAGTTTAAGAAATACTCCGGGCCGTGGTGCCTATCGATTTTGGCCCATAATCAGTCGCTGGGTGAGCAGATATGCCCCTGCCACACACGGACTGAGTCCCGCTCATCGATTTAGCCCCCATATACAATGAACACAGATTTACTTGTTCCTTTATTGGTGGGCTCAAATCTCTGAGAAAATCGGAAGTCACTCATCCAGTGTGAACAAAATTTGCTTACGATTAATTCCAACCAATGACCGCCACCCCCATCTATAAATCCTGCTGTGATTGTCGATGCCAAGCGCAAATTCGCCTGAGAAAAGTTTTAATGCCCTTACGATTTAGGGAGTTAATCGGTGGGAATGAAATCGTACAGTCAAAATACTTGGTAGAATTATTGATCAAATTTACATCCCTCTGCCTCCGGCATCGGGACGTCTCTGATCAATAATTTTACCAAGTATTTTTGACGTACAATGACATTAAGCCAGTTTAATACAAGTCATGGACAAACTCGAAGAAGCCAGTATAATACACCTGTGAACATCGTTCTTACTTTTGCTGCCCACATCAGATTATATTGCTTCCTGGGTGCTGTTGAATAATCCAGGATGTATCTTCAGGCTGGAGGATAAGATCTAACTCAGGACGAAGGAGATCTTGGAGGATCCTTGGAAGATACCGTTTCCTAAACTATATCCTTGGTGGACAATAAAATCCCTCCTACAAATTATCCTTCTTGTGACACGGATAATTCTTCTTTTTTTTTTAATATCGAGCTTCGCACTATTTATTGAACCGAAAGAGTTACAGTAAGTTTGGGTAAAAAATACATGTGAACTTTCCATCCGAGCATAATGGACTAACGGATAATTTCTCAGGACAAGTCCGGGACAATTCCTAGGAGTCTAGCAGACAAGTCACCCCTTGTTGTAGACAGAATTAAGCAATATTCTGAGGCTTCACAAGCCGGGACATGTCCCAAGATCCAGTTAGAATCGTTGCATAAATCTACGATCATCGGATCATCTAAAGGGTTCTTCCTATCCTTAAAATGAGGTTCACCCTTTCACATTAGATTAAGACCATCTATTATGCTAACGTATTGGATAAATACACAGTTATAACGGAGCATATCGAGAGTATATGCTTGAAAATATCTCGACCAAACAATAAAATTATGGTTGTCATGACATGTTACAGGCCTAACAAGGGGGCTATGGAAGAGTTTCTGGAGATTATGGACTCACTAATGAACGATGAGGAACTGGCTGGCTGTGAATATTGGTTAATAGGTGATTTTAACGTGAACTTATACTCGAGAAATGACCCAGCGGTATCTAAGCTTGTTGACTTCGCAAAGGATAACGGACTTAAACAACTGATAAATGGCGTAACATGTCCGGATAATAGTGGTTATGGTGGCAGCTTGATCGATCATTTGTATACTGATTCGGGTTATGTAAAGGAAGCACGAGTAAGTAATATACTATTGAGTGATCACTTGTTAATTTATGCTGATAGAAAGAAAACACAAGAAACTAAGCAAAAAACTGAATTTCGAGGTAGGAGCTACAAAAATTATAACCATGATAGTCTTGCTGTATATCTAACCGATCTTGATTGGAGTACCTTCTTGGCAAGCACGGACCCTGGGGAACAGTGGGGGATTATTGTTAAATCTATTAATGAATATCTCAATATAGTGTGTCCAGCGAAGAACATGGCCTTCCTGAGGGGAAGAGACCCGTGGGTCATGGATGATATCCTCTCGAAAATCCATGACAGAAGAGAACTAGTAACAAAATATCGGGATACCGGGAATGTTGATGTATTAAGAGAAGCCAGGAGACTGGGTTACACAATAAAAAGGGACCTTCAGACGGCAAAGGATGACTACTGCAGGGAAGCTATAGATCAATCGCGGAATGCACCCAGTGACTTCTGGCGACTAATACGGGACCTAACTGAAGGGACAAAGAGTAGGGCGAGCTTTAAGTTAATAAACAAAGATAATGGGGAGCGGATACCTAATGACGAAACGGCTGCATACGTGAATGATTATTTTGGGAATATTGGGGCTGAGATTTTCGAAAGCTGTGACCTAGACGCACATATGGATCTCATCACTAGACTAGGAGAACTTGATAGTAATGAAATGGATGTTGACCTGAAAGTTGAAAAAGGAGAGGTGCTAAAGTTAATCAGGGAGATAAAATTAACCAAGTCTTCTGGTATAAAAGATGTATCAACACTAGTTCTCAGGGATGCCTTGATTATTTTGCTAGAAGAATTTACCTATATTCTGAACACATCTCTCACACATGGGCTAATACCAGAGGAATGGAAGAAGGGACTTATCGTTCCCATCCCCAAGGGAGGTGACAACTCAGATGTCTCAAACTGGAGGCCGATAAGGCTACTTCCTGCTCCGGCCAAACTCAGCGAAAAAATTATACATAAATACCTGGCTAACTGAACAGGGATTTTTGACTAACTACCAGTATGGGTTTAGGCCTGGCTACGGAACTGAGGATACCATCTTCGAGTTTGTCCATGACTTGTATACCAGTTGTGACAGTTCGGAGGTGACGGCCTCGTGTTTCGTAGATATCAGGAAGGCTTTTGATTCCGTGCCACACAGTTTGTTACTCACAAAACTTGAAATCTCTACTTTTGGCTCGTAAACTATTTATCACAAAGAAAACAGCGATGTTTAGTTAATGACATAATTTCCGATTAAATTGACGTTGTCACTGGGGTCCCCCAGGGTTCCGTGCTTGGCCCACTATTGTTCATTATATTCATTAACGATATGTGTAGAAACCTGGATGGAGTGAAATTTTTGCAATACGCGGATGACATAGTGGTCTATGCCAGTGACCTAAGGCCTAAACTAGCCCGAGATAGGCTGGAGTGTGCTGTGCAACAAATCTATACTTGGTGTAATATAAATGGACTAATGTTGAATGCAAAGAAAACTTGCACATGTTGGTATGCGTCTGGAGCACGCAAGCGATTCCTGCCAGAACTCGATATATATTGTGGTGACGACATGCTTTCGATGAAAGATGTGTATAAATATCTGGGGGTAACAATTGACCAAGATCTGAATTTTTCGCGTCACATTAGGCAGCTACTCAAAACTACATCGAATAGAATCTATAGACTCTCAAAAATAGGGCGATCAATCTCGTTCAATGTAGCAAAAGAGATCTATTGCACATGTATACGGCCCATCCTAGAATATAGCAGTTTTGTAATTGATGGGGCAAGATCAGTAGATGTGGCAGCCTTACAAAAAATGCAGAATAGAGGGTTGAGGGTGGTGCAAGGTAACAAGTATAGGAAACAGAGAATAGTGGACCTGCACAGTAGGACTGGAGTTGAACCACTAAAGGGCAGAAGGGATCTCAAACTAGGGAAAGTTATGTTTAAATTATCAAAAAATGAGGAGCTCATGGACAACAGAATGAGTAGAACCCGGAAGGGGAAAAAGGTAAGATTCAAAATATGAAGGATCACCAATGTATCGAGGAGTCGGACTGTGGAACTGTCTAAACAATGATACACAGGACCTGGCAGACATGGCTGCCTTCAAACGTGCTGCCAAATGTGAACTAAGTAATCGGATATGAATTACTGTATAGTACTGAGTATGTTAGAAACCTGCTACACTAAGAAAAGGGAAGGGAATGTACATATTGTGGGAAGGGATAAAATTGTTCATAATGTTGTTTTTTTTTTTTGTCTTTTTTTTTATTTGACAAATGTGATACAGGGTAGTCTGCTGGTTTGCAGGTTTTATGTACCGCTGCAGGGCAAATTCATTCTTCCTACAGTAACAATGTCAGACATTTACAACAGCAAAAAATCAGAGAGATTGCCGGTTGATTTTGTATGAGAATGATGAGATGAGATGGTAGCAAATATCATGCATGGAGATCCTTGTAAGCTATAGATATCAGGTAAGTTATTTCGTTCTGTTACTTACACTTGTTCATTTTCTGCAACCATTACAGATTTAGTTCTTAACATTACATTTTTCTTATAGAGGTATATAGACTTTGCGTCCTGGATCTCTTTTGGCAAGTCATTCCAGAGCGTCATCCCTGTGTACAACGGGTTTTTCTTAAAGAAGGCTGTGCGGGGCCTCTTCATTCTTACTAGTCTTTTTTCTTGTTGTCTTGTTCTCGGATTAATCATTGTCTCGATTTTGGCAGCATATTTTTTCATATATAGATACATGAGGTAGATCCTTCTTTAGATCAAATGGTCAACATTACATCGCGAATGCAAATCATCTATACTGATCTCTCGAATTGTTTTCCTAGTACAAATGCGTAACCCTCTGTTCTGAACTCGCTGAAGGCGTTCCAGAAGTTGCTTATTAGCTCCACTTATAAAATACCCTAGATGATCAAACACGGGGGCTATTAAAGTTTTGTATATCTTGATACTGGTGGATTCTGAGATATTTTTTCGAATTTTTGCTAGTTGAAATATCTTGTGATTAACTTTTTTAAGATTAGATGTAATCGCCTGTTTCCAAGTCAGGTTACTATCAAGGACAATTCCTAGGTATTTATAGCTATTGCATCTCGGAATGTCAGTATTATTGATACATATTTGGTTTTCAGTTATAACTGTTTCACTTACTTTCAAGAGGTTTGGTGAGCCAAAATGGCATATTTTTGTTTTGGATACATTCACTTTCATACAGTTTTTAATACACCAATTTTCTAGTAGGTCCATGTCATGTTGTATACGCTTAAGACTATTAATAACGGTGGTATCACTGGTATATAAAACAAGGTCATCAGCATAAAATATATGTTTACATAAAAGGGGTAAAGATTTAAAATCGTCAATAAAACAGTTAAATAACAGAGGGCCGAGGATACTCCCTTGTGGAACACCAGATAAATTTTGTAGGCTAGAGGACAGGGTGCTGCCAACTCTAGTACATTGCATTCTATTTGATAAGTAGTCTTCTATGCACCTGGTCATTGTATTACCTATTGCAAAATTTTGATCTAGTTTTAATGTTATTAATTTCTGGTTTACACGATCGAAAGCCTTAATAAAATCTACGAACACACATGGGGTTAACCTCTTATTATCTCTATTTATATATAAGTCATTGACCAGTTGCATAGCAGCGTCTACAGTTCCTCGGCCCTGTCGAAAACCTAATTGGTTTTCATTAAACATGTTATGCGATTCAATAAAATCTGATATATAGGTATGTATAATTCGTTCAAAAAGTTTCCCAGGCACAGGTAGTAGTGAGATTGGTCTCAGGTCACCAGGTTCAAATGGGTTTTTGTCTTTGGGAATTGGCACAATAGTAGCATTAGACCATATTCTGGAACATATGTCTAAGTTGGTCTATGATAACAACAAAAGCATCTTTTAGGACCCTCAAGTTTATACCCTGGAGACCACTGGATTTCGAATCGTCGATCTCTTTAACTGCATTATATACTTGTGATAGTGTGATTTGCATTTCTTGTAATTTTTGATCATTATTTATAATATTGATTCTATCGTCTATCCCGTTTTCATGTTCTGCTACATTTGGAGTGTTATGTATTCCGTCCTCACTTCCGACGTTAGCGAAGAATTGATTTATATAATTTACCATATCCAGCCCTGTACGATATTTTCCCGCTTCTTTGTCCCATATCTTAGTCAAGCATTGTTCGAAATGTGGGTCGTATAGATCCTTTATGGTTTTCCAGAAATCTTGTGGTCTGTTGGACGCACTGTCTATTTTTAGGTTCCAGTATTCCTTTTTTGCTTTCCTAATACAATTATTAATTTTACGTTTAATTTTTTTGAGCTTCGATATATTTGTATATCTTATGGTTACTACATTTATTAACTAGTTCCCTACGCTCGATTATCAAGCTCAAGATGTCTTCTGTAAGCCATCCTGCCTTTTTCTGCTCAAAGGAAAATGTTTTTAATGGGCATGTTTTATCTAGATAGTTATTTATTTGGGTTTCGATTATTTTCCACTGTAGTTCAGGGTTAGTTGCGTGGTAGAATTCCTTCCAGTCATGTATATATAAACTGTTTTGCAGATCTAACGTGTTATATCTCCTATAAGATCGTCCAAAGAACTCACAAGATTCTTTGATAGGAGGTGTAAAGTGCCTAGTAAAAATAAGAGCTTTATGATCGCTTACCAGGTTAGCATCGGCGTTGACAGCCAGCGTACATTTTGTGTCAGATAGCACATGATCGATGCATGTCCCGCTCTCGGGTCTTGTGATTTCTCTCATGTAGTTTTTTAGATTATTTTCCTTGACGAAGTTTTCAAATTGTTTGCTTGAAGGGTCCGATCTATCTAGTATATTTATATTATCATCCCCTGCATAGATTTTTTCGAAGTTTTTATACTCTAGAGTGGAGTGAATATTTATCAGAGAATTAAAAAAAATTTCCAAACCACAGGTAGGCGCTCTGTAATAGTATACAAGCAGCAGTTTTTTGTTATTAGGTTTAGTTATATTGATAACTACAATTTCAAGGTCTTCGGTAGACAACGACAAGTCGTTATCTACTTCACAGTATTTCATATATTTGTCTTTTATATAAATACAAATTCCCCCTCCAATTTTTGAAAGTCTATCTTGCCTTATTATTTGAGAACCATGCTGCGCAATCATGCCTGTGGTAAATCTTGGGGTCAGCCAAGTCTCGCTGTAACACATGATATCCACGTCATCGAAAAGTTCCTCTACTTCATACAGATGTTTATAGAGGCTTCTTACATTCAGATATCCAAAACATATTTTTGATCTACCCATATCTATTTGGTATCGATGAACATGAATGATAATAGGTGATTGGTAAGGTGATGATGTGAACGACTATCTCATGAGCGATATACGCCGATGAGATATGATTCTCTATCCAATGTAACATACAGCTATTAAGCTTGTTAGAGCACTGGATAGGCAGGGGCTTCATGTGAAAGGACTATTCTAAGTCCAGGTTATATTATACAGATTGTTCATAATGTGTCACTTTTGTTCAAACCTGCACTAAATACGGTGATGTAAACTGGCATTTGTGTACAGGCGGAACCATACAGTTCAAATGGAAGAACTGAACAATGTTCAGAATTTGAATAAACACTTTAAAAAAAAAGAGAATTACTGCTGATTCCAGTCAAAATAATGCCATATTATAGTATATTTTGAGACTGCCCTCTAGCTGTCCTTCTCGGAGGACAAGTTTGGACAAGTTAGGACAATTTGGAGGAGAAATCCACCTTCAGGATCTTGTTATGAAATGACTTTTGTCCACCCAAATTTAATCCTGTCCTTCACTTGTCTTGGCTGTAGGATTTAAAAATCTATGCAACAGCATTTCATCAAGGACGGTCCGAGGATCATTTCTAGGACATATCCTGGATTATTCAACAGCACCCTGGACCATACACTGTTGTCCGGCCCGTGTTTGCGTCACCGCGACACCATCTAGTGCATATTTACGGATTTACTGATCAATATCTAACATTTGAAGGTGTGTGATAAAAGGAAAACAAACAAGGAATTTGTATAAGGAAATGAATACTAACCCCGCGATTCGCAGAGTAGTTTACATTTGTTTACACATACAGATATATATATATACCTTAATTAATATTCCTACTAATGATACCGGAGAACAAATATTAAATAAATTGTTTAGGTTCATTGAAACATTCTTTATGTTTGATTCTTGATCAAATTTAGATGGCTCAAATATATAATCTCTTATGATATTCTCTTACTTTTATTTCTTGAAGTAATTCTGGGGTACCGCGCTCTTCCATTATAAATTAAAATAACATTAGTTCAAGGCCATGCTCCATTGCAGCAGATTGAGGGCCGATCAGGAGCCGATTTGGTCTGACACCGACAGGGGGTGTTTTGCCTCCTATTCTTGGTAGTGTAGCTCGAGTGGAGTAATCACCGCGACCATCGGTTCATACTCTGCTAGCAATCGCAATAGTATCTCCTCTGATTCTTGAGGATTCTACGTGTTTCACTAATCACGGTGCATTCGTAATATTAGTCCTATTCAGAGGCATTTCCCTGGGTTCTGCCATTTGTGATTAAGGGAAGAATTGCATGCAAAGTCGTCAGAAATATTAGTCACATGGTCTTCCCTCAACATAACATCATTTTAGAAATTTCGGACAGAATGTGGTATAAACATTCGTAAAATCAACAATTATGAATTATTTACTTGCATTATTCGATTGACTGCAAAATTCAGCGGAAATTGACAAGTTGTTGATCGCCGTTTCATGCAAATACCAACATGGTAGATACCCCCTGTCTCGACTTAACCCGGCTAGCATGATACTGCGGGTGAAAACGGGGGGAGAACATGAATTGCTGCAATGGAGCACCACCTTTAATACTGCAGCTCTATCGTAGACGTTCAGTAATAGGTATTATTACATACCTATGGCCAAACATCTCTCAGATACTAACCGCTCACGGGGGTGTAGTACTCGGCGACTACGGCCCACTATGGTGCGCTTTGTCGCACTGCAAGATTCTAACGTGTATGTAACTAACTCGACGCAACGCGCTAGGCATGCGTATTCGACGTCATCGCGACCACTGTCAACATGTCGGAGGACGTCGAATCGCAACTTGAAACTCGCGATACAGGCCCCCCCCTAACGACTAGAAGTGTGTCTTTGTAAAATATCGAGGTAGCTAACGAATGGCTTGCACGTACAACAGTTTATATTGGTCAAATATTCGAAATTCATCGATAGTAACAACTCGTCCTGGTCCGCAACGGGCGACGCACAGACAGAGTGGAGGTTTTCATTGCGCATGCGCAAAGTTATCTAGGTTAACGTCACTCTCCAAATCGTAGTAGCTCGCGGCATTCCGCCAGCCGCTTACGTCAAGGACAACGGTTCGGAGAGTGAAGCTTATTAAGGTGCATGCGCAATGAGCACATCCTGTGAGTGGACTTCCGCTTAGTAGCAGACAGTGTCAACTTGAAGGGGTTGTTACTTGACGACTTGGTAAATGGCGTTTTTTGATCGAATAAAGGTATGTAATAATAAGAAAACGTCCTGACTGTGGGCAGAACCATCGGGTTAGTTCTCGGTCACCTATCGCGGACATTCGTCCCTCCGCCTGCGGCGTCAGGACGAATGTCCGCGATAGGTGACCCGAATGTCCGCGATAGGTGACCTCGAACTAACCCATGATTCGCCCACAGTAAGGTCGTTTTCTCCTATTATGGGTTGACCATCAGGGCGGTTCATCAGGCCTTAGGCAGGCTCACTCCTGCCACCTGGCATCAAATCCCAACACCACCAAGGAAACTCAGACATTTCACCATATTATCATATATACCTATGGTAGTATATCCTACACATACCACCCTCTCCTACCCAGGCTATATTGATATCCATACGCAATGAAGGTGGCGTACGTCGAACGTGATCATCTGACATTAACGTCTGCCTAGCTGAGGTATTTCTCATGTATAGAGAGTTCAGAGAGTTACAAACTCACCCTAAAGAGTAAAAATGCGTAATTACCAAATATTGATCAGGGTATATAACATGGGGCAATCACCTGATACAGTCTAGATAGCTTAAATATGTGAAATGAATCGATAACAAGTTCACTCGATAAGATGTGCAGCTGACTTCACACTAATACGGTCTATGAATTGCTGACACTATTTGGGCTAACTTGGCACTGCACAAGCACGACTGAACTTGTTGTTACTGATTTACTTTGTATATTCAAGCTATTTGAAGTGTATTGAATGCCCCATGTTAGATACCGCGAATTCTAGTTATTATGCATTCTTATTCATTAAGAGGAGTTTGAAAAGTCACGAAGAGGTGGCACTTCATGCTGCCAACTTCATCTTGCTGTGATTACTAACTTCCAATCTATAGTGGCCAAACATCAGCTTGGCGAGTGAAGACTATGAGTGGAGACTATGATCAGGAGAGTGGAGAGGTAACTAACATATTTTTGCACATGTGCAGTGATCACATTCTGTGTGATGGATCTCCGAGGTAATTCTCTTCTGCTTCGCGAGTTTGGAGACGTTTTAAAAACTCCCAGCAAGAGCTAGAAGTGTGTAATGACCTACTATCGAGGTGAATAATGTGGGGCCTAGCTCAAATATGCGAAATGAACCAATAACAACAAGTTCATAAGACCAGATTTGCAGCAGGCAACACACAGACAGACTGTCAGTCTGCTTAACCGTATGTAGCGAGCAAGCGATCAGTGATCAGATGTACCTCTGCCTGCGGGATCGGTTCATCTAAATTATACGTCCTTAGGCCTGCGGCGTTGGCCCCCGCAATCATGTACTTCTTGATCTAATTTGAAATTCTACCTCATTATAGGGTTAGATAGTACAAACATGAATCCAAATGCCATATATGTATCCATGCTCCAATAGTTACTCTGTACAATTTACTATCTGAAAGAAATGCCACACAAGAGGCTGAGAGTACTAGGTAGGATTTCCCCAGATATGTCGATTTATGACAGCCCTACATGTATTCAGGGGAATTTAACCAAAAAAAACAGGCGTGATGTAATGATTAAAAAAACTAAAATTCATAATATGATGTTTCAGAAAAACCTGTTCAAAATGAAATTATAAAGAGGTATACATTTATATACAACATCTATATGTACGTAGACTGTGGGAGTTCGATGATTGACTATAAATATATATATATATATATATATATATATATATATATATATATATATATATATATATATATATATATATATATAAACATATATATATATATATATATAAACATATATATATAAATTGTAGTAGGATGCTCAAAATACGAATTAAGATTGCACTAATTAATGACCTTTTACTCTCTGCTATCTTTGTTTCAATATTGTTTCCATTCATGACCAACCGCGATACATTCATAGCTTGCTAATTAGTGATAGTTAAGATACTTTAAAGGCGGAATCTCACCAGTGCACGACCTCGTATGGTGTGCGTATGTTTACCAGACTGATACCATCAAGTCATCTACCTCTCAGGTGCACAAATCTAATATTTCGATTTTGATAATCACCACACTACCGCAATTATCCCAACGAATGACTGCAGAGGGGATCCCCCTGTTTTCCCCATCACGATCACACCAAATTATCTCAAAAATAATTATAGGCATTATACTTATATGCATCAGAAGTCCATTATTAGAATACACCGCACTATGCGTTTGACATGTAATCAGAAATAAGGTAATGATATAGCTTAAATAATTTAATATGCGTATTGGGAAAGGACGGAATTCCCCTTCCATAATATATTTGGAAAACATGACCTCTCGGTAGTACGTCACCCTGGATCTGACAATAATGAGGTACTTATCTATTTATCAGGAGTTTTAGCCATTTAATTAGACCGTTGTACCAGTGAAGCTTAATGTACAGGAATTCTAATTGTGCGCGTGATGTGGGCAGGACAGGGGTCTGTGTGAAGATTCACCCTCCCAATTTTGTCTTTGGGAGTACGTTGTTATCATTCGAAGAATAGCTGCGGTTTAATCATTGCGTGGGGTGCTAGAGTATAGGTCGGCAGATCCATATCTCCCATTACCTTATGCCTAAATTCCCTACCAGACCAAGTTTGGTATATACCTCAAAGAAGCCTAGAACAAAACCTCAACAGGTGATTACCCCTTGTTCTGGGGTGCTACATTGTCGGGGTTTGTGGGGTGGACGCGGACCCCACACGCCACGCACGTGCGCCGCCCACCCCTGTTTCATCTTTCACCGTCTGGACGCTTGTTGAGTAACATCCCGCCGTTCTACAAATTGTGCGTGAACAGCCGTTCACGGGGGTACATGTAATTATCTGTGTGCTGAGCCTCCAATCTGTCTGTTTGCGGGTATACAAACCCTCAGTCGCTTGTGTATAGGCTTCCGACGCCCTGACGCCCCAACTGCAGCGTCCGCCGCCTCACAAAAGCGGAAGTAGCGTCGCCACGCCCCCACCCGAGACGCCCTATAATTACCAGCGGCGGCCATTGTGGACGCTGGGCGGGTAGGCATCAAGGACTCGTTAGGTATTCTATTTGCACCTCTTGATTGGGACAGCGACCGGGATAAGTGAAAAGTTGAAAGCCCACGACCCTAATTTGTGAGTGCAAGGAGAAAATGGCGGGTGGGGACTGCAGAGTAGTGCTCCCATGAGTATAGTAAAATGTGAGACATTCTGAGGAGCCCTATTTTGGCAGGACTGATTTTGGATAGAAGGATAACTAAAAGTCATCTAGGGATGGTGAATGTCCATTTCGCATTATACACATTCGTGAAAGTAATACTTAATGTTTTTTGGGGTGTTTTTTTTCATTTGAGATGTTTACCTGGGAATTAGCCATAGGCTAAGGTAATGCATGAATATTGCTACAAGGACAGAATGCTTTTATTGCTTTAATCTAAATAAAAATCAGTGTTCACTGATAATTGACCGTGATATACCATATTTTATTCATGGGAAACCTTTTCTTGGATAATTGACGCTGGGTTTTTATTATGTTGTATAGGTTGTTAGTTTCTATCGTTATATACTTTCCCCAGTCATGCAGTTACCTCATATTTCTATTGTATGGGTCTGATTGTATAGTTAGTATACATTATTGCAGAAAGCAACTGGGTTGCTAATGACACTGTATACACCGAATTGCTTGTTCGAGGTAAGTAAACTGTTATCAATTATTGGTTCCAAATTCTGGAATGAATTGAATCCATGAGTACACCAACTTATAAGGGGTTAAAAAATGGGAACAAGAAGATAACGAGAGATAATCATTTGTGAGGATTGTATTATTTGGTATGGAGTTCAAATTCTCTGTGAATCTCTTGGCAAATTGTTGTTGTCGCTGGGTCCTCTGCTAGGTCTGTTTTCCAAGTATAAATATATTCAAAAACACCACTTGTACACATGCCATGGTATTAATTAGTAATTATCATTAATATTTTTTCCTGATAAATTACCGTCTTTTTATTTATCATTACTTAAGAGGAGATACCTATGTACTATGTGAAACTTTTACGAGCATTGAGACTTTGTGTGAGCTACAATATGTATAAGTATAAAGTGAGTTACCAATACTAGGCTCTGGCATGACGACCAGTCCTCAAAAGGATTGATGCCTGATGCCTCCTTTGTTGATCGAATGTAATTACATCTTATACTTTGTTTTACCTGTATTACAGACATATAGAAAACTTATGTATGAAGATAGATAACAACCACACTGTAACAATGCTTAACGTCGATAAAGCAAATTTTCAACAAAAGTTAACTTTAAGTCCAGCCTGAACAGCCTGACTAACCAGACTTGATCTGAATGACCCAGCCCTACTTAACTGACCTCAGTAGCATGGCATGGCCTGACCAACCCAACCCAATCCAAATGGCCTAAATGGTGGGCTTTCATTTCTCTGAGATTGATGATTGATAGGGGTAATTGTAATTGGGAAATTGTGTTCCCGAAGTAAAGCTCTCAAGAGATTTTTAGTTTCAACCTGTTTAAAAGTAGAGTGGAATTCACACTATGGGATACGTGTACCTGACAGGGTTCAAAATCTCATGCGATTCTGTTCCTTTTAGGGGTAAATGTCGCCAACAATTGCAGGGGATAAAACATGTCTAAGGGAAATGGAACCCTACAATTTAGACGAAGAAATAGAGTACAGAATCTCAGCAGGATTTGTCTCAAATACCCTGGGAGGTACATGAATCCTATCGTGTGAATCCCACTTTATAGGGAGATTTTGGTGAGACAAATTTACTCACCACTGGGATATAGTGTTCCCTAGTCTCAGGGATGTGGCACAAACCAAATCCACACAGGGATGGTCTCTGAGTCTCCAACTAAGTACCCAGCATAGCTAGTAGGAAGCCAGCAAGCATGCATGATCATATGTTTTCATGAGTACTCAAGTACCAGGATGCCTTTGTCTAATACTTTGTTCCAGGTGCGTCCATCTATGTGAATCCCATCAGCCGTTTCCCCTTGAGACTGGGAACAGCAAAAAATTGTTCCTTGCTATGAAATTTTTGTACCACAGGAGAATTGTCTGAGACTGGGGAAAAAGTGTAAAGTACACCCGTCTCAGGTAGATTAGCCCAAGTGTGAATCCCGCTAAGCAATGTACAACATGATATCAAACTGGTGAAAACACTTGTGATTCCGAAGGACTGTGCAATAAACAGAATCCTATTAGTTAATAGCACAATAGTTATGGATCGATCGGTTTTCACCGATACATGAAAACATGTTATCAGTATACCCTCAAAAAGGCCATTAACATCAAAGTCACACCTATCATAATAGTTTGATATTGTTCTGTTGCCAATGCATGGAAGACCTCTGAAGAGAAAGACGAACAGTAACGCCTACAATAGTTACTCCCGGGGGCATATATTATGCAATTGACACAACAGCTTAATGTGTTGTACAGGATAGAAAGGAGGCTTCACGCCGATGCAAACACATAAAAGTGCCTTACATTCATTGAGTCATAATTGATTAATGCAATAAAAATAGAAATACAATAGTGTCATGAATAAATTGTCTCTATTACCTTATGCAAAAATTGTAACTATTTCATATTCAGCCACTCACCCGGCCAATTCATCATACATTCCTATAAACTGAAGACGTAGGAATTAGATAAGTACCAATTAGATTTAGTTAGCTCAAATATTATCTTTTTTGCCTGAAATGTCGGTGTCTGGCTCATGAGCTATTCCCACTCTTTGCACTTGGTGGCACTTTACTATGCGTACATACATATAATACATATAATTAACGATTCTAGGACCTTTACTTCCTGAATCGGTCAAGAAGAGTATCTACAGGAATGTTAGCTATTGTTGGTGCCAGTTTCGCCTTCCCTTTTTTCCCACCTTTGAAGATTCTATCCCTGGGAATACAGAGGATGCAGGTTGATTTGTTTGCTTAGATTTTTTTCCCACAAGGGAGCAGTATTATAATTGTGGCGGGAGCATCCCTATCTCTCATGACAATGGCCGCTCCCTGTGATGTTCACCGAGGGCCCCCTATCGGAAGATCACGACAACAAAAGGTCAAAAAGGAAGCCGGGCGGCGGCAGGAAATGGCCACAGGAAACCAGGTGAAGGTCACCATCTTCTAGGAGTATCTTCCCAGGTGGCCTCAATGTGTGCACCCACAGGAAAATTGCCACAAAAACCACCCCGATTGTTTCTAAATCACCGTAACAGTTTACCGTTCGGCGGGCAAAGTCTACCGTGCTTTATCCGCGACGTCCAAATCAATTTTATGCGCTTTCAGGGGTAGCTGGCGTTAAATTGGCCCTCCGTTTCGCGGCGGCTTGTGGCGAGAACTTAAAAGGTGATTGTCTCGCCACCGAGGCCAACATGGCCGACCGGACGTTGCCAGGCAACTCATTAGTATGCATGACATGCGCGGTATGGTCGTCGGCGAGAAGCCACGCGCGCCTGCGCGGTGTGGGCACCGTGAAATACGTTTGTCTGACATGCGCGGCCTTTCACTGAACTCCCGGCAAAATGGCGGCTTTAATCGCGCGCGCATGCGCAGATTTCTCCATGGTGACGTCACATGGCGCGCGCTTTTGATGTGCGGGGGCGTCCGTTCCAAAATGGCTGACTTCCAGTCTCTAGAGGGCCTGTGCTGCGATTCTAACGCCATAGAAGTGCGGTGTAATATGAAATAACAATTTCGTAGGACAGTACTAGTTCGGTAAACACCGTCATATGGCGTAGGGTAACCCAAAGGCGGTCGCCAATGGCCGACGCTTTGAAGACCTCTGGAGGCAAACGCGCCTGGTGTCTTATACATATTCAGTTTCTCTTGTGATTTGGCTGGATGCAGCTGCAAGCGGAAGACCAACTACAAATAAGTGAGAAATAATATGGCTGATTTGCTTAATGCAGTTGAGGTTTCTGACTGAAGCGGAAGAGATCGCGCCCCCCTGCTTTATTACTGTAATTTCCATTTCTATTTCAATCGTTTTCTTTCAAATTAATGGGTGGTCTACTTTTGAACAACAGGATGCACAACAGGATACATATTCCTAGACTTCTGGAATAAGGTTGATTGGTTAGAATTACTTATCGAAAGTTTTGCGAAGTGTTTGTTTAATGACCTATTGGAGAGGGTTGGAGATTGAAAGTGACACGAAAAAAAACATAACGAAGGGACACTATTCTTTAATAACACCGACGGAATCTAGTCTTCGATATTGATTATATACAACAAATACCTGTCGATGAACAACTTGAAGTATGAAATAGAAGGAACCTTTATCTTATATCTACTGAAACATGCATGTATGTATTAGTTACCACTGGGCTATCTACATGTATGTAACCGATGCTTACTTTAACCCTTTAAGGACGGGTGCTTGTGGCCAAGGTACATCCTGGAGGACGGGTGCTGGTGGCACTTTATACAGCTAGAGGACGGGCACACAATCGTTAAAACACAATTCAATTGTTTAATCATGTGATATGATATATAATCTTAAATATTTTATTTCGTTTGAATAGAAATATTAATAATGGTATCATGCATACATTCTATGAAAATTTCATTAATGTTCCTCCATTATTTTTTGTTAAAAAGAATTTTGTAGATTTTTGAGAAATGATGCCTCAAGGCATCATTCGCCCTGGCCTGGATGATGCCTCAAGGTATCATTCGCCCTGGGCTGGATGATGCCTCAAGGCATCATTCGCCCTTAAAGGGTTAAAGACCGTTGTTATATATGAACATCGAGATGATATTTTCGTAATTTTCACATTTTATTTAATCGTTACCGAATTTGTCTTTCTCCGTGACCTTGGTTCTTGTGCTTTATAAAAGATTTTACCAGATATTTACCAGATAGATATCAAAATCTGAATATAACTTCAATCCAATACTTATTGAATACATCCTTTATAAATACGTCAACAATAAATCTTCATCCATATAGAACCGGGTGTGTGATTTAAATGCATATCGCACATATTTCAAATCACACAGTTATCAAAACCATTAGAACTAGACTAATTGGAGTAGCAGAGTTATCCGTTAGGTGAAAGTGTCTGAACGGTCCTTGACAATGGTGCGCGCGCCGCAGCACTCCTCGCACGCGACCAATGCATGCTTCATTTCGTCCACAGCTCACCAATAAGTCACCAAAATTTGACTGTTTTCATATATGCCAGGTGTCGGGGTAATCAAATGTGTATCGTTGTGACGGCCTATGGCCAAAGGCCAACCGCCACCCGCCACTCCCCTAATGTGCACTGCCTTTGCCATGGCAACACAACAAGTGTTTATGATCTGGTCGTACTCCGTTTCTGCACCTGGCGCCTTGGGTTTGACTTGCCACCAGAACTGAGGTTACAAGCTATTTATTTTGTATGTTGGAACGTTAGCCGGGTAATTTCAGTTGAAATTTATTTTCATGGGGACGTAGGTTATGTATCGAAGTAAGGTTGTAAGATAATTATTTGAATTGTGTATTAATTCTGTAGGCAAGTAACACATATATATGTACATGCGAGGCAACATTGACTGTTAATATCCGGGGCTTTCCTGCGCCCCTCATTCCACACATTGAGCCTGAACTTTGATTACCCACCCACCATCCCTGTGTACCACTTTATACAAATTTAAGACAAATGCGGGTAGGTATCGCAGCGCCCCCTGTTTCTATTCAATTTAACACTGGTGCTGTAATCTGGTTTCATGAAAATGTAGACACCAATAGATAAACACTTACCTATTCAGATGGCCTTCCCATAGAAATTAGCATGGTGACATAGTATTTTTAGCATTTCTCATTTATACATGTTCCAAACTATCATAATCCAGAATTGTTTGAAGATAGCAATAGAACATCAGTGTCATTTAGCAACAAAGTCAAAATATTGCATTTTCCCATAGACACCAATAGTTAATCACTTACATTTTCAGATGGGCTTTCCATTGAAGTTAACAAGGTGACATGCCATTTCTTTTTCATTTTCTATTTGCTGATATATATATGGAACTTATATTTTCCTGAGTTATTTGCAAAAATCAATAGAATTTAGAAATCACCCAACATCATCATTTGTCTTTAAGATGTATCAATGCGGTTTCGTTTTGTGATACATAATAAAGTTACCCTATTTTATGTGCAAACTACATATGACTTGTCTTAGAATTACATAATGGATTTGATATCGGCAATATAAAAGATGTTAGACAATGAAAGAATAAGTGAGACTAGTGTCCACTTTGGGAAACAAATCATATAGAATTCAGGGGAACATGGATCCTTACTTATATCCTGAACTTTAGATATTACACGACACTACCCTTCCAACAGGCAGTACCGACAAATTGCTACAAAGATCACTTTACATGAATCTCAACCACGATACTCGACGAGTAGGAATGTTACTTTTTTTATATATATATATTTCACTACTTCTAACCCTGGTCAAATAAGAAGTCAAGAGATGGTTGGCCAAATGAAATTGAATTTTCATTAAATGAATTTTATCATGGACTTGGAAGACCTGGATTAGAAACATGCATCTGCTGGCCCACTCATGATTGTCTCGCTATCGCTCTCCAGTTCACGCATTATAGCGGGGACACACCAAGGGAGTAATGCATTGATTTCCGGAATCGCCAACACAAAATGGCAAGTATGTGAGCTATTATTCTATAATTGATTATTGCTTCCGAGATACTAAGGTATCGATAGGAGATATTACTATGAAAAATATCTCATTTATATGTTATTTTGTATTGGCGATTCCAGGGATCGCCGCCTTGGCTCGCTTGGTGTGTCCCCAGCATTAGCTGTAAGGCGCCGCCGCTTTCACACCTTAGTTTTGCACACTTTCCACTAGATGATGTGTAGAGTGGGCGAGATTTTGACTGTGACACAAAATCTGCCAATTGTTTAGAAACACCCAGAAGTCATAGAGCCACAACTGGTTGGTGCACCAGAAGAGTGAGTGGTGATGGTTGCCTTACAGGATGTGAAGGGGTTTGTGGTTCGTGTCCAGGTTTTTATTCCTGTGTCTTGTAGAGGGCAGGAACCATTAGGGTGTTGGCAGCCACTGGCCTATTGTTCAAAGGGCTGTCTATCCTTTGCCTGTTCTCCCCCAGTTTTCGTTGGCATGCAGCCTCAGCATGGATGTGAAACAGGCAAAGAGTTGCCTACAGAATTTGTACAAATGTCCAACTGGCCTGCCTCAAACTAGGTGGCTGTCCATTTGGGTGCAGCCTTTCTCTGTGTCGTAGGATACACATAATATCTCAGCCCTGGCGTTTGTTCTGGTTCTAGGAAAGCATGTGTGTAAGCATAGTCATTTTTTTGCAGTGAGTTTTGCAAAACATGCCCATCTGCAGGATTTGAGTCCTGGTGGCATCTAACCATTTCAGCCAGCCCTCAGCTACCTGTTTAATTAAACTCCTCTTCCGATAAGGCGCTTACAGATTGCCACACATACTCCCTCGCATCTTTTATGTCCCACAAATAGGCTACTGCGTTGGTTTGTCAGCTGCATTAGTTATGGTATCATTTAACAGGCTGATTAGTCTGTAGAGATATTCTGTTAGGGGGAGGTTTCCGAGGGTGTTTTGTCTCTTATAACTCCTCTTTTAATGTAGTTGTTTTTACTTACCAGCAGTTGAGGCAAAATTGTTTGCTGTTGTCCCCAGTAGCTTTTTGATCTGGTGATTTCTGTCCAATCTGGGTCAAGTGGAGTTGGGGCTGGCCTGTCTGTGGTTGTGATGAGTTGAGCCATGTTGTTGTTGGCGTGGGGGAGAGCGAGGCTTTAGAGACTCTTCGTTTAGGTCTTGTATTCTTGCAGTTCCCTTTTTTGTCCAGCACCTCTTGTACTTCTGGTGGTGTGTTGATCTAGTCACGATCGGTGTAATTTTAAGTGATCTGGTTAGATGAGCTGCTCAGTGGGTTGGTAATGGTTGGTAATGGCGGATTCCAGATGATCAAACTGGCTCTCCAGCTGTTTGAACCTGAAATCTGTAATTGGTGATGGTTTTTGGACAGCCTTCCTCCTGGTCACTGGGACTGCTCTTTTTTCTGCTGCTCTACCCATTTAGATGGTTGATGGGGCAGCTGTGATGCCTTGTGGGAATGCTATTATATGTCAGATGGTGTGGTGTTGTTTCTATAATGTCTGATAAAGGGGTGCTTGTATTGCCATCCCAACATCTCCCGATTTTGCCATTAGCATCAGTTTTAACTGCTTTATTTAGAAATAATTCGAAAATGTGATTTTCTATGTCAACCTTCCGAAAACGAGGGAATTCTGACTGCCAACCTCACCAAAATTGACACAACATTTGCCACTTGTTTAGAAACACCCAGCACAGACTGGTCGTTCGTCTGTTTTATGCTGTCTGCTCCTCTGGAAGACCAACAGCCTTTGTGAATTACATTCAATAAAAAGATAGTCTGGAAAGGACCTGCAATGGTTGACCGGACGTTAGATAAAACCAACAAACAAAATTACGATGTCTGCCTCCCTGCCCTGTTACTGGTTGCGCCTCACAAGTTTGATGTTTTTAATGTACGGCCAGGAAACATAACATGGGGCGTTTGTAGACTCTCATGATTCAGATGTAACCGTATCTCCGTAACAATTCTTTATCAATAAATACTAGGCAAAGTTTCAAATACAACAATTTTCGATTTTTTATGTTTATCGTCAATCTGTTCGTTTCACAACATGCCCCTAATAATTCTAGATTTTCCATGAGGTTGATCTTGCACAAACCTCAGACCTAAAGAATACAGTGTCACCTGCATACATCAAAACAATTATTTGTTACATTTATATCATGATAGCATCATACAAGGTTATTTACATAGACGATAAACAGTACAGGCCCCAGGATAAAACCATGGGGCACCCCATGAATGATTTCACTGGAGGTCGATGTTGTGCCGTTAGTAATTACCATTTGTGTTCTTCTTGTCAAATGATTTTTAAAACTATAAAACTAAAGTCCCTTTAATTCCCAGCTGTGATAATCTTTATGATAGAAATTGGTGATCTATGGTGTCGAAAGCTTTTTTAAATTCTATGAATGCACATATTGTAATTTCGCTATTGTTTATTGCCATAATTTATAGTTTTTGATGTACTATTTTTCTAATATTTCTGCGGGCATTGGCAACAGGGACACTGGTCTGAGATCTGGTTTGATTTCTTCGTTCCTGTAGAGTACGTTTTGGTGCTCCGAAGTTGGAAAAAAATTCATGTTGCGAGCAAGCACCCGGACCCGAGACCAGTCAGTACAACGCATCACAGAGAGAACGCATTTCGGATATATCATCTATCCGAAGAGGGCTGACATATCCACTCCCCGAACTGGCTTTGGGGGTGAAAGACCACAGAAGAGTACCTACCGCACTTTGCCTGATGAGACTGGATATCATTCGAAACCACGAGAGAAATAAAATGGTAACCACCGTCGCTACACACCCTCCGATATTTCCCCGTCGGAGTAGCCTCCCGGGCTGACGCTGGTCAGCAAGGGTGAGCCACCACCAGACAGTACCTTGTAGCACTGTCAACACTAAGCGACACCGGGCTGATGACATTCAGCAAGGCTAAAACACATCTAAAATGGGTTTCCTCCTTGCTTTGCAAAAGCAAGGTACTAGGGAGTCGAACGCCTCCCTGGTTCTAGAGCTTACGCTGACTAAACTCCTAAGGAACTGTGTGGATTGACACATAGCACCCCATACAAGAAGCCACACGGGCGACACGCTTGTGTCGAACGGATTTGGCCGTAAAAACAACAACATAAGTCACGTGAGAGTCATGTGATGCCTCGACCAATCAGACACGCCGAATCTGGGTATGCAGATTAGGCCGCGGGAACCTCCGCGACCGACTTCCCTGTTCTCTCTATTACGTGGTCGCAAGCGGTGGGTGAGAGAACTCTTAAAGCTACGCCTCGTCTCCAAACACACTGGTCTGAGATCGTCAAAATTTGGATTTCACCTTTTCTTTTTAACGGTAAAACCATGGCGTTTTCCCACTCACTGAGGACTATTCAGGTTGATATCGAGGCATTAAACAGATGGGTAAACTGTGATATTAAAATCAATAAAACGTCTTTCAGGGATGAGATCTTGTACTTCTGCGTTAATTTGACAATGTTTTGGAGAGGTTCATCACACTACAGATTAAAGGTAAAATTCGCATTCCAGACTGTGAGAACAATGAAGGTGAGACCAGCATACGGGACCTGGTGACAGGTGGGTGAATAGGCACACCAAGCGGGACAGTTAAATGCCCGGGCTGCGCCACCTCCCTCTACCACCACCTTCCCTCACAGGATCCTAAGAGCTGGGAGTGGTGTCTTTATCGGCTGCTGCCTCCTGGGGCGCTGCAGTCGGCCCGACCTCAACGGGGAGATTCCATAACGTCACAATTTACTATAGCCCCAGCACCATATGTAACTGCCCCCATACAGGTACTTAATTTGGTGTGAAACCATTGAAAGCTGTCCCCACAAAGCTAGCGTAGAAACCTCGCGGACAGGGGGTCCTAACGGGTGTGGATTAGACATTACTTTACACAATCTACCGGAAGAGGTGGTCACGGGGTGAAATATAAAATCTATCACCCATGTTTTCCCCCGTCCCCCAGAATGCTCAAGGAGACCATTGAAAAACTGTCTGAATGGGTGTCCATCGAGTAGGCATTCATTGGAATCGTGTTTTAATCACGGAAAAAAGCCTCATCTTCGCTTTCCGGTGACTTGAAGTTAAATCGCGCGAAAATCTACCTACAGCAGCGCATCATCTCGAGCCGCTATGAGGGCTGACCCAGGCTGAATCCGTGAAGAAAAATGGTGAAAAACTCGGGGAAATTGTCTGTTCAGTTTACACACCTGCGAGACCTTAAAAAGGCAAGATTTTCACACCGGAGGACATCCTGAGGACGTGCCATCCATCACTCAAACGCAGCCCTCTCAACTCTATGACTCCTTCAATGAAAAGACTAAAAATCCCCCGTTTAAGAGCTTTATTCGTCTCCGAAAGTCTCTAAAGGTTTCGTTCAAAGAAATCTAATTCAAGTCCTCTCGACCTGAATTGGCCCATCTATAGGTGAGAATGCATAGCTTTTGAGCCTATGGATCCATGGGTGGATGGACGGGTGCGATGGTAGAGGTTTGCAGTTGAAGATCGCATTCTTTGGCGTTGGTCGGTGGTATTCCAATATCCGCATGGTGTATGCACCGCTTGGCGATTGAGAAAAGACGTCACATGACGTGACGGACGTAGCGGGAGGGCAGCACGCCCTCGATGCCCTAAGCCACCGCTAGGGGGGACGTCTTGTACCTGGCGGCGGCCATCCCGCTCTCCATCAGCGTATACCCGCACCACCACCCCATCACCCGGGTGCAACCACCTCTCAACTATAGGTCGAAGCCCAACCCCAACGCCTATTGCTTCAAATACGCTTGCCCACCATTTGCCGTCTCACTTCATTTTCATTTTCTAGCCCAAAATCTTTTGGAGTCACTCTCTCTCTCAGGTTGCACACTATTGTAGATCAGCTTTTCCGAGTTCACACCCCTATAGCCGATGTATCATTTATCCACACGTTTTTAAGTTACATCAACCAGGCCCACAACGCTTCTTCAGCCACCATGCCCCTGCACAAATACCCCAAAAACGTCCTACCTCATACAACTACCATATACAGTAAAACCCCGCTTAAGGGACACTCCGCGTAAGGAGGTATAACAAACTATACAACTATTGAGAGATTTAAAACCCAATGTAAGGGATGAGCCCGCGTCAGCGGACACTTCGGGCGGAACTGCCGGTGACCCCTTCCGCGGGGTTCAACTGTAGCTTGAGAGATAATCCTATATGAATGGACATCTCTGAAACCTCTTCTTCTCCCTGTCCCAATTTACCGTTTTAAAAAACTATATCACAGTAATTTCTGTGGAAGAACCCTATCTTCGCATCTCCTAACCCCACACCTGGCAACTTCCCACTTTCGCAAAACCCAAGATCCCAGCCAAGACTTCCTTGCAGTCGACTGCAGTTTATTTAGCGTTCTTTCCAAATGCTGGAGACATTTGGTCGGCGTTTGGCCTGCGTCCGGTCGCCGTCAGGCCAGCTTACAGTCGGGGTCCGGCCGAGGTTCGGTCGATGTCCGGTTGGTTCCCCGTGGACCCTATTGCACACCAAGCCCCACCCCATCAGGAGGCGCCAGTAGTGAAGTGACAAAGGTGTGTGACGGTGCGTGAAGCACGGGACGGGGCCAGGGGGACGGGGCTGACTATCTGCGCGGCGCCCGCCACTCGTTCCCGCCCCTTACCGCTCACAAGGCGGTGGTGTTACCTAGGTGACCAGGCGGGCGGTTCCTTTATAATGTTCTAGTGACGCATAAGAGTTTGAAACATGTACTTCAGAGAATATGCTATTTTACTGGATGGTTCCACGAAACCTAAGGTGACTACTAAAATACAAATGTATGTACTTTTCTTTTATTAGTGTTACAATAAAAAAAATATTTAATTTTAAGAACTGTGGAAATATTATGGTAAATGATATATTTAAATCATATACAACAAGAAGTAAAAAGGGGAGCAAGCTCAGTACAGGTTCTAAGAATATAGGTTTTGAATGATATCGATACGTTTATTGGTTCAGCGATGGATAGGTCACATGTCAGATCAGCGTCGGAGGTTCACATGTAACGTCGGGGGATGAACACATGTAATCGAATTTCTCTTTCAAGGCAATGACACTAAAATGAGCTGTACTCTTTTCATGTTATAAAAAAATGATTTAAGTATAAGATCGCTTTATGTAATCAAAGTGAATGAATTGGACTTATGTCATGTAGTAAGGATATGAATAGCAGTTTGAAACATCGATTCCTTCTTCAGACAGGTTACTACTGTCGAACACAGAATACTTACCGACACTTAAATGCGTGATCCTTGCTTTAAAATACCATATATCTAAAATAGTTGTTCAAACTGAGGTCAACTAGAGGGGGGGGGGGGGGCAAGGACACTGTAGTATTACAGAACAATGATCCCTGCTAAAGATGTAAGCAAAAAGCAAAACAGGCATGTGCTCATGCACCTCCTATATTCACCTTACTACATCATTTTAATGTGCAACTCTCGCACCTGTCCAGAGAATGAACCTGTTGTGTATGGATATATCTGTATATTTATACTGGGACAGGATTACTATTTAATGAGGTATTATCGGACATTACGTTCCACACCAGTCCTGATTGTGTATCTTTGATGTCCCTAAATGAAGCATGTCTATGTCTTGCCGGGCGTCTCGAAGCCTGCGTCCGCCCAGCGCTCGAGGGCCCTTCTGGTGTTGAAGTGGACAAATTCTGATTAATAAACCACCACTTCAAAGTCTGCGACAGGTTCCCACTTCGCTTTGTGTAATAACATAACGGAACTGGAGATGTTAAGAGTATCGACTCTTTAATCTATTGGTCGGTAAATGTTCTTATCCCTCTTGGGCCTATAGTTAGCAAGAATCGACGCGAATATGGTACAGTCGGGTGCTTTTGTGTTACTTGAAGTTGTCTAAGTGTGTTGCATAGTGTCTTTGACTCCTAACAAAACGTCAGTGATTAGGCCAGAGTCTGGACTTAATACGAGAGGTGTGTTATGACGACTTATATGTATTACGGGAAGGGTGGAATGTTAAAATGTGTATCAAGTAGGGTCTTACAATATGTGACGTTTAAATTTATCTGTTCGATAATAACCTTTCTGGATTTTATTAAATGTATTGATTGGTCCTACCAACGAGTATAGAGAAACCCTCATTACAAAGATGTATCGCAATAAAAAAATTGTTAAGAGCAGGATCTTACTTAATGAGGTAAAGGTCAGATAACGCACCAAGAGTCATTGAGTCACACTTAATTTTTGAGGGAGTACTGAAGTATCGGAAAGTTATGATAAATAGAGGAAATTGTTAAATGAAAGGTGAGTTTACAAATAGTGTCTACAACTGAGTTATTCCGGGGTTTCACACATCTGTCACATAATCCGCGACCCTGAACTAACAAGGGGCCGCTATCAGACAATACCTTTATATACCAAAAATACGATTCAAATACGTTGAAATACTAACATTATTTCTGAGGTGACGCCTAGTATTATGCGTTATAATACCTGACTGGCATCTTTATTTTAAAACATAATATCAGTGAAAAGTGCAATGAGAACTTGACATTTGATATATATAATATGTCAAGAAGAATCTTAGTGGTATCAAATATGATAAGAGTTGAAAGAGTATTACAAATATGAAATTTAATGCATTAATGTTTTGAAAAATTAAGTTCATGGAAGATAATGCCTCATTGATTTTTTAGAAGACCCTATGAAGAGGCGGAATACTTGGTCCATGGAGAGGCCGTTCCTCAAGGCCGACTGGGTTCCTCCTCTCCTGAATGACAGGCTTCACGGGTCGTCGGTGTTGTGGGATCCACGACTGTGGTCGTCGCGAACGCGATATACCTCCTCGCTTGCATAATTTTGTTCCAGTGACGCCAGCATCTCTGCGTGCAGGTGCATGTCTGCCCCTAGAATCCACATCATTTTCAACCGTGAAAAGGGTGCAGTCTTCTTTTTTTCAGTATTCAAAAATAAAGGGATACAAACAATCGCCATACATTAGGTGTTCTTCCTTGTGAGATCCAAAAGGAAATAAACAGCAAATATTACACAAACAAATTACAGTTTTGAAGTGTCATCTCTGTATAATTTGGCATACAGTAGTCATCCATGCCATGTGATGCAGGATACTTGGTTTTGGTAACATTAATTACCTTTGTCTCTGTATTTAGAATAGCATAATACATACTCAAAACACTTGCATTGCTGTTGTCGGCAGAAACACATCAAATATACATTGATACATACAAATATTGTAATACATACGAATCAGACAGGGACATCACATTTCACAACAACAGTCTGAGGGGCATGCGAGAAGAATGGGGGGAAAGCAAGGGGGTCCGTGCTTTCGCTCTGAAATTAAATATCACAGTCCCTGAGAGCTGTGATATGCCATAGCTGGCATGTGAACCAGGCCATGTATTCATCCTTGTGGGACGGATCTCCAATAATCTGACCAACGCTTGGCGAGCTGCTCACGATGTCCACACAACGGGCGTGATGGGCAGCCATGAGGAAGTAGTGGCACGTGATGACAATGGCTAGTGCAGCAGTACAAGTCTGATTTTATTGCCTCAGGAGGAGCACCTTCCCAGTTCCTGAACTGCTTGGTCCTTAGTTTCAGTAGTTACTCTGGAGGGGGTTTCATGAACTTGAAATAGCAATTGGGCATGTTTTCTCAGATTATATGTACACCGTTAGCCCAGGGTGCTTATGAGATGAAGTATGCAAGTTCCTACTTGCTTTCGCATGAAAGGCAAACTACTGCTTGAGACATTGGTAGTCCGTAGGGCGGCGAGGAGGCATGCAAGGGATTTTCTTGCATGGTGTTTGCAAGGAGTTACATGAATTAACCTTTCCAGGATAGACAGAAGATCGCGTTGTGTTGCAAGGTCCCTGCCGAACCAGGTGTTGCAGGTATTGGTGATAGTTTATCTGGAGGGATGGTTTCAAGCATCTGGACCGAATCACAACAATTTGATGACCGTCGTGGGAGGTTCACATATATGTGAAGTTAGTTGAATACCAAGGTCGGATACAAGCTCAGTGAAAGTCCCATAGGCCACGTCAGCTGACCGCTAGTCTGCCGGCACCCCCACATAACCATCCAAGTATGCGAGGCATACATACTCGCATTGGACATCATTTGACAGACAGCTGAGGATGTCCAGCATTAGAATGCAGGACAAAGGTCCAAGTAGAAATGCTCATTGACTTGAAAGCACATGAAAGGTGTAGTTGGCAGTAGACCTAGCTGAGACCCACCTTCTCCGCTCGCTTGACAAGGTTCACAAGATCCCCTATACTTGGTAGGGTATACGAGCAAACTGCTCCAACGTAAATTCGCTCTGTAATCCTATCATCGATCCCTCAGAATATGACAGATTAATTATCACCCTGCGGTCAGTAGAGTCATTTTTTTGACTGGTCATCGGTGTTGACACCTACATGGACTGAACGGATGAGTAATGAACGTACTGAGTAGTGCATTATCAGTGAATTCTGTTGTGACGAATTTATCCAGGGCCAGTATCAAGGCGACTGGAGAACGGGCACTTCTAAAGTTGTAAACACCGACTGCAATAATCTGGATATATGACAATCTGGGTATATGAAATTTTGCACAGAATTCGGGATGCCGTGCTTAGCCAACCCGCCATCAGATACGTTATCATATCCAGCGGACATCAGAACACAGCTGGTCAAAGTGCGAGAACGAGCGCGTTAAGCGCGGTCTTCGTGGACGGCAGGTCCTCCACCTGCCTGGTGATGAAAGGGCCGTTCCAGTAAAAATATCAAAACTGATGGTCCGTGTTACATTAAACATGCAATTTCTGACATTAAGCTACTCATCTGGTAATTCTATTATACCTGGCCATGAACGATAGACGTACAGGTATTCAAAAAGTATTGGTAGAAATACTCTCTCAAAGTGGGCCATTTTCTCCTCTGGCTCATGGATTATTCCTCTGTATTGAGTATCTTGTACATTTGTTTCTGATGTCCAACACTGGCGACCGCTTAACTTTGGAGGCTCTGGACATTTTTTGTCCAGATAATTGAACCACCAATGTATGACTGGTATCATCACAGTATGTCACACTTGAGGAGGACTGACCGTAGAGGATATTCAGTGGCAGTTCCCACCTTGGATCAGCCAGCTTCCAATGATAGCTCACCAGGAGAATACATCACCAAGGTGGACAACAAACGCCAGGAGGCGATGAGTGGCTTCAACAAAGCCTCACCAAAGGCAGTGATTGATTCTCTAGGCCTATAAAACCCATGAACCACCTCAAACACTCCTCCCCGCCACCCTCCCACTCACTAATAGATCGGTAATGAATTTGAACGTCAGATCGTCGTACAAGAGCTGTCACATATCAATGTACATATACCCACCTGATGGGCATACAGGGAAAGGGGATGTCAGCCAAGCATACTCATACAATAGGAAAAGGCAATGGGTTTGTATACAGGGCGCCACCAATGGCGCGACAACCCTTGGTGGCATTGTGGCGGTTTGGGTGCGGGAATTCGAGTGTATCTATGGCAAAGGTTCAGCTTTGTTCAGAGGATGATAGATGGGGTATTAATGGGGTGACACCTTGGCTTTGCCACCCTGAATCTCAACAAGCAGTGACTGACATGTATCCATTGGGTATTCATGCTGCTGCATTTATATAGGTTGGAAGTTTCCATGTGGTCTATCATATATAACCTATGTAAAAGTAATTCACATAGTTAGCCAAATGAATACACTTGTCATGGATATTGCGGTCGGTTTAAGGGTGTTCAAGCTTTAAGCTTATTTCAGGACAATTAAGGGTTATGTGGAGGCAACCAAATCTAAGTGCACTTATGTATTTTTTTTTTATCAAAAGAGCAGATACAAATAATATCCCACGATGCAGAGTCAGCTGAAAATATAAACGTATACATACAGATTGGAATGATGATTCCTTAGATGGTAATAAAGATTATATTTCCCGAAAAAATGCTAATTAATTCATTTTGCCCCAAGCAAGTCTCCATGCGTCAAACCCAGGAGGGATTTCAGGTAATTAATACAAAATAGGATATGATAATATAACGACCCTAGAAATTCAAAAATCAAAGAACAAGCAAAACTTGTCAGCGGTGAATTGTCACCGACTCTAGAAAGTTAAACAATCAGTAGGCTACATATATAAATTAGCATCAGACTGGCAATTATGAGGGAAAGGGGTATGCAAACATAAATGTCAGTATAGCGGCATTGGTTAAATGATACACAAAAAGCTGAACATCTCACACCATATATCACGGAGCGGTCTGTTACGGCACTAAGTAAGATAAATTCGCCCTAATCCTGGGGACAAACAGAGCTTACAACCATAGAAATCAGCCTATCCGGGGATCATGACAACCCCTTGACATCGACACTAAATCAGAGTAGCTTGTAGTGTGGGTGACAATTACTGGTAGCTCTAATCTTCTTAACGCTTCTATGAGTATTGTAGGTCTTCCCAAGGTTATTCCCAGGGCGCCGCCATATTGTATTTGAAACTGTTTCACAAGGAGGCCGGAACCAGCGCGCAATAAAATTCTCAAGATAAATGACGCTGAGGCAGTTCATTTTATGACATCTTGTATCGCATTCCCTGTTGCGATAAGAGATACATTTTCTGATGTTGGCGCCACGATTAACCGTCAAGGGACAGGCATATAACTGTGTCCACAAGTTGGACACCTCAGGGCAGAGTACACATGTCCTTTTGCCTGTAACGGCAGTAATTCACGCAAATAATGGGTGCTGAATGGTGTGAAATCACCCGTGGTCTAATGTTACATAGCCCATAGTAAAGGTTGCCTTGCAGGTGGTAAACATGATCGTAACTCTGCCAGACAAGGCACCTGTATCCTGAGTGTGGCAGTGGATTTATGGACTTTAACCTCGTGCTTTCTTTTTTAGAATTCTGCTACACTGGATGATTAATCGACTGGTTAACCATAGTGGGGAGGTATGGTGAACGAGCGCTGAGGTGATTTAGGTGTAACATATTTTGCAGTCATATCATATTGAAAGTATCAATTCCAAGAAGGTTGTTCATTTACCCAAAGCCTTTGGTCTCCCCATTTCCCCGGAGTAATACCAACAGGGCTAGCTTCTTGAAAGAATGCTAGTTATCGAGTAATTAGACTTGCATTAAGTGATCTGTATATTCACCTGCAATTCATAACCACATGCATGTCCAATTTTTATGAATGATTACACTTTGGGTAGCACTGACCAGCTTAGCATCGAGTACAGGCCAGTCGTTCTGAGGATTGATGTGTATCACTACGAACTTAAGGCTCAATATATACCAGCAAAGGATTTTTCTCTTTTTTTCTCAAGAGTTTCTTTATTGGGTCGATCATATGCATACATACAATGTTGATAAACGTGGTGAGTGATCTCAGTACAATTATGATTCAATAAAGGAGCAAATGTCTCAATTGCAAGGCAATTTTCATGGCATTGCCATGTAGTCATCGTATCTTACAGCATAATTTAGATGTATAATTTCTAAGAGTTATACTGACACATAAGGTTTAATATTAACACAAGTTTGTGTACCATTTATACAAAGTGTTTCATTACTCCTCAAAACTAATTACGAACATTAAGGTTATTCCGGCAATGACAACAACCTATCCCTGTATCAATGGAGCATAGAATTCAAAAAGGCTTTGTTGACCCAGAACTCATTTGCTGCAACTTACTAAACAAACTTCACTACACCTCAAAATGGGCTACGATTCTTTAGTTATTACAACAGGTACCTCATCGTTAGTTTCTAACCTATACGAAGATACATTGCTCCACAAATATTCGGTTATGCCATATACTGTTTTATTCATGTTTCAAACGAGGAGTTATGTATAACATATAACGAGACAGTTCACATCATTTGATAACTATCCATTTGGTCATATTCGTCATTTTGTGTAAATTAACAAATTGACTACCTTAATCGACTGACATAACGAGGATATCATATGAAAACCAGTTAGATTTGTCAAGACGTAAATTAAGGCCTCAGTTACCAGAGGTCACATAAAAAAGGAGCATGAAGACCATTCTGGTAGAATATTAGGGATAAAGTTATACTTGTAGTTACCTACGTTGGAAAGGTACATGTTTCGCTGTGGGATAGTTCACATGTAGATTGCAAAGGATGTTTAATACTAGCAACGCTGAACAAAGGTATGCTAACAAGGAGAAGAGAAAAAAGGGTGTATGCGCCGAATCGTATTATACGATATTGAACTAAGCAGAGTATTGCTTGGATTAAACTAACAAGTTTACTAGTTGATAATATAAATATATATATATATATATATATATATATATATATATATATATATATATATATATATATATATATATATTCATATAAATGTACATACACTCACTCATACTTGCTCATAATATATGTACCCAAAGGCAAAACCTGCAAATTACATATTCAAATGAATGTAGGTGGCAAAACGAAAAGGAATATTGAGGTAATACAACTCTAACCACTATTTGGAAACATGCGTACTTCATTGTCACGCGCCTGATATAGATATGGGCGCGCATCTTGCCCCTCCTATGAACCCTATGACGCCGTCCTATATTTTCATATTTCTCATTGTTCTCCAACATTCCGCGGGCATTCCCCCTCACAGCAGTCTTGTTAGTCCATCACGTGAGACCAGCACGCCTAGAACAAACACCAGATGGCGCCCCAGCCACGAAGCGGTGCGCGCGCACACCGGAACAGGAAACAGTGGCTTTCGACGGTGGCGCTCCCCTGGTGGAGATCAGAGGAAGGAGCGAGCGCTGGGCGGTGGTGTATCAGCAGGTACCCAGCGTGTTCTAGGGGGTCTCTGGTGTCCGCTCGCCGGATACTGTTCGATCATGTGACAACCTGAGGAGCGGGACAAAAGAAACCACAGACCGCGCGCGGCTGTATCAACGTGCAACGCTCATGAGGTTGTGTGGTGGGATAGTACGTAGCGGTGGAGGAGGTGGCCCTGCTATGCTTCCCATGACTGTAATTAACAATCCCTCCTAGTTCACTCTACCCTTTTACCATTAATAAGACGCAACAGTTATTTTGTTAGAGGTTGTTTGCTATTTTTCCTTTCGTTGTTTTGGTATTTAATGGAAGGTGAGTGTGATATCGGGGAAGTTAGGGCTGACGTTGAATTAATTGATAAACCTATTTAAGCCTCGAGACATCCGTTGACAATGTTTACCAGACTGAATGATTACCTACCATATTTAAAAAAAAGAAGATTTTAGGCGGATCTGCTTGATCGGAGAGTGAGAATCTCGTGGAGGGGGAAACTTGAACCTACTCTTCATTTTTGTACTTTTCTACTCAGATGTACTTCTTCTCTTATGATAATATTCTAGCCTTACCAAAAAGTGAGTTTAATGGTGTCTTTTTCCGATCTCCTCACCTTGAGAAATGCCTCTGAGATCAGAATTCCGCTGATAGTCGGCAGAATCTGTGTCACATGAAATAATGAGTGGCAAGTATATGATAATTCCAGGTATTAATAGTAGGGAGCGCCACTAATTACGACGCGACGAAGTCGCTAGTGATACAACAACTAAAGGGTTTAATGTTCTCAAGGAAATTCACCCCATTTCTTAGCATATTGATTTCGATATTGTGGTTATCAATTTTGTCACATAGTACGAACCTTATAAGCACTAGCGCCTTGATGGTAAAATCAGATTAACAAATGCATTTCTTTCAAATGGACACCATATTCACACCATGTCAACTCTCGGCTCGCATTGCTTTCCCTCTCGTTAACGGTCACGTGTTCATGGAAGAGGCCGGAAACAGTCTAAAATGGCCACGAGAACACAGGACACTTCTTCACCCTCATCCCCACCCCATCCCCTCTCACCGAACACCACCCTGACCAAACCCCCTGCATCTAACGATTGAGACCCTCTCTGATGTTGTCAGCCAAGTCACATGTCACAGCTATCGGGTTCACTAAAGCTGTCGCTATAATCGGATTGAAAAAGTCAAAGATGACCTACTACTATAGTGTCTCTGGTTCCCTTTGGTACACATTGAAGGCCTAATAAACGTTACGGGATTGATACTGGTGGGACTAAAGTGAACATAGCACGGGTTCAGGTCACGTGGATAGGTCAGAGGGGATTAGTGGAAAGATACAACGGTTCCTATTATTATTCAGGACAACGCTACGTGGTGATGGAATGCCAACTTAGCTCTTGGTTAAGGGAGGAGATATCCCTTCTCTTTTCGACAACTGCATCAAGTTTAATACCTAATTTTGCAAGCAGATGGCCCTATGAGACATTGACTATAACTTTAGACTTTACTGAGATTCCACAAAAAGATATTTTTATTTGCGAACAATAGTATTAGCGGGTCCTATTGATATAGGAATATGTCACAAGCCTGTAGTTCATACAACTTTCTTTGAACATTGTCATAGATATTCTAATGTCTATTATATGTAGATGATGTACTAATGGAGTGTATTGAAGGTTTTCCATATATTGCTACTACCAGGTCATCTATAAACTGTACCTACTGTTTTGCACTACTGATGTTAAGTTTGCTGATGCTCTGCTCACTACATAGCATGATACACGAAGGTAGTTTTATTGGAATCTATATGACTAAAGTACCCCTTCCTAACCATAACATTATTCCCCATATCTGCTTTCAATATGTCTGTTTTAACTCCCGCGAATCGACTTTTACCTGCACAAACAGACAGCAGACAATCGCGAGCGTGCTGCCACCTGGGTGAGAGACGAGAAAATCCCATCTGTTGGAGGATATAGACTACACTGGCCACCAGAGCTGCACAGCGTTACCTCTGGTCGGGTTAAATCCGTAGCCACCTTGAAGCAGTGGCTGTGAGTGTCTGTTATGCTACATTTACACTATCAACAGTGGGAAAAACCTTAATTTACATATGTATACGTCCGGCTTATCTAGCTATGATTTTGCGTAAATAAGTTAGTCCTATTTTCCATCATGTATACGCTTCATCTATAGACGTTTATAAGCGTCCATGTTGCAGTCATATATATGCCATATATACGCCTGATTTTGTTGTATTTGCGCCACTTTCCAATAATGACTACTAGACCGAGCTGTGGACGAAACATTTATTAATTTTTCAAACGTGAAAAACATTTGTAGAAAGTATACAACGGTATACAGTATACATTATATGAAATACAGTAATAGTTCATTAAGGGTGAAACCCTGAAAATTCCCAGTGTGGGGTGGGTGGGAGATAAAAAGATGTTTGAAATTCAAACTACAGGAGCGAATCCTCACGTGATCAAAAACGTCTGTGTCGCTTAGTTCTCCATACATCCGATAGGTGTCTCTCAAGCGCTCTCGCGCTTAGTTTTACAGCCGGCCTAGCCATTATTCTTCACATGTTCGTTATAATTACGATCTCTGCCCCTTGGGGACACCCCTGTTGTCTTTATTTCATTTGTCATTAGTTATGAACGTCTATGCTATATAAAAAAAATCCAATGTTATATTATCAATTTGATTATAAAATCTTTCCAAAGCCCTAACAAGTTTTATTTCATCAATTACATTTAATAAACCCAGCATTCTTTTGTCTTTTTTATCGTATTTTATAGATTAAACTTTCAAAACACTATTTTTCTGTATGCTTCTGGATTCGTGTGTATATAAGGTATGCTGTATAAGTTAGTGGTTATAGACTCAGGTTGCAGTCGGCCTCAGGCTCGGGCTCGGGCTCTTAAGGCATCCATGATATATTCATTTTCCAACAAATAAAGGGGAAATTTAAAGAGTTTGTGTAAAATATGGTAAGATATGGGTGGAAACTGATATATTTTGTAAACTATATAAAAGATTCACCAATGAAGGTCACATGTTAAGTGAAACTTTGTTGAATGTCATTCTTGCTCCACCCCCCAGTTTCTAACACCGATCGGTCAAAAAAAAGTTGGCCCCCCCCCCCATGGGAATACCCCAAAAAAAGTTGGCCCCCCCCATGGGAATACCCCAAAAAAAGTTGCCCCCCCCCCCCTGGAATGCCCAAAAAAAACATTGCCCCCCCCCCCCCCATCGGAATAGGGTAAAAGCACAGGGGAGGCCTAATTGATGTGGCATTTTTTCCATAAGGCTTTCCTTCTTTGCTTTAGAACAAACCCAGCAACAGTCAGTCATTTGTCAAAATTTTGACCAATCTCAGTAGCTAAGTGGTAGGGGTGTTCACCTTAAGCATGGTAGGTCATGGCTTCAGATCCCGGTCGGGTTATACCAATTACTTACACAGTACCTACTGCTCATTTGGCTTGACACCTGCCATTAGAATGAGGAGTAAGGGGCTACTGCCCGAGTGGGAGAATGGCTGTACCACCAAATTTGGTGATGGTACACACAATATTCACTTCATAAAAATTGCTCAAAAAAGAAAATAAATGAAACAAGTAGCAAATGAACAGCTGTTGTTGACGGAACAGCACTGATGCAAAAAAGATGGGGGAGTCTTGAGCAGGACTGGAACACACACCATGTGGAGGCCAGTTTCAATGTCAGTCATTGCCATCTGGAGTCAACTCTTTTGGAGAGGTGCTCCCAGTTGCACCACTGGCAGCCAATAGCAGATAACGTCAGCCCTTAGGTATTCCTTGGCCAGTTTTACAGAAGAGTCCCTGGAGAGCCTATATATGAGAGGTTTCTGTGTCCTGCTTTTAACATATGAACTTCAATCATATACCTGATTTGAATTATAAGATTCTGTAAAATCATATACATGATTTGAATTGTAAGATTCTGCTAATGTTCTAACCCGAAATCAGTGAATCAACCCCTGCCAAATTGAGGCGGTAGTTGGCAGTTAGCAGTCTTGCTGGAAGCCCCCATCTCTCCTGTACCCATATAATCAATCATAAAGCTTGACTACCTAGAACCTAATTCTCAATGAAGTCACTTATTGAGACTTGGTTGTTCACATTCAAATATCCAGCAGCAACTGCTTTCTCGATTTGTGCCATCAATTCATAGTCATCAGGCTCCCTTGCAGAATCTCAAAGGACCTTCACTGTTTCTTGTAGCAGTATCATTGACATGCAAATACAGATGTTCTGGCAATTTGTTATAGTCTGGCATGGCGTGAGGGATCTTTGGAATGAGTGGATCAATCTATGGTGTGGCCCTCAGAAGGAAGTCCCATTTTCTTGCATGCAGAACCCCTTTAAGTACTCAATGCTCTTCCATAAATATGGCAATCTTATTGAAATAAGCAGCAACAGGGGCATTTTGTAGTACTTGATGTTGTAGTAAATGCTCTTAATTCATCAATGTTAAAGAAAAAAACTAATGATCTTGTGAGACTGCATTGATTCTGGGACAAATGTTAGTGTTTGTCCATTGTTGTCTTCCCCCACATAAGTCTGTCAGACTGAGGGAGGGTGGACACCCATCTCAAATTGGCAAACAGGACTGTGACCATAGAAACTGAACTCCAGGGAGTGAGACAACTATAGTTACCTTGTGCATTAATCATTATTATAGTTGTACAACTAAGCTGATTTCTTGTGATATGATATGAATGCATTTCATAACATCAATTTTTGTCATTGAACACAAATATGGGAGTTTGCCTCCATATTTAGCTGAAAACGTCGACCCCACGACAGAATTAGTGGAAAATTCTGGCCCCCCCACATGGAAATACAAAAAAAAAGTTGGCCCCCCCCATTGGAATACCAAAAAAAAAGTTGCCCCCCCCCTGGGAATGCCCCAAAAAAAGCTGGCCCCCCCCCTAAAAACTGTGCCCCCCCTGGGCCATAATTATTGTACACTCCCTAAAGGCCCACACACACTGTACTATTTCGGAACATGAATGTTCCTTTCTCGGCGACAAAGGAACGATCGTAAGCTCAGGCAAGGCCTAGAAAATGTGTCAGCCAGTGTGGCACCCCCCAACAGTAATTTGCCTACGATTTGGAAATCCCACCCGGGGCGATGTACCATTCTCGCCGACAGATTGCAGTTTAATGTTCCGAAATCTGGAGCGATAAATTAAGGAACGTGTTCCTTCCCGTTGTCGCCGACAATGGAGTTTAAGAAATACCACCCGTGGTGCCTACCGATTTTGGCCCATAATTAGTCGCTGGGTGAGCAGAAATGCCCCTGCCACACACAGACTGTGGCCAGCTCACTGATTTAGCTCCCATATACTAAGATTTATTACTTGTTCCTTTATCGGTTGCCTCAAATTTCCGAGGAAAATCGGAAGTCAGTCGTCCAGTGTGAACAGAATTTGCTTACGATTGATTCCCACTATTGACCACCACTCCCATCTATAAATCCTGCTGTGGTGGTCGATGCCAAGAGCAAATTCGCCTGAGACAAGTTAAAATGCCCTTCCGATTTAGGGAGTTAATCGGTGGGAACGACATCGTACAGTGTGTTTCCCACTATAGTCAGCCCAAGCGCATCCCCGGTAGTCCTTGTATGGAAAAAAGCTATGTATTAGTAAAAAGGTTTTTCATTACCACCCAACTGCATCTCCTCTGCCAGTTTAGAAATGGGATAGACTCACAATTTATAATGACTGAAGTAAAGCCACATTCCTCAAGCTCTACTATACCCCTGGTAGCTCGAATACATATAGGCCTACATACATGTATACCTGTAAATAGGCTACAGACACAATGTTCACTCACAAGAAAAGGTCAGCAAAGTTAACCTCGAGAGTGTAGCACCCATCCGAGTGTTTATTCGACTGATGCTTTGTTTCATTTATATATATATATATATATATATATATATATATATATTTATATATACAATAAGGAAATAGAGTTGAGATGATGAGAATAATGCTGATTGAGTATGCAGTTCTGAGCCGCTATATTAAATCAGTTGCTCAATGGCGTACATCTATGCGTATTTTAAAGTTCTCCTTTTCCTTGATTAGCTGGATCTCAGATGGTAATGCGTTCCACAGTCTGGTACCCTTCTGATAAGGGCTATTGCACACCGATGCTTTCTTTGTGTTCAATAAATTGAATTCTACGGGCTGCTTCAGCCGTGAGTCTATGCCTAATCTTGCTAAATCTAAAAAGCTCATTATTTACTGTCTATAGGCGGGCGTCCACCAACCACGACAAGGCTATGACAAGCGCCGACATGAAAGTTCCAATCGGTGCTTGTCGCAGCCTTGTCGTAAGAAGTGGGGCTTTACAACAGCGGTGTCGGGGCGTGTCGTAGACGTTGCTGGTTCCCGTAAAAAAGGCGTCCATGGTCCCGACACACTACGACAGTGATATCGAGGAAGCCACAACACTCCACGACAAGGCTCCAGTCGTGGCAAAAATCGAACATATTCAATTTTGTCGTAACCTTGTCGGAAGGCCCCCGACAAGCTTCATGTCGCAGCCTGTCGTGGCCTTGTCGTAGAACTATAGGGTCCACCATCCAAGACAAGGCTACGACAGGCCTTCCAATTGTAGGCCTGTCATGGACCTTGTCGGGAACCCATTGTCGTAGCCTTGTCGTGGTTGGTGGACGCCCGTTTTAAAGGGTTGCGTATGTTCTGTGTCGCAGCGTGTCGGGAGGTTCTGTCGCCGACATGGCGGCGCCACTCTGCGACACTTCTGGTTACCCAAAAAGTAGCGATCATAGGAACCGACACACTACGACACAAGAACCGCGGAAAGCAGTGCATACGGGAGCATCGTAGAGTATTCTGCCTGGAAAATTACTCTCATGTGAGAGATACTCAACAGAAAATTATGCAATTTTGGAATTAGATACCAGATATAAAGAGCATTATGCATTGTAAATATGGTGATTTTTTATAGGATCTAAATTTCTCAAATCAATAATTCCTTTATTTATTTGTAAAGACGAAGCCGAGCATGACCAGCGTCTTCATGCAACACTTAGTAGACTCGCAGCCGCAGGAATCACACTCAACAAAGACAAATGTGCCTTTAAGCAGTCATCCATCACGTTCAACAACATCAAGGAGATAGGATTCCTTCACTGTTGCTTTTTCTTTCCGGTCTGGCAACCACACCTCATCTCCAGGTTTGAGTGGTGTGAGGTCATGCGCTTTATGATGCTGGTCGAAGTTTCCCTATTACTTCCGTTTATATTCCTCCTCACGTTGTCTAACAATGCTTACATCGGGAGGTTCGATCCCAAATTTGGACGGGTGTATTGGGATTTTGGTGTTCAGGCTAGGTCCCATGAGGAGTGGAGCAGGGCTGAACCCATTCCTGATAGGTGCATTTCTGTGATTGAGAAGCGCTACATACGGATCGGGCGCCTTAATCAGGTCTTTCAAAGTGCGTACTGCTGGTTCAGCCTCTCCGTTACCGGAGGGGTGACCTGGTGAGCTGGTGATATGGATGAACCCATATTCCCTAGCAAAGTTCCTGAAATCCTGGCTCGCATACTGCGGTCCATTATCAGAACACACTATTTGAGGTTTGCCTTGATCCGCGAAGATGGACTTCATTGTCTCGACAATAGTATGCGAAGTTGTAGAGTCAAGTTTCTTATAAAACGGAAATCTGGAGTAAAAGTCTACAACAACGATGTAGTGAACTTCTCCAAGATGGTCCGGTAGAGCAGATGGAACGAGTGGTTCCATGTAGTTGGGATTCTTGACCCGACAGTGGTGACATCTCTGGATTAACTCTTCTATATCTGTGCTACATCCGGGCCACCAAACACTGTCACGTGCCAGCTGACGACACTTAGTGATGCCTTGATGCCCCTCGTGTAACTTATGACTCCAGAACAAAAAGGCCGATCTTCGTCATATTTGGTACGATTATAGGTCATATGTATCCCTTACTCGTGTTAAAAGTTCATTGCTTAATTCCAAGGGGAAGTGAAGTTGCGCATTCGATACGACATGTCCAGAGTGGTCTTAGACCTACGACACTTAGGGCCACACTTTCTGGTCCAGTGGCCACCGAGTGTCGTGACTTTAGCACACCTTTAACCTCCCTAAGTCTTGTATTCCCACTTAGTGTCACATCCCCCCTAAGATCGTAGCTCTCTAGCACACTGATTGCAAATATGTGTCATAAGGTACGAATGTTGTGACTAAATCACAGGGCCCGGATCAAGATTCTACGGCATTTTCGACGACACAAGATGGCAGGTGTGCTATAGACAGTGTCGTAGGTTGAATCTAACGATTTCTGTACTTCCCATATGAATTAAGCAGTGAAATGTTAACACGAGTAAGGGATACATATAACCTATAATCGTACTAAATATGAAGACGATCAGACCCACCGTTCCGAAGATATCGGCGTTTGGATTTGAAACATCGGGCTATCGATCGGATCTAATTCCGCCGTGCCCCCTAGCGGATGACCCGGGAACCAGCCTAGGCACCTTGAGGCTACACTGGCCTCCAGAGCAGACGACTGCTATGACGAAATTCAAACGGCGATATCTTCGGAACGACCAATTTTCTTTATATTTGGTACGATTATAGGTTTTATGTATACCTTACTCATGTTAATCGCTTAATTCCAACGGGAAGTGTAGTTGCGCATTTGGTACGACATGTCCAGAGTGGTCTTAAACTTACGACACTTATAAGCACTTTTTCCGCTCCATTGACCACCGCTTGTCGTGACTATAGCACACCTTTTACCTCCCTAAGTCTCGTATTGCCACTAAGTGTCTTAGCCCCCCCCTAAGATCGTAGCTCTCTAGCACACTGACTGCAAATAGTGTCGTAAGTTACGAATGTCGTAGCTAAAAAACAGGGCCTTGGCTTCTTTGAGGCGAAGCCTGACATTTCAGTCTTGTGCCGAAGTGTCTATGATTTAGAATAATATCTGTTCAGGTAGGACGTCATGATCCGCAAAATGTGCCACCACGGGCGAGTAATTTCGTCGTAATCTTATGTCCAATGTATTGTATGTGACAAACAGGGCATGTGACAGCATAAACTACGCTGCATGTACGGCAATTACCAGTGCTGACTGTAGAATGTGTTTTGTTTGTAGTTTTGGATGTTATTTTATATGACAAGATCATGTTTGAAGGATTATGAAACACCAGTTGTATGTTTAGTACTTGTATTTAACTAATATCATGCTTTAGAGTACACAGTGAGTTGAGGATTCATGAGGTTCCCGTGAACGCTCTCTAGATCATGTTAGATGCAAGATTCACAAAAACTGTACGGTTGTATGGATATAACCGCGGTAAGCGCATGAGCGCGATCTCTACAAGATGAACTTATTCTACATCTCCCTTTCTCGAGTCTTTTAAGTATGATAAACTATAAGTCTTTACTCTGACATAATGAGTCATTGAGTTTGATATAATCTCATACAAGTCTTTGAGTTTGATATGATAAGTCTTTAGTTTGATACTATGCTCAAGTATATGCAAATGATGAGACTAGAATATGAAGTCTTTTGACTTAACGATAACTTGGGTTTTAACTGTTAACCAACAAACTGAACTTGTGGAGAGAGGTTACTAGCACGATCATCCACTCACAAACTTTCAGCATTTGTGCCCCATCTCTAGTTAGTCCTTAAACCTTTCTAGTTTGTGTATCTCTCGGCCTACTCTAGTACAAGTGATCTTAGGTGACTGTGGTTTAGAAGTCACGGCCTTAGCTGGACATGCAGGCACTGCCTTTGGTGCCATAGTAGGTGTTGGCAGTATTGGTGTAGCTTGCATCGGCTGAGATTCATGCCTAATCGGCCTCAGAACTGGCTGTTGAATTGGCTTTTGAACTGGGTGTGAACCTGGCAGTTCTTTCATCTGTATCCTATTGCGCACTAGTGTCTTGTTCGGTGTTTGAACGACATATGACCTTTCGTGATAGGATTCCTTCACTGTTGCTTTTTCTTTCCGGTCTGGCAACCACACCTCATCTCCAGGTTTGAGTGGTGTGAGGTCATGCGCTTTATGATGCTGGTCGAAGTTTCCCTATTACTTCCGTTTATATTCCTCCTCACGTTGTCTAACAATGCTTACATCGGGAGGTTCGATCCCAAATTTGGACGGGTGTATTGGGATTTTGGTGTTCAGGCTAGGTCCCATGAGGAGTGGAGCAGGGCTGAACCCATTCCTGATAGGTGCATTTCTGTGATTGAGAAGCGCTACATACGGATCGGGCGCCTTAATCAGGTCTTTCAAAGTGCGTACTGCTGGTTCAGCCTCTCCGTTACCGGAGGGGTGACCTGGTGAGCTGGTGATATGGATGAACCCATATTCCCTAGCAAAGTTCCTGAAATCCTGGCTCGCATACTGCGGTCCATTATCAGAACACACTATTTGAGGTTTGCCTTGATCCGCGAAGATGGACCTCATTGTCTCGACAATAGTATGCGAAGTTGTAGAGTCAAGTTTCTTATAAAACGGAAATCTGGAGTAAAAGTCTACAACAACGATGTAGTGAACTTCTCCAAGATGGTCCGGTAGAGCAGATGGAACGAGTGGTTCCATGTAGTTGGGATTCTTGACCCGACAGTGGTGACATCTCTGGATTAACTCTTCTATATCTGTGCTACATCCGGGCCACCAAACACTGTCACGTGCCAGCTGACGACACTTAGTGATGCCTTGATGCCCCTCGTGTAACTTATTGAGGATGTCTGGGCGTAGAGATGATGGAATGACAATACGAGTACCCATCAGCAACAGATCGTCCACGATATTGAGATTTGCCTGGAAGGGGAGGTATTTCTTCGTGATACCCTTGACCTGTGATCGGTCTGGCCACCCATCACGCACATACATTGCGACTTCAAGACACATGTCGTCTTCCCACTGGTGCTGACGAATCTGCTCTAGACGTTGGTCGGAAGCAGGAAGAGATTTGCGAACAAAGTTCACATATACTGTTGTGTCTTCCTGGAACCTGATGTTGGCTTCTGACGGCCCAGTGCCTGGGGCACGGGATAAGGTGTCAGCAGTGTAGAGTTCCTTGCCAGGCACATGGATGATGGTATATTCATACCACATAAGACGCATTCTAAACCTCGGGATTCTTGGGGTGAGAAAGTCTAAATCTTTAGAACCAAGAAGAGGTACCAGCGGTTTATGGTCTGTTTTGAATGTGAACTGTTTACCGATGAGGTAATCCCGAAGCTTCTCACATGCCCATGTACTCGCAAGAGCTTCCTTCTCCATCTGAGCATAGCGACATTCAGTTTCGGAGAGAGATCTGGAAGTGTAGGCAACAGGACGCCAAACAGGGTTGGTTTTCTGCATCAGCACTGCCCCGAGTCCGTATGAAGATGAGTCGGCAGATACCTTGGTCTCAAGGTCGGCTTTGTACAGTGCTAGTACAGGAGTGTTACTGAGTATCTCCTTGATGTTGTTGAACGGCTCCTGCTGGGATGGTCCCCAGAACCATTCATTCTTAATACTTAGAAGTTCACATAGTGGCTGAATCACCGTCGAGAGATCTGGCGTGAACTTCCCCAGATGATTTACCATGCCGATAAAACGGCGGAGTTCCGATACGTCGGTAGGAGCACTCATCTCCTTGATCGCTGCTACCTTCTGTGGGTTGGCCTTGATGCTGTCAGCTGAGATGATGTGTCCAAGAAACGTGATGGATGACTGCTTAAAGGCACATTTGTCTTTGTTGAGTGTGATTCCTGCGGCTGCGAGTCTACTAAGTGTTGCATGAAGACGCTGGTCATGCTCGGCTTTGTCTTTACCAGACACCATGATGTCATCCATGAGACATACTACTCCAGGAAGTCCGGCGATTATGTTGGTGACCTGCTTCTGGTAGAACTCAGGTGCCGATGTGATCCCAAATGGTAGTCGGTTATAGGCAAACCTACCATGGGTAGTGATGAATGTGGTGAGGAGACGTGACTCCTCTTCCAATTCCACCTGATGATAGCCGCTATTCGCATCAAGTTTGGAAAATATTTTGGCTTCACCAATTTGTCCGAGGACATAATCAACTGAGGGCAACATGTGCCTAGGTCGTTTTACGGCCTTGTTGAGTCTAGTGAGATCCACACACAATCGAACATCTCCATTTGACTTTGGAACCACCACGACTGGAGCACACCAGTCTGTCGGTTGGTTTATCGGAGTGATAACCCCCAGATCCTGTAGACTTTCGAGCTCCGTGCCTACCTTGTCGTACATAGCAATAGACACTCGTCGAGGAGTCATAACCTCGTATGGCTATGCATCATCTTTGAGTTGGATCTTGTAGGTCTTTTCGAGTTTTCCCAGGCCATTGAACAATGTTGGGTACTGCTCCTTGTACTGTGAGATGGAACACGTGAACACTACGAGTCCAAGTGCTGTTGACGATCTGCAGCTGAGCAGATTAGATGCGTTTTCTATAACATAGATCCGCTCTGTGACTTTGTTCTTTCCGTGCTGGATTACACCCTTAAAGAACCCTAGAGCATAGAACTGGCCTTGTTTAGCACCTCGGAACACACAGTCGGAGGCCAGCAGTTTCTCTGAACTGAATTTCTCCGCATAGAGTGTGCTATCAATGAGCGTTGCCTCTGCCCCAGTATCTATGCACATGAGAGTGGGGATACCGTTGATGATGACCTTAGTGACCCTCTTGGACACTGCCCCCTGAGGAGTGTCGACTGATCCGAGGAAGGTCTCTTGAGTCTGCAGTATCTCCGAGTGAATGTCGTTCTCAACGACCTCATTAACTGATCTCGGTTTCTTACAAACCTTGACAAAATGCCCTTGTATTTGGCAATTGTGACATACAGAGTTTTTGGCCGAGCAACGATACCGGTCATGCGGACCACCGCCGCAGAACGGGCATTTGCTTGACTGAGCTGATGCGGATGTCTTCTTCTTCTGGGATGATCCTGACAAGCGAGTATCTTGACCTGTTTTCTTCTTATAGTGATGCTTACTCAACGCGAGAGCAGCCGCCTCGCCGTTAGCTGTTCCACTAATCTCCGACGACTCTCTGAGTGCGGACTCATCACTCCGAGCCCGGTCGAGAAATTCCGTCAGGTTTATCGCCCCACGAGTGCGAAAGGTTTTATGCCGGATGCCATCATTATGAGTACAATTGACAAGCTGGGCAATAAAAAGAAGTTCCTCGATCTCTTCAACCTTTTTTTTTGTAAGGGCAAGCGAGTCCATGACATCCCGCACGCGATGGTAGAAATTATCCATAGTCTCGCCCTTTTCCTGCCTAGTGTGATACAGCTTGTGTAAGACAGCGAACAAGGTTTTTCCAGGGGAAAAATACTTAGTTAGTGCCTCCTTAGCTAACTTAAAGCTTCTACCTGCCACCCCATTATTGTCCAACTTTTTTAGAATTTTCCTAGTAGTGCGAAGATAATAAAACAGTTTGTCAAATTTCTCCTCATCTTCATGGTCATTCATGAAAGATTGTAGGGCAAACATAGCTTCCAACCCTTCTAGCCAGTCTTCCCATTCCTGGGAAAGGTCTACTGATTTTTCATCGAAAATTGGGTAATATGGAATTTCCCCAGAAGCCTTTTGATCCCCCATATTGAACTACTAGTTTGAGTTTGAGTCAAAATTTTAGAGAGTGAGACTTCAAACTTTTGAACACTGTGGTACTTTTGAGTAAAGCATGTATCTAGAGTCAATGAGTCCTACATTATAGTTCATATGACAACAATACTGAGTAGTTTTCACTAAACAAACAGACACTGGTAATACTGATGAGTTCACAACTTGACCTAGTTGAGTGACTGACAGTGACAGTTTTAAAACATCTTTTTGAGTTGAGTTTCACTTAGCTGCACTTGTCATTGATGTCCACTTGTCTAGTTGCCCACTTGCTGCCACCATGAAGGATTATGAAACACCAGTTGTATGTTTAGTACTTGTATTTAACTAATATCATGCTTTAGAGTACACAGTGAGTTGAGGATTCATGAGGTTCCCGCGAACGCTCTCTAGATCATGTTAGATGCAAGATTCACAAAAACTGTACGGTTGTATGAATATAACCACGGTAAGTGCATGAGCGCGATCTCTACAATGTTAGGACATAATTTGCATTCTAGCTGGTTACACGGCTCGTTTTCGCGAGTGTGTGTCGGGCAGGGGAACAGTGAGCTTGTCGAGATGTCACATAGGTTTTTTTTTTGGTTTTTTTTTTATTCAGGAAAAGAATTTATAAGGGACGAAAGGTCATTCGCTAAGACAATTTAGCATTCTTCCATGATCAAGTCCAATTAGGTGCTATATGACAAAACAGGTGTACACATATATAGACAATACAGTGACAGTAACAGGCCTTTAGGCACAGAAAAATAGTTGTTGAAGGCAAGCTTCCTATCTTTAAAGTATAATTACTTAGATTATCCTTGGTTAGTTATAGACCAGGTCATATGACTCTAGACTCATTGTTGAAAGTTTGTTGATTGTCAGCTATGGTCGCTCGCTAATACTTTTATGATATTCTTTCTGTTGGATTTACATAGTAACAGGACAATTACAGGACATTTACAAGATAACAAACAAACAAGTCGCCCCCACATAACTCAAGCAGTAGGTTTGGACTGCGACGATAGGCTGTTGTGATTTTGTGTTGCCGGAACTTTTCTGTCTCTGGTCTATCTCTAAGTAGTTTGCTTTGTGTAAAATGTGTCTGGCTTGTTGGTGGTATGGGTTGTTTTGTAGTATGAATGGTATGACTCTACGATCTGTGTTGATTTCTTTTTTTCTAGGAGTGTGGTGAGTCATTTGTGGGGGTGGCCTCGTAAGGTGAGTCGTTTTACTAATGCTGTGGTTGCTACAGGAGCCGGTACGTTATTGAACTCTTTCCTCATGGCCTATACAATTTTCATGAGTGACAACATTTGTATATCGAGTACTGCAGAAAATGTAGAAAATAAACGATGTCTACAGGAGAATTTTATCCTAATCAACTTGTATCCTATAACAGAGTGAATTATATGACTAATTCATTGCTGACTGCACTTTTACGGCGTTTTGGGATCATATGAATTTGTCAGGTTATTGGTTATAATTGTCAGTATCCTAATTAGGAATGCTTTTGGTCCGTGCGGAAATTGAGCTTTGTACATTTACCCTTTTATCTAAACGAGATGCGTAGCGCACTACATGATTCAGTAACAATGGCATTTGAGTCTTATCAATATTGTAAAACGGTGCATCAACATCTGAAGAGGCGGTAAACAATGTTGAGGTTATTGTAGAACGTTGTTGGCTTGGAACTCTCGGGAAGTAAGGAGGCGCCATTTTATAATGCCCTTCCATATCAGCTATCCGGTTAAGACTTGTTCAGTTTCTTTAATCATTTTTTCCTATTTATCTGTTATTTCAGAGACTACAGGAGCCGGTATGTTATATTTCAATTCTAACTTTGTATTTTCTCATTGTACTTATGACGCATCATGTAGTCATTTACTAATGTGCTATTTTACTTGATTGACTGTAAATGGTTCGCTTATGGAAAAAGACCATTATCATTAGATTTATGTCTTCTCTGGTGCCAATTTGTTACATTCGTACATGATGATATGGAGTTAAAGGGGCTAATTCTATCTATAATATCGATGATTGAAATATCGATGGGACGAATTTATGGCATACATTCCAAATATCTAGCTTTGAACCATCTCTGATAGTTAATCACAAGAAGGTATTGATTGCCATTTGTGTCTTCCAACAGAAAATTATTTTTTCACAGTATCAAACATCAGTTACGTTCTGGTGGTTGATAATGTAAAATCAAAGGCTGATGCAAACACGTACTGTAAAACAACTTTTGGATCACGGCTAGCTTCAATTTATGAGTAAGTCCTTTTTCTATTTGACAATGTTTTACCTGAGAAAGTTTCGTGAACCCCAGTCCTTTGGTCATAGATATAAATAGACTTTCTTTGTCAAATGAGAAAAAATATAGATACCTTTAAATGACATATTAGGATAGATACAGTACCGTGTAGACTTTCCACTCTAGCCCACATATATCAGATATCAATAAGACCACACTTGCTAGACGATAGCTGACTTTATCTTCTTCCTTCACATACATAGTATTCCTCATATTACACAATTCAATATTTAATTCCGTTAATCGTATTAGTAGTCATTTCCAAGTTGACATTCAGTCCATTCAACATTCCTCCATCTCATCTAATGGCTTCCTTATTACCTAGTCATAATCCATTCTTTTGGCTATTCTCTATACTAGTTAACTTTATGCCTTATCCTACCCGTAATAAAAACGCCATAGGCTTAACATTTGATTTGTTCTCATGTTCCTGTTCATTCAAATTTAGGTCAATTCCAATTTTATGTTGCTATCAAATTTCAGTGCGGAAACTCTTGCTTCTTTTCGTGCTGCCCTAAAAGATGCTCCTGACAATCCCCTGCGCCCGGGAATGATTTTTGCCTGGTTGCAGGGTAACACACTCCATATTCTACCCATTGATCCGACTCCTATATGGTATGGTCTTGAAGATGGTACAGCTGGTGAGTAGTCAAACACTCCTACCACTCAAACTCAGAACGAAATATTTTATATGTTGTTACGTTCCAAAATATTGGTATGTGAAACACACAGATTCTATCCTTTGGCCTCTACGTAACATGTCACTGGAGGTGGCCCCTTGGTTACAATCAACACGGTCGCCCCATGCTGTAAACACGGAGCCAGCATATAATCCTGATCTCGATGTATTCTCATCATTCCTGTTAGCGTAGAGCATTGCAGTAACACTGGCAATAAATCTTGTATCAGGACAAAGCCTTAGAGTCATTCATTCAGCTAACATCTTAACATTCTTAAGATTCAACTCTTTATAATGTCGTTAATAAATAGAGTCATTTATATACAGTGCCCACTTCATAGAATACTTATCTCAAAGTTTATTTCTCTATAATAGAGGGAAACCGATGAAGTTTCGAGAATTATGAAGTTTCGAGATGGGAACCATGGAATGTTATATACTTAAGAGTATCACCGAGACATTCCAGGACCCTCACTTATAAAAAGAAAATCGGAATTCTGACACTAGTAATGATTTCCCCTTTTATCTTGAAATTTGTCATATTTTTTCACTCAAGACCAATACACATGACGTTTGGCCTTTTTGAGGAAAAAGGCGCCGACGCATGACTAGAAGAACGACTCATGTATACTGTCGAAAGCTTTGTGCAAAAAAAAGAAAAAGTGCCCTTGAAATCTTGTACTGTAGATAGCACCTTGTAATCTTTTACCTTACGGTTTTGTACAATGTTTTCTTTTCATCCCCCGCTGGGAGGGGGGGGGGGGGGTTGTCGGCGACTTTTACTCCTTGAAATCGCCTGCGACTTTAGATCAAACATGTTTCCGTGGAAATAGGCCATCAGACCAATATTTGCCTATTCTCTTATACTCCATAGCGTTCGCATAGTAAGCTATTTTGCCACAATTTTGAGCAACAATGTAAAGTGGAAAACAGAGGGTACGATTCCGGTTCCACCGATTAACTCTATTTATCGTAAGCTAGTCTTACCGTGTCTCAGGTGAATTTATACAGGGCGTCGACCATCACAGCGTGATACCAGAAAGAGGGTGTTAAGAGTTAGTCCAAAGAATTCTGTCCATACTATGCGAAAGTATTACGATTTTCTACCTGTGTTACAGGTCTACCCATTTGTCTAATCGACGATGGACAGCATCTGACCACTTATGTGTGACATCCCCCAATAACTCCTCACCCAGCGATTAGATTGAGGGCTGACATCGATATACACCATGGGGGTATTTCTTAAACTCTGTTGTCGTTGACAATGGGAAGGAACAGGTTCCCAAAGGGCGTAACCCACTGTGCGATATATCTTCCTGCTATATTTGGACTTCCCAAATCCCAGGGAGGGAGAGTTTATCGCACAGGTCATCCACCTCCACAGTGGGGTGTAGGGATACTCAGTGGGGCCGGGACAAGGCGTTTTCCGGTCCACTTTGTGATTTTTCCCTGTGATAAATCCCCCTCCCCTAGTCGCCGAGAAATGTACAATTGGTCGCCGAGAAAATGTACCATCTCGTAGGGATGGGAATTTCAAGGCTGAACCGACTGTACGATTTTGGGGGACCATATATCGCAGGGAAAGAAACAAGAATCACACAGTGAGTCCCAGCCTTTAATTCATCATCTCAATTTCGGAGTATCCGACTGCAATTCATCGGCGACAAAGGTACATGTCCAATGGGGGCATTTTCTAATCTTAGCGGGTGGCCACACTAAAGGACTCCGTTTTGAGGCTCCACCTGAGCTTACGATTGTTCTTTTTTACAGTCATGTTCCGAAATTGTGCATTGTGTTATTGCTTTAATCGTTGGCAATTCGGGAGCACTTATCGATAAGGTACCAAATCTCTGTGTGTGGCACCCCCATTTCTCCTCCCCCAGTGACTAATTCTGCTAACTATATGCCGATATTGGTACACACCACGGGGAGTATTTCTGAAAGACATTCCAATTTTTATCGGGGCCGAAATCATCCGACTGCTCCATTTCTGATCTTATCTGAAGGGGGGTGCCATACTGACTGACTCTGTTACGATGCCTTACCTGAGCTTACGACTGTTCCTTTGTCACCGAAAAAGGAACATTTTTGTTCCGAAATCGCACAGCATGTAATGGCCTTAAGGAACAATGGTTTTCGCCTAAAATGATATTTTGAATGTCTGTACGATATGACCAGTTTGCAATTGACTCAATTGTACAATTGGTATTTTTTAGGAAGGTTCCCGTCTGAGAAAATACACTCACATCAAATATAACACCGTCAGTAACACACACCCCTATTACATGCCGGGTAAATATTAGATGGCGTTTTACGTAGACTACAACAGTGTGGTTTACTTTTTCTACCTATGTGGTCTACCCCCTAGTAACATATATCATGCAAGCTTCTTACAAAAGGCTGAAGGCAGATATGGACAGTACAACAGCGAACAGCTGCAATCACTTTACACAAGGTCACTGCATTTGTTTCATCATTAAAGCATGTTGCATCCAGTCCCAAGAACAAGCCAAAGAGAATATATAGCTCGGGATGCTGGTGCAGGTACTGGATAACCTTCTTCAGAGAAGTTTGCAAGAATTTGTGGTTTACTGCGGGCACGTGGACATGAACGTTGTCAAGAGTCTGAGTTGTCTCCCTCCAATCACTCCTGCTCTGTTACTGGTCCCTGGTCTTCTGACTCAGATTCATGCAGATATGCAATGGACTGAACAGCAGCAGTAGTCTCATGTGTATCTGTGGGACTTGGTGGAACATCTGGTGCATCAGTAGGCACAACATGTATCTCAGCAGTAGTAGTGGTGATGGTAGTAGAAGTAGTAGTAGCTTCTGCTTCTTTGGAGGCATTTTCTTGGACCAGGTAGAGAGTGGTTAGATGTGAGGTTAAGGGCTCCACCATACGATCTTATACATACCAAACGAACTGGATATGGCGAGTGAGTAGACGGTAGTAAGTGTGTGAGGCAGGTAAATTTTCAGTTTTTTTAGTGGTACGTTCAAGGATTTACGAGTGATATGAAAGGTATACTTACGTCTAAAGGTGTGTACTTCATTTTTGTGCTGTTTTTAAAACTCATCGCTGGAGGATTAAAGGACACAAGTGGTTTTTCCACTCTGAATGCAACAAGCCGGCAGTTTCGCGCCATTATTGTTAGTCAGCAGTGCCCTAAAATGGAGGAGACAAATCAAAGTCAAGAATTCCCAGATGACAGTATTTCGTTAATTGGTTTCTAACAACTGAATAGTCTGTGTATGGACTCGATGAGTATGGACGATTCAGAGGATGATATTCCTATTTCAAAGCTCCAAATTTGTGATAAAGATAGACGAAAACTGACACGGAGGCGAGCGATAATAGGGAATTAACAAAGTCTCAGAAATAATTAACATAACTAAACTAGAAGTGATGAAAGAGGTTGAAAGAACTAATGCTAACATCGACGACCTTAGACAAACACTTGAAGTAAACAATCGCAGATTCCAAATAATTGAGGAAAATGTTGAAAAAATCAGTGTTGAAATAAAAGAGGTAAATGAGGCGTGCTACAACACACAAGAAGAGATCTTGAAGCAAGTAGATGCGTGTGAACAACAGATAGAAAATAATGAGGTATCTTCTCTGGACAGAGATAGGGATTTAGACCAACTGATAACCAAAATCTGCAGAACATGTGAGGAAAATCTCCTAGAGCTCAGAAATGAATTAGGGAAGTTAAAAAAGGTACAAATACCGAACAACTCAGAGAACCTAAAAGACACACATCCCCACCCGCAAAATAAGTCAGATACCAGAAAGTTTAACTCACCTAAAATAATGAATATAGTTATTGAAGGACTAAGGATTATGAGAAATGAAGATCCATATGAGGCAGCCCTTTCTGTATTGCAAGAGATTACTCCGAATATTGACTTTAGAGACATCAATTATGCACAGCGTATCACGAGAAAACATGAAAATGAAACAGGGCCTGACCCCCTATTGATATGCTTTACCACCGTACAAGCCAAGGACTTTGTAATGAGAAACAAGAGGAATCTAAAAGAAATAGAAGGGTTTCAACGTATTTATATTAATGCGGATGAACCTACTGAAACACGAAAAGCTAAGAGTTTAGCTAGGACTGCGGCGCAAAATGCCAGTAAGCTAGGTGTATACACTAAACTGAGAGGGGTTGAGTGTATTATAAATGGTACATGGTTTAACTGTCTAAATGATAAAATACCCCAGAAATACCTGGAAAGTAAAGTACATGCACAGGCATCACACTGGATAAATAGATCCAATTGGGTTCCACAAACACAAGTCATAAAACAGGTAGACCCACCTCAGTATGCAGACACAATGAAGCGAAAACCTACACTGAGAAATGAAGTTGTTACTCAAGTCTATCCCAGTTACAACACTATGAATAGATCCGATGGGGATATGGAAATAGACCAACAACCAAGGCTAAGACAAACAAAATCAGGACTAATTTTCAAGGGCCAGTCCGACTTTCTGAGCAATTTCTACCCCGCAAAGATAATATTCAATGGTACCACACACCCAAACGCAGAACAATTATATCAGATACAAAAACGCAGACAAAACTCCAGACCAGATCTGGTCATGAAATTACTTCAAACAAATGATCCTTATGATGCTAAAAGGATAAGAAATGTATGTCAAACGAATATTAAATGGGAAAATTCCAAAGCCGAGGTAATGACATGTCATTGAAGCAAAATTCTCTCAAAATCCAGGTATAAAAAGTGAACTACTGAAGACATTCCCATACATATTGGTGGAGGGTACCCATGATAGATATTGGGCAGGTGGATTAGATTACCACGACACAGGGTACAACACAAACTATATTCCAGGAAAGAATGTACTAGGTGAAATTTTAATGAAATACAGGGAGGAAGAACGCCGATCCGCACAGGTTAGTGCCCTAAAACAGCGCCAGATGGCCACAAGAACAGGAAATTCCAGGAGACTATGGTATAGGTAATCACGTGATATACGTTACATAGTAGAGCGGACATTTTGAAATACCAAATATACTGGCGTTTTCAATCAATAGGATCAGGACACTAGGAATAAGACCTATCTTGACATTATTCACACAAATGGTCGAAAATCACGAAATAGCAGCAACTACCCAAAAAATCAAATCTGAGAGGATCATTAATTCCTTTTGAAAATATCATCTCTATATATTAAAAGACTTGTGTTCGAAATTGGGAACGCTAACTACCATAAATAGCTTAAGCACAGGGCTTGTTTGGAAAAAAAACCCGTCACGTTACGAAACCCCGACCCCCCCCCCCCCCCCCTTGATTTTGTTATATTCAGAGATTGTGCCCACATCCCCACAAGGGACTGGGCTGACAATGGGGAAATGCATTTGATCCATAAAAGATTGTAACGTGACGGGAGGTCGTAACGTTTCTAATTTACTGTATGATGACAGTGTATCAATCTGAAACAAAGTAATCCTGCATGATCTATGAACCATCAAGGTTCTCTATATGTATATTTTGTGAAAATATATTGATCAGAAGTGGTTAGATTGATTATTAGATCGGAGACAAAGCCCCCAGGTCCGACCACGTCGAGTGCCAGACAGACACTGATAAATTTATATCACCCTGAACTAGTCCTGCCTGTGTGATCTAGCATGTAATGCTATTCTATGATTTAACGATTCAACTGATCAACTTATATCAACCTGACACATCCCTGCCTATGTGATCTAGCACGTAATGCTATTCTATGATTCAACTGTGAAGTGTACGACCACAAAATATATTTTGGTTTTGAATCTAATCTACGGTATCAATCTGAAACAAAGTTAACCTGAATGATCTCTAGACCTTCAAGGTTCTCCACATGTATATTTTATGAAAATAATACGACCAGAAGTGGTTAAATTGATTATTAGATCGGAGACAAAGCTTCCACGTCCGACCACGTCGAGTGCCAGACAGACACTGAATCAATATATACCTTGTCGACTATTTTAAACTTTATCAAATCGTATCACGATGTCAATGCAATCATATGAAAACAAAGCAAAGCACCCCAGCAGCCTCACTCGTCTCATCGTTTGCCAGTGTCCAATTTTTTTTCCAGATCCGTCTTTTAATTGCAATAGATCATTCATACCTGTGTAAATCCATATCTAGCACGTAATGCTATTCTATGATCCAACTGAGAAGTGTACGACCACGGACGATATTTCGGTTTTGTAGCTAAACTACGGTATCAATCTGAAACAAAGTAATCCTGCACGATCTATGTACCATCAAGATTCTCTACATACATGTATATTTTGTGAAAATATATCGGTCAGAAGTGGTTAGATTGATTATTAGATCGGAGACAAAGCCCCCAAGTCTGACCACGTCGAGTGCCAGAGAGACACTGAATCAATGTATATGTATATATCAGCCTGAACCATTCCTGCCTATGTGATCTAGCATGTAATGCTATTCTATGATTCAACTGAGAAGTGTTCGACCACAAAATATATTTTGGTTTTGTAGCTAAACTACGGTATCAATCTGAAACAAAGTAATCCTGGGTGATCTATGAACCATCAAGATTCTCTACATGTATATTTTGTAACATTATATTGATCAGAAGTGGTTAGATTATTATATCGGAGACAAAGCCCCCAGTTCCGACCACGTCGAGTGCCAGACAGACACTGATCAATATATATATTACCTTGATGAATCTGAAATAAAATATCACTGCCTGTGTAAATCTAACCTATGTACATATTGTGAATACGATGTCGAGTATTTCTATCTGAAACAAAAATGATTCCTGCCTGTGTAATATATATTATATATATACGAAACTGTAAAAATGGATGATATACCTTGTTGAATCTGAAATAAAACATGCCTATAGCTAACACTAATCTATGTACATATTGTGAATACGATGACGACTGTTCCACCTGGAAATGAATCAAGCTTGTCAACCTGTGTATATATTGAACAATATTGCTGAATAATCGATCTGAAAAGAAAATACAACACATTATTTAAATATATTTCAAATCTTACTTCACCTACCTTGTCATCTTTTCTCATTTCCAGAAGTATTTTTTATGTAGATATAATCAATCATTGTCAAGCAATCAATTTAAAAGTCAACTCCTCCTGGAGATGTCAATGCTGACTAGGCACAAGTCGAATTTTCCGAATTCAGTATGTATCAGCCTGGACATTAAATATATATGTAGGTGATCCTTAGAGTGTGGGAAATAACCACATGTAGCCTTGTAATGATCAAACTCCATTAGAATCCTTAGGCGAAGTAATTCTGTGGTCGATTGTTCATAGTATAATCAATGGCGAAATAAGCCAATATAGTCACTGTTCGAATCTGATTTTCAAAAATCAATATCTAAGTCCCTCCATGTACGAATTGCACATTATATGTATCGAAAGAAAGCCCAGAATCTATAATTTACGAATATTAATGTCTCCAGTCATATATTTTAAGTTAAAACTTATTAAAAAAAGATTTTCGAAATCCTGTCTTGCCCAGAGCCCGACTCCCCTACCAAACCCATAGTAAATCTGTAGATATATGACCATTTCTTTTAATGCAATTCTAATTTCTCCGCTGGTTCAAATTGAATGATATTTCGTATAAACAAACCTCAGACAGTGTAGTTTGCCCTAATATAAGTCCCGGTCCATAGATTCAACGCTGAAAGCCTCAAAGAAATCATTTTGAAAAAGATGTCTTATAACCCAGCTATGGTGAAATAAGCCAATATAGGGACTGCTCAAATCTAATTTTCAAAAATCAATCTCTAAGTCCCAACTCGTCCGAATTGCACATTATATATATCAGAAGAAAGCTGAGAATCTCTAATCTACGAATATTGATGTCTCCAGTCATATATTTAAAGTTAAATCCTCATGATAAATGATTTTCTAAATCGTATCTCAACCAGCGTTTCAAGTTAGATCCTCATAATAAATGATTTTCTGAATGGTGCCTGGCCCAGCGCCTAACTCCCCTACCAAACCCATAGTATTGGCTCAGCTTAGATGACAATTTCCGTTAATTCATTTCTAAATCATCCGCTGGTTCAAATTGAATGATATTTCATATAAACAAACCTCAGACCGTGTAGTTTACCCTAATTCAAGTCCCCGTCCATAGATTCAATGCTGAAAGCCTAAAATAAATCATTTTGAAACAGCTGTCTTAGAACCTAGGTATGGCACGATAAGCCATTTTCTTCACCGAGTACTTTTAATTTTCTAAATTCGATAACTAAATCCCAACTCGTCTGAAATACACAAAATATATATCAGGAGAAAGCTGAGAATCTGTAGTTCACAAATATTAATGTCTCCAGTAATAGAATTCAAGTTAAATCCTCAAAATAAATGATTTTCGTAATCGTGTCTGGCCCAGATCCGCACTCCCATACCAAACTTATAGTAAAGTATAGAGAGTGCGTATGGCACATCTTAATATTTCGTTTACTTGGTCTCAGATCAACCAAAATGGACAATATTATAGCATCATGAAGCTGAGAGTGTGTAGTTTACCTTAGAATATACGGAAATTCATTTATCTAAGATTCAAACCCCGAAAAAAGCTGATTTAGTTAGCCGAAAGACAAAAATGCGTAATCCCGACATTCTTTTTTCGATTATTAATTCTTAACTGATCTTACCTGGACAATATTTACATAGAAAGGTAGATTAGAGTGTGTAGAATACGAATATATGTATGATTAATCATTATACTAAAGTTTAAACCCGGTGCGAGCTGATTTCTAATGACAGCTCGACCACCCTAACTACACAGTATAAGCAATGGCAGATCGAGCTAGGCCAGAATTCAACGTGCGTAACTCGCATCTTAATATTTTAATATCGTGGACTCTTCTCGTCCGAATTTGCTAAAATACATACGGGAACAAACCTTGGAGTCTATAGAATGTGAAAATACACTTCCCTGTGGTTAATTCTAAAGTTTAAACCCTGTCCGATATGATTTAGAAAAGCTGCTCTGAAATTCGACTGAACCAGCAAGCCGACTGCGTGATATCCAAGGTTAAATATGAATTATTAATTCTGAACTCGTCGAACCTGGACATTATTTACATAGAAAGGTAGATTAGAGTGTGTAGAATATGAATATATATATGATTAATCATTAATCTAAAGTTTAAACCCGGTGCGAGCTGATTTCTAATGACAGCTCGACCACCCTAACTACACAGTATAAGTAATGGTGGATCGAGCTAGGCCAGAATTCAAAGTGCGTAACTCGTATCTTAATATTTTAATATCTTGGTCTCTTCTCGTCTAAATATGATAAAAAACATATGGGAACAAACCTTGGAGTCTACAGAATGTGAAAATACACTTCCCTGTGGTTAATTCTAAAGTTTAAACCCTGTCCGATATGATTTAGAAAAACTGCTCTAAAATTCGACTGAACCAGCAAGCCGACTGCGTAATACCCAAGGTTAAATATGAATTAATAAATCTAAACTCGTCGAACCTGGACACTATTTACATAGAAAGGTAGCTTAGAGTGTGTAGAATATGAATATATATATGATTAATCATTAATCTAAAGTTTAAACCTGGTGCGAGCTGATTTCGTATTATATCTTGACAACCCTACATTTCGAGCAGTGACACGGCTTCCCATAGATTCAACCTTATAATCTAGACAGTACTCTATAGAGGCTTTGCCGATCTTATTTACAAAACGGCAGGTTAATTCCACCGTGTCAAGTCTGACACCTTCGTATAGCTGCTGATCAGATGAACATAATGCTGGTCTCAGTTGACACTGTTGACGCCATAGGAAGATATAAATGGCAATTCTGTGGGTTGTCGAATCAACTTGTAGCAGACAGCTTAGCAGACATGTTGCTGTCACTGGACTTGACACCTATACTCCTACACTAGGCTACAGTCCCAGCCTCAAAGATCCGAAGTTATCACCGTATTAACCACACTTTCGATGGTTTTCCCGCCATAATATTTATATCCTTTTGTAGGCACAAGCCTTATTATGAATGTGCTGGGCTCCATTTCTGTTGTTAATCCGCTATTTGACGAGGGGAATTGATTTTACACAGCGTCCATTGCATAGAGGAATCAGCTTAGCAATCCATATTTACACTACGACTCCCGCCCTCGCCAACGGTATTGCTATGGTGCGCGAGTTTAAACTTTCGATATTGCTCAGGTCACCTTAGGAGTTGTTTTATTTCATAATACTTTAGAATCGTGTAGGTAGGGTTCATATTTGAATATCAATGTGGGTTTTATCGACTTTAACGATTAAATGTTTTGATGCGAAGAAATATGCTACAGTAGTATGTAGGGCCTGAGATAGGCGGACGCCATGGATGGTTATTTTTTACATAGGCGCCTATTTTAGGCCAACTTCAGTTCAGATTTAATAATATCCAACAGTTGTTTTTATTAACAATATACATATATACACAAAGCTACAGGTCTTGCCGTTATAGTAATGGTCATCTTTTATTCATAAATCATCAATTTACGGAGAAAATGGATAAATTCTACCACTACCACCTTCCCCAGACCCCTAGCGGCAAAACGTGCCTGCGGTAGAGTGGTGATTCAGGTAAAAGACTGCTGCGGTAGTACACAGTATAACGATTGGGGGCGCTGCGATCGAGTGGCCAACCGGGTAACACCGTGTGGCGGTTATTGGGTTAAGCTTTTGCCATTTATAATCCAGTTGGACCAATTGCCCCGACAATTGCCTCGGGCAGACATGAATTTATTCTTCAAACAAAATTTATTTCCAAGTTATTTTTATCTTGCGTTAGTCATTAACAACAATTAGTTTAGTCCTAATGTATAGTCGAGGAGCATTACCTGTTGCCCCTCCCACTATCTAAAATCACTAATTCGTAGAAATGATACAATATTACTGCAGCTCATGATGAAAACGGGCTGACCCCTTCTGAAGCGAATTTAAACAGGTTACGTGGTGAGCTTCCTTTGGGGCATGATTTGCCTGGTTAAATTGACGAGTAAATTTCATTAGAATTCTTAGCTCCTTGATGCTCTACTACAATAGGTTTGCTTTGATGTGAAAGTAATATCCAGTCACAACATAAAACATTCATTTTATGGTACTTCATAAAAACTGTTGTTTTCCAGTCAATACATCACCACTTACATCATAACTTTGTCAATATCAATAAGACCTCCTTTATTTGTTACATTATTGTTATATTCATAATAATGAATTAATGTGAAACGGGCAAAACATTTTATCATTTTAGATGCCCCAAACTGTGTTATCTTCTACATGCTGACAGGTGGGATACCATTTTTTGCTATCGTAAATGGTTGCACACAGGAACTAGATTTTATATGTGTCGTTCAAGACAAAGGTAAGCAAAATGTTTTGGCTACATCAGTTGAACTATTGAATCAACTTACGTTTGAATTCCACTAAAGGGGGATTCACACGATGGGATTTATGTAGCTCACAGGGTTCAACATCTCATGCGATTTTGTTCCTTTGTAGGGGTAAATGTCGCCAACAATTGCAGGGGAAAGCATGTCTCAGGGAAATGTAACCCTACAATTTGGACGAAGAAATTGTTTTCTAGTAGAGAATCTCAGCAGGATTTGTCTCAGACGAACACCCTGTGAGGTACATGAATCCCATCGTGTGAACCCCACTTTAAGGTTCCCATTCCTTGAGGCAAGTATTTTTCCCTGCAATTGTCGGCGACAATGACCCCTAAAGGGGAAGTCACACGGTGGGATTCATGAACCTCACAGCATTTAAAATCTCATGAGGTTCTGTCACTTTTTAGGGGTGAATGTCTGCAACAACTGCAGAGGAAAAACCTGGCTCTGGAGGTTTTTTTTTTATAGATTTCTCTATTAGCCATTATACCGTTACAAGGATTTGCAGCATTAGCAATATCCATCACGCTGCTAATAAAGGGGATGTGATGTCAACCATACACAGTTAGCTGGGTTTCATCACAAAGCCCGTTAGCTGTCAGCTCATCCCTTTTGTCACAACCTTTATACACATACCCTCTCTATTACTCGTTGGGTGATTCTCCAGGATAGTGGAGCTCTATTTGAAAGTGTGCCTTCTTTAATTCCAGAGTGTTATATACTGTTACACACAATCATATTATTAACCATATATCACTATATAGGAATCCTGAATGTATAAGAAGTCTACCTTGTCAAATTCATGTATGCAGACCCTAGTAAGACCCGGTATCCATCTACTACATTATAGATTTAAGACCTCCCGATGCCCTGCATTGCAGAATGTCAAAAATTGTAGACAACCGGGAACCTCTGTTTCGTAGACAAACATCTAGTGTAGGAACATCTATGTGCGTCATAATCGGTTTTTACGTACGTCGTAAGGCCTAGATCGTAGTTATTGAATTCGAATTTATCGGTTATTGATCCAGGTATAACCATAGACACTACTGCATTGACATTCAAGGCATATCCACCATTTACATTAGCACTACCTAATGATTTTCAACTTTGACAATTATCAGCTTTCTAATATCGAATAGAAAAAATATGACAATTTGTCCAATTAAACCTAACCCAGTTTGTAAAGTATGTCTATTCAATTACAGTTAACTGATATGCATTCAAAAATATGGTTTTTTTTCAATTGTTTAATATAAAAGTGTTCTGATCTGTTGATTGACCAGAATTTCTATGTATTCTATTGTATATTGAACATTTAGACCCAAAACAGTGACATCCAAAAACTGTGACATCCTAATTTAGATAAGTGTGCTCACTCTCTATGTAAATGACATGAGTTTTAATGTTCAAGGTGAATTGCTGTATGCCTAATCATAAATCGATGTTCTAATTGCTGATTAATCATCTCATCGGAAAAATGATGAATTCTGTTGAAATACCGATCCTAATCTCATCTAGGTTATAATTACTTGTCGTATGCCCGAATATCTAAATCTATTGTGTCCTATCTGCTAACAAATTCAGCAAGACAGATTGCCTTGGCATTCTAAGAAAACTTGGAAAAAAGTTAAGAAAAAGGGGCCCTGTATTCAATTACAATGTGCAAACATAAAAATAAAAGTGACCAGTTAGGTATTCGAGTTCTTAAAGAGAAATACTTATCATCGTCGTAGAGACTCAAGTCTTCAAAAATATAATGAAGAATAGTGTACACTCATATCTATAACCCTTCGATTTCAGGTAATATAACACGTAGCCGATAAGGAATTTTTTTTTTTTTTTTTTTTAGACGTTTTTATTGAGTATCTTTGGGTAATACAGAGTCAGATTTACATGTCAATCCAGTATTTCTCAATAAACAACTATGAGAGCAGCCTTATCAGCACATTATGGTTTAGCTGGTTTTCATAAGGCTACCTAGTTCTTTGGTAAAGGGCAAAAGTTACATAATGCTGATGTTGGCATGTTGAAACTTGAGATAAAACACTCTATTTATATAATAAGCCTCTAATGTTGTGAATTCGATTCAGAACAAGCCATGTGCACAGCATGTGGTGTCCCGTTATCCTTCACTCCCATTAACATTGTGGTAACCCATAGGTGCACTTGGTCCATTTTTGTAAAATCAATTTGTAGATGAGATATAAAATACATTGAATGAACATGATGGGATGCATTGACATTATTAGATCTAATATGATATTAAACTTTGTGCCGATGTTTGAATATGCAGGCATAGATTTGTTTTAATGGCATCACTACTTTTAATTTTAAGCCATAACGAGACCATGTGTTGTTGACAGAAAAGAATACTTTGGCTGGTCTGGAATATCTGAGGAGGATTGCAGAACACTTGGTTATTGCTATAATGGTACAGAAGACACAAGGTGTTTCATTAGCCCAAGTAAGATAACTGACACATTTGTTAAACCCTAAATGTAACAAAATCCCACAAAAGTAATAACCCTTAAATGTGTAGCGGTTACCCTCTAGTCGTTGAGAGTGTATTACCACTCTCCGCGATCGTCAGTCGACCAGAGGTTCCGAGACTAGTCGCTACCCTGTACTTACCGTGCCAATACAGGTGGGTTCAGCTTTACCCACTGGAAAAGGGAGGGAGATACAAGATCTACCAACTACCGCTTAACCGGGAATAGAAAACCAGACTCCAGACAGTTTCAGTTCACCGTTCTTTTATTGCTGGATGGTATACACAATCCGTTGGTGCTGTGGGGCACCAACTAGCGCGGGAAGAGATACTGGTCTCTTCAACGTTGAAAGGTGTTTCAACACAACCTAACCAACTCGTGAGGCTCCAGACGTTCACTCCGTAAAGAGGCACCGTGAGAAGTCCTGTCAACCTGCTGTGGACTCGACCTTATATAGTGGCCGAGTTACGTAATGCGGGTGAACCCGTAGCATTTGCATACTGCGGGTCCGCCGGCCATACCGCACAGCAGGGATCGGCACTCGCGCCACCTAGTTCTAAAGTGAAACAACGCTGCTCGACTGCCCTGACCCCTAAAAATGTAATAAAATTTCAATCACATTTGTAATAAACTCCCATAAATGTAATATCACCTCCCTTAAATGTAATAATCTGTTCACCCTTATTTGTAATAAAATGTCATCCTTAAATGTAATAAACCTTGTGACCACAAATGTAATTAACTTTGACCTTATATGTGATAAGGTTACATTAAAGATTACATTTTCAAATAAAATAAAATATAAACTTTCATTCTTTTTTAGAATGAAAATATGCATTTTCCATAAGCCTAAATCTCAAAAAATAATTTTACAGTTTGAGTTCCCAGCTCATATCAATTAAACTTTGCCTCCTACAAAATAGGCCAAGGTCTATGATACAATACTGGCCTGAAGCTTATAATCATATATTAATTTGTTAAATAAGATAGTCTCTTAATTTCAAGTGAAATCATTTGATTCAATGGTATAATTGGCAGATGTGGTATGGCCATCGCATTATTACCTTTATGATTTGCATGTTTGGGTAGTTCAATGTCCAATTTATTCAATTAAACATACTTTGCTTTGCTCAACTAATATTTGCATGTCCTGCTGGAATAACAAGGTATACTGCCTGGTTGGTCCAGAATTTCTCTCTTGCCAGTGTTATGGAAAACACTGTACCTTCCTGTTGCATTCTTTAGGAATTTCTTCCTGCTCTTCTTTCTGGCTTGACAGTGGCATGAGACGTTTTAATCTCAATGGAATAAGTCTAATAGAACATATTGGATGTTAACCCTTTAACCCTTTCGCGACCGGTGCTGCCATATGGCAGCACCGTAGAAATACTGGTGCTGCCATATGGCAGCACTATGGGAGAACCACTGCTGCCAAATGGCTGCACCATAGAAAAATCGTTGCTGCCAAAATAAAAATAAATAATAGAGCAATATTTATGAAATCCTCACAAAATGTAGATATGAGATCATCTTTAGTATTTCTATTCAAAAGGAACAAAATATTTATGATTATATATTGTTTTACGTAATTACAAACTTGAATTATGATTTTAGCCATTATGTGCCGGTCCTCTAGGGAGACAAGCTGCCACCAGCACCGGTCCTTAAGGGAGTAGCTCGATTCCAGGCACCGGTATGGAAAGGGTTAAGGACAGAAACCAAATGTGCTTTATAAAGGGGTACTCCACAGTTGATGCCATAACAAATCTTACGGATGATATACTACTAAATAGAAATATAGGGAAGGATACAATAGCAATATTTGTGGATTTTGAAAAAGCTTTTGCTATGGTAAATCACAAAATTTCATTAGATAAACTGGGTAATTATGGAATTCAGGGGCAAAATTTAAAATGGATTCAAAATTACTTAACTAATCTGAAACAGACAGTGAGAGCAAATAATACTAACTCAATACCACATGAAGTCAACTGTGGAGTACCCTAAGGATCGATATTGGGCCCTTTATTCTTTATATTATATATAAATGACATAGTTTTAGCAGTTGGTGGAGAAGGCCTGTATTTATATGCAGATGACACCGTCATCTTCCGATCAGGGAACAACATACAGGATATGCAGAAAGAACTACAGCTGGTGGTCAACAAACTAAGCACATGGTGTGAACAAAATAAATCATCGGTAAATATTGGAAAATCGAAGGTGCTACATTTTTCATCTAAGAAAAAAAAATATCAAGAGACACCATTTTTTTTAAATTTTGATGACCAACAGCTTAAAACGGTATATGAATACAAGTACTTGGGAGTTTTGTTAGACTACCTTGAATTATCATGCACATATTAGTGGAATTATAAAAAAGGTATCCTATCGGATGTATCAATTAGCAAAAATGAGGTCTTATATAAATGTCAAATCAGCATTGAACATATACAAAACATTGATTCTTCCATATTTTGATTATGGAAATAAATTATTTATCACAGCAAGTAAAAGTTATCTAAGCAAACTCCAACATTTGCAAAACAATTACCTTTGCTTAAAGACAAATATGTATACATGTGTAAACACACTTCACAATGTAACAAAGGTACCTTTACTAATGGATTGAATGTTCTCACACCTATTAAATTTCATGTTTAAGAGAAAGTCAAATCCTCTGTATATTAAGCCAGGTGTTAGATAAACAAGAGCAAATGAGGGAACACTTCTGAAAACTGTTACACCTAACTGTCATGCCTTCCCGAGATCTGTAATGTTCAATGGAGCTATACACTGGAATAATCTTAAGCCAGATATTCACAATATCGATTCTTATGTAGTATTCAAAAGCCTGACTAAAGGACTAATGCTCAGTAAGATACCTGCTTGAAAATAAGGTTGGATATTAGGGGATCTTCAACAACTGTAAATGGAATCATGTTCTTTTAGTTGGACTGGATGGTTGTCTATGAGTCGGGAAAAAACCCAACGGTCTTACTAGTATATGAGGGAAAGGGGAACTGCATGAAAACCAGGCTTGTGAGGCCTGATGCTCACCCTGTTTTATTGTTGTCAATGTATTTTATATAAAAGAAAATACTATCAACAAGAACAACCAATTACCTGTACTTTGTAAAATTTATATGGAATCACTCTATGTTGATACTATGAAAAGCACTTGTACTCTATATTGGACAACAATAAAAGAATGTTCTGAAAAAAAGGACAGCGTCCTGTGGCAGAGCTGTCACCATAAGGACAAACACATTTTGGATAAAGTCATAATTTGATGTTCCATCACATGATATTATTGGTAATCAATAATATTTCACTTATTTTAGCTCACTATTTTGATTTTGAGGGTATAACTACATTTCCTGAAGATTTCATGTATATTGATAAATTATTTCCTTGTCAAAAACAATTTTATTGATTTCTGAGAAATGGCCCAGCTCAAGGCATAATTCGGCCTGGGCTGGTTGATGCCTCAAGGCATCATTTCTCCTTAAAAGGTTAAAGTACCCAAACAAACAAACTCAATAGAGTGTTGCATATCTGCTACCCAGGCACTCTTTCACCTCTTAGGAGGTGCCCATGTTTGCTGTGCCCGGTCCAGAGACAGGTCTTGTTTGTTGTTTGTTTGTGGTTTAATGTCCCAGGGGACCCTGAGGATATATAGGGACCATCCACAGACTGGTCAGTTTCACCTGTTCAGTTCTTGTCAGGTTGTCTTTTTTAAGGGTTAGGTTCTCTTGTGGAGTTCAAGAGTCTCTGCCAAGTCTTTTGAATGTGCTCCTCGTGCTCCTTTCAGGTCTGTCTGTGGACCTCTTTGGGCTCCAACAGTTTTGCTTAATGTGGTTCTGTCTGCTTTGTCTACAGCTTCATTTCCCTCAATTCTGATATAACTTGGTAGCCACCACATGGCTTTCTTCAGGTCATTGTGGTATGGGGTATGGACTCTAAATCCAACATGATTACCTTCTTTGGAGCCATTGATATACACCAGGATATGGTCTTTGAAATGCCTCATCATAATCTTGTATTGCTTGAGGAGGACAGTTTTGGGGGTATATCTACCTTGTTCTTTGCTAAGTCAAAGTGGATCGATGGTATTTCCTGATCCCATGGAGGTGTTTCAGGTGACCTCTCAGCTTTTATCGTCTTCATGGGGATGCTTACTTCTCTGTACTGCACTCATGCTCTGACAAGGAAAGGTGTTATGGCATTTGTCTTCTCTCTATACATTTGGTGGTTTTCTTTGAAAATTCAAGTTGTAGGCTGGGTTTCTTGGATTGGCCCATACTCTCATGGATTTTTACCAAGGCAATCTCTCCCATCGCAGATGAATAGGAGAGATTTCTGCTTCTACATGTGGTCTTGGAGCAGGTATTGTTCTGAATGCTCCTAGATAGAGTTATAATCATTCACTCTGGACTGGTTTTAATCTGTCCAGGAAAGATTTTACTGCTGATTCATACACAACTGATCCATAGTCCAGTCATGATTGGATTAACATCTGGTAAAAAGTTAGCAGTGCATCAGATTTTGTTCCCCAGTTGGAATGACTGAGGACCTTCAGGTGTTTTATGGCTTTCTCACACTTTCTACTTTGATACACAGCATGTGGTTTGCAGGACAGTATTCTGTCAAACACTAGTGCCAGGAATTTGGGACTTCCTCTTGGACTGTCAGTTCCTTGTTCTGGAGACCTGGAGGTTTATCCATATATATTCCTTTCTATGACAGAAATGAACTGCACATGTCTATGAGAACTTGAAGCTTTTTTGGTCACTCGAGATATGAAGTTTGTCTAGAGTTTGCTGTAGTTTTCCTTCTACTGTGGGCATGAATCTGCCTTTGTAGCAGATGGCAAAGCATAGAGGCAGCAATTGATATCCTTCTTCAGTCGTTTCATGATGTCATTGATTTTTATACCAAATAGGGTGACAGATGGGACACAGCCTTGGGGGATACCAATTTCTTGGTCAACCCTCTGATAGAATGCAGTTCTGAGGTGAACATTAACAGTTCTGTTGCAAATGAATCTTTCAATGAACCAGTCAATCTTCCTCTCAAACCCATTCACTGAATGTCCCTCAGGATACTTTGTTTCCAGATGGTATTAGAGAAAAATTATCAGACAGTATTGGAATGCTAGTTGATTGGTTGCTTTATGCCCTAGTAACAGATTTTGTGCAATACTCAGGAAATGGATATTGATTAAATGTATGTGGAAGGTAGAACCCTTGCCTCTATACATTTTCTGAAGCAGGGGGTTCTTTATTTCACACACTGCATAGTCAGAACATGAGAAAGACGTGCATATGATAAGCTATACATCTACAGAGCTGGGAGACACCATGTATGAGCTGTTGGCACTCACAACACCCCACAGTAAGCAGTCTATCCAAGCATCTTAGCCCACTTGGCCACCCTGCTGCCCCAATGGAACTATAAAGAGTTTTGGTTTATTTGAAAAACAAAAAAAAATAAAAAAACGTTTTTTAGGGCAGGAAAAAATACAAGTTGACTCTTACCCTAAAAAATTGTAAATATAAAATTATTTGAAAATGTAAAAAAGGGTGACGTTTTATTACAAATAAGGTTGACAAGGTTATTACATTAAGGAAAGTACTATTACATTTAAGGGAGTTTATTACAAATGTGGTTGAAATTTTATTACATTTAAGGGTTATTGTGGGACTTATTTACATTTAAGGTTGTAACACACGTTACTTCATAGCACATTATATGGGGTGTGCATAATCAAGCCTGGAACCCACTGAGCTTCCGACACAACAAACATTCCGACATGCTTCTGACACTGAATCGTTTTTTCTGATGGAACGGATGAGTTTATTGCAGCAGTGGGACCAATGCTCCGACATGGCTTCCGACACACTCTAACACATTCTGACACACTTCTTGCAACAAAAGTTTAAATCTATAAATTCCCGCCAATTTTACCCAACCAGTTACAAAAGGGTGTATACTTTTATTTCACCCCAGTATTTTTCTCCATAGGCTTTACATTAGGAACTCGTACTCCATGGCCGTGAAGTTTGTGTCCCAATTGATACTCAATGGCTAATCTCACCCACTCGATGAAAATAACTTGGTCCACACTCCACCTCGTTTGACCTCAGAGTAATTTACTCAGTTTCGGTTCGTGAATTACTCTGCAGTCAAACTTGGTGGAGTATGGACCAAGGAATTGTAATTGAGTGGGTTCCCTTCTAAGTATTTTTCAAACCAAACAGTCGGTTTGAATGCTGTAAGGCACAGAATAGGTATCGACAAATATATTTTGCCTTAAGATAATTTGAAATATTTTGTACTCCAAATTTCACCAGTATATCCTTTGTAAAATTTACTGACACTGCGCCACACGGCCGCGTTCTTGATAAAATACTGCAATGTTCGATTTTAAACTTGAGTATAGCAGCCTCACATGCTGGAATCCCATTCATTACCCGTTACCATGGGCTGCAATCACCTCATAATTTGATTTTGATAATCATATTTTCTAGAGAGAAAATAAATTGTAATTGAACCAAGCATTCTTTAAAAATGTTATATTTTTCTATTATTTGATATCGATGTAAGGTAAGAGCCAATTCTAATCTATTCATCATTATAATTCATAGAGGAAATCACCTAAATAAGATAAATTGGGTTAGACCACAATAAATCGGAATAGAACTACTTACATCTCTGGTGGAGAAGTGCATTTTTGTGGTAAGACATTTTGAGATTTAGACCGAAATTTAGCGGCATATTCCATTGCTGCCAGTTAATTAAGAGATTCTGGTGGATGTATCGCTTTAGCTATGCACCACACAAACACATACACACCTTCATATTTACGTAAAACCAATCTCTGTGTTAATTCCGATTTAACGTTGAAACCAGTTTGACAAGAGACTGAGTGCGGTCTAAACTAGATGGATGATTTTCTATTTATCTGTCTATCTATCTATCTATCTATCTTTTTATCTTTCTATCTATCTATCTATAAATGTATCAATTATATTTCATATGGTATTCACTGTTATTATACTCACGTCATTTGTTACCCAAGGCCGTGCCTCCGGCTATATGGTTACAATTCATATTAACAGTCATACTGCTTTAACTCCCTAGCCTCAACAGGCGTCTTTTAGTCTGGTCAGAGTTGCTTACTAATATTATCCAATAAGGTGTCGACATGGGTCGTAGAAGGAGAAAGGGATCGGATAGCTCTGCTGTCATCCGAGAAAATTGTTGAGTAATCTTTTCGGGATATTTTGAGAGAAACGCCGGCGGAATCCAGGGCAGCTGTCGGTGTGATTGTCTCTGCAGTCGAGGCCGCAGCTAAGACCTCGCGGGCTGAGCTGCTCGAAAGTTCCGATCCTAACCCATGTGTTACTAATGCGATTATGCTGAAGGATAATTAAAGAGAAAATCGTCTTGAGGATCTAGAGACCTCGATTTCCACTATCCTTCGTATGGTGTCCGAGCAAGGTGACAAGCAAAATGGGCGTGACAAGTCCGACTTGAAGAAGACTTTTCATAGGAGTGGCGCATCTCGTGAAACTGACCTTTCATCTGATTCGTCATCTGAATCTTCAAGATCCAGGAGTAGAGAAAAAAGAAAAAGAGGAAGGGTGAATATGACTATATGAGATTTGTTGAAAAGAATGAGAAAATTATCGGCTTGGTAAGTCTATCGCTGATTAATGAATCTTAAAATGCTAAAAGAGAAGCATAATATTAGTGGTCTCATAAATTATATATGATGCTTTTAGCATAGAAAGCTGAAACTCTTTTTCTTCAGAGACGGGCACTAATTAGATATGATCGTGTTGAGGAGGGTTGCACTTTCCATCATTGCAAGCAATTATTTGCTTGTAGTTCTATTAGGACGTGCTCACACGCTCTATATATATATATCACCTAAAGGATAGAGTGGTCATGTAGGCTTTCATCTTACTGCAAAAAAAAAATCCCTTCACTATATGCGTGCTATTCACTGTGATATTGGGAAAGAAGCAGGTTGCCAGTGTCTCAGGCATGCCCAGCTGACCAGGACCAATCACTCAACATCGAAATACCTCATTGACTCACTTGTGCTTGATACGTTTTGATCCTAGACTCAGGCAGGTACAGAAATAGCAAATTGACTGGGTGAAAATCGGTTACAGAAATATCCGTACTGTTTCTTGTATCAATAATGATCACTTGTTAAATTGTATCGGCGTATCTAACACCATTGATGAATCTGCTACGGTTAAAGCTGATTTAAAAGCTCAGTTGATGAATCCAAGGCACGCGCAGGCCGGACCTTACAGGTACATTTCCAATAGAGTGTTTCATGAGCAGAGTGGGGCCGCCTTTGACCAGTTCCTTTCGGCTTGACTGGTTCCTGTTGAGGCAGTGGTCAGCAATGACAGCTCTGCATGCTCTGTAAATTATAGTGATACTTTTAGGACCAGGTGACAGGCGACAAAAGGGATCAAGGACCTGTTTCACTAGTTTCGCGACACGTCTGTGACACCATTAGTAGAGGAGCAAATGACTTAAAAAATGGGTCACAATGACACCCGAGAGTCTCCTGGCTGAAACTTGCCATGTTGGTCAATTATGACCTCAGGAATCTGAATCTGATGCTCGTTTGTTCCAAAAAGTGTAGCATCATGCTCGTTTCCATGGTAACAGAAGGAAAACATATTTTAATAATTACTGATATATATTAAATACTTTGACGTAAAGAGATAGAAATATGCAATTTTTCTGTGAAGAAAATCATTGATTCTTTTGTCAAAAGTATACACTATGAAAATATGCCCATTTTCCATTCTCATGGAAGATTTGTTGAAATGGTAACATTCCAATATCTAGGAGAACCCTTATTTCCGTTTTTCTTATGGTACTTTATGGTACTTGATGTTGAATAAAAAGAGTTATTTTATGAATAACACATAAAAATTGATGAATATAGCAAAAATACAAAGCAATAATGGGCAGCGCCATTTTTTTAAGTCATTAGATTGTTCCCATGGCAACCATCGCAAGGTAGTTTCTATGACCATATCTGCCAAATAATGATAATTTAACTGGACATTTGTTTGGTGAGTCCTAATGACATGGCAACTAGTAGAGGAGTATAGTATAAAAATGGTCATTAGAGAGTCTCCTGCATGAAATCTGCCATATTTGTCAATTATTACATGGGGAATCTGATTCTGCCACTCTCTTGGCCAAAAGAATGTAGCATCACTTCCGTTTCCATGACAACATACATGCATAATGATTTACTCAGAAATCCCTATTTTCCTATACATATAAATAGTAAATGTAAGAAAAACAACAAAACATCTGCTCACAAGCTTTCATTTTCATATGTGCACCTTTGGAACATAATGGAGTTACAAATGTCCAGTTAAATTATCATTATTTGGCAGATATGGTCATAGAAACTACCTTGCGATGGTTGCCATGGGAACAATCTAATGACTTAAAAAAATGGCGCTGCCCATTATTGCTTTGTATTTTTGCTATATTCATCAATTTTTATGTGTTATTCATAAAATAACTCTTTTTATTCAACATCAAGTATCATAAAGTACCATAAGAAAAACGGAAATAAGGGTTCTCCTAGATATTGGAATGTTACCATGGCAACAAATCTTCCATGAGAATGGAAAAGGGCATATTTTCATAGTGTATACTTTTGACAAAAGAATCAATGATTTTCTTCACAGAAAAATTGCATATTTTTATCTCTTCACGTCAAAGTATTTAATATATATCAGTAATTATTAAAATATGTTTTCCTTCTGTTACCATGGAAACGAGCATGATGCTACACTTTTTGGAACAAACGAGCATCAGATTCAGATTCCTGACGTCATAATTGACCAACATGGCAAGTTTCAGCCAGGAGACTCTCGGGTGTCATTGTGACCCCTTTTTAAGGCTCTTTTTGACACTTTGCTCCCCTACTACATACAGACATTGGGGTTGTCTAGTTTCGTGATAACACAAGCGGCTGCCCTTAGGAAAAGACAGACCCCAAACATAAGAATTAGACAAATCTACACATCATGGACCTGTTTCATTAGTTTCGTGACAAAAGTGGTAGACAGATATGAAAAGCGGCACCAACAGTGCAAGCAAGAACGGCCAAAACAAAGTCTGATGTTTAGTTCTTATGAAACCGGACACACCATCTAGACGCCATCTAGACATGTCAGAAAACTAGTGAAACAGGTCCCTGGACATACCAAACAGCTATATGGATGGAGATCATATTATTGGTAATGCCTTTTGTAGTAACTTAACATGGGATGGCTTGACTAATGGGTTCAGTATTGTAGACGATGTTTTTAATTCTTGTGGCTCGTTTGATAATCTAGGTCGTACATGAAGATCCTTTTCTGTAAGCCAACGAGACCCAGGGACAATATGGGTCAAATTTATTTTGATGGGCGACCTTTGGTCAGGTAGAACAGTATTAGCTGAACGATATTGAATATTATTAAAGAATAACCCTCGTGCGAGGTCTCCTTCTATCCTGTCCTTTCGCTAGCATTTAAGTTATTCAACGACCCCCTGAAGCCTCAGCGGAGATGAGTAGTATAATGAAATATTAATTATCTACAGGCAAGTAGCAGTTTGCTCCTATAAACTGAGATGCATACGTGAACGCACTATATAAAATATATTTTGGTCTAACTAATTGACTGTAATAGTCAACCAATGTAGTCGTATAATTCCATAAATGGTATGAGACTAGTAATTCCGTGCACTTTTGATATACAGTAGATACAAATCTACATTCTTCTTATTCGAGAGATAACACCGTTGTATCGCTATCGTGATAATTCAAACCTGAAAATTTAAACAATTTAGGCCATGTATCACCATAGGGTGGCATAACCACTCCGGTCTACAGTATCAAATCACCTGAACAAATTCCAACATTGGTCTTAATTATTGTGCTTTTGGTAAAATTACTTTATCCATTAACCTAACTAGTTAGGTAGATAAAAGCTATGCTTGTACATCGATGCAATTTACATGGGAACAATAAAGTCTGAGCAAATTGGCATATTAGACAATATCACACAATTATATCATACGATCTCGTTGTATATAATACGAATATCTGATTATCAGATTGTGTCTATCAAAGAGAGAAGTGCCATATCCGAAAAGAACTAGAAAGACTAGGAGGTATGCTGGGGGTAGACAAACTTTCAGCAATAGGAAAAGATGGAATCACCTGACTGAGGAATCAATAATAGGCCTGCACTGGTGATTCAAATTTGGCAGGTATTTCAACGGTAGAGAAATAATTCAAAAGGATTCTCATCAATGCCCTTTTACATCGCCATCCGCCACTCACGCCTTCGAATAATTTATTTATACCATATTGTCTTCAATTGATCAATTGGATACTATGATCATTTGTAGCTAGACGTGGCGGCCAACTCGACGACCAAACAAACCTATCCAGGTGATTGAAGAGAATTGTTCGTTCGATTATGTGATCACTTTCTCGTATTTTCATTGGCTGTTTTTACAGACAAAGAGTGGGCGAGAAAGCTATTTGACCAATAGAAGAGGGTGCTGTTCCCGTGTTCGGTGTCCCATAGATAGTAGCGACAGAGTTATATGTATATAGATTAATGAACAATTAAATTTCACATTGTATTAATTCGAGAGATTGTTGTAACACACTAGAACCTAGACTTGCTCAAGTCTTTGATTATGAACATTCATTAAATGATAAAACACGATCAGAATAAAGTTCATTAAAGTATCTATCCTTTTCTGACTGGCCCATGAATCAAAGACTTGTCCACTATGAACCAAATCTCCTGTTTATGGCCCCAAGCCACTCCCTGTAACCCTATACTTCCTCCTACCCCTTCCCCCTCCCCTCCTTCAGTTCCCTGTGTGGTCATAGCAATACATTTCGCCTGCTGCTGACTGTGACTCGATTGAAATCAAAGTGAGAGGATCTTAATCTCCCAGCAGATATCCTGACCAGTAGCCAGGATATCTGTATGGAGAGTGTTGGGAATGCTGGCGCTAAACAGCACCAGAAATCCAACACCATTACCGATTGAACCAGTCCCTGTATCCCAACGAGGAGGAGAGCCATAGGATGCAGGGACTGGAGCCAGTCTAAGTAGAACCCCGCGTGAGCGGACACGCCCCATTCCAGGCCAAAATGTGGCCCGCACGCGGGGTGACCACTCACCCGGAGTTAAGATAAACACCTAATAGAGGTAAGCATTCCGAGTAAACGGTGTCCATTAATGTGGGGTCTCCGCTTACGTGGGTTGTCCATTAGGCGGGGTTCTGCTGTACTTTCTAAGGAAATGTAATATATCTATTTCTATGACGTTTTCTATAATAACCATTCTTAAAGGCATAACAGAGCCGACGAATATTTACAAACTATGGTTATTTAAGCAACAACAAAAAACAAGGAGAGAAGAAAAATATAACAATAACATATACTAGCCTGTAAAATTCCATAACCTTGTCAATTAGAGGAAGTCTCGATGAAATAAAAGAATGAATAAACACTTGCAACCCCCCCCCCCCTCCACCCCCCCCCCCAAAAAAAAAAAAAAAAAAAAAAAAATATTGTTGATTCTTTGCCTGAGATTTGCGTTGGCACACCTCTTATGTTATGTCGTGTGTCTATAGCGTGATCACCTTTTTATGTCCTGCAATACACCCTGCAAAATATCCCTTCCAACACAGCTGCAATTGAATCAATTCTGTCATAGCCATACCGTAGCACTTTCGGAGTGTGTCGGAAGCATTGGGTGTGTGGACTGAGAATAGATTTCAGGCCTGGAACATACCAACGCCGAACGCAGAATGCAGACCTCCTGTTGCACCCTGACGCCCATTTAATCGATTTGCCATGGTATATCTTGTTATATCTTAGTGTCGCAGTATGTCGTACCTCCTTTGTTGTGACACGTCAAATGCATTGATATGTCTACTTTTTCGCGATGACATGTGTATGTTTTGGTGCTCCATCACATTGACACCTCAAGATCTATTGTTGACATATCGCAGCATATCGCGATCTATCACGACAAGAACAAGGCACAGGTGTTCAACCAGGCCGATGCATCGGGGCAAATATTCAGGCGATTACTCGAAACCTTACAGGACTTATCAAGACAACTAGACTTGGTCAAGTCTTTGATTATGGACATTCATGATTAAACAAAATTACGATAAAGTATGTAGCGGTGTGACTGGTCCAGGAATCAAAGACTTGCCTTTTAAGACTGAAACCTCCTGTATATTACAACCCCAACCGCTCCCTGTAACCCTCCACCTCCTTCTACACCTCCCCCTCTCCCTCCACCAGTTCCCTGTGTGCTATATTATCAGAGCAATAAATCCCGCCTATGGACGACCTTTGGACTGTGTTAAGAATTAAAACCCCCGTGAGGAGTAGGTGGAGGGGTAAAGGGACTGAAGACAGAGGTAAACCTAGACGATCCTGGATATCAATCTCCAAGCAGATATCATGACCAGTAACAAGGAACTCTACATGGAGAGTGCTGGACAAGCCTGGCGGTAAACAGCGCCAGAAATCGGACACCATTACCGATTTGACCAGTCCCTGTTTCGAGGAGAGGAGGGGTGGGGTAGGCGGAGGGAAACAGGGACTGGGGCCAGTCTGCAAGACAACCAAATCTTGACAAATCTCAATATATCTTGTGTGTTGGTGGAAGAGGCCCTTTGTAGAGTGCATCGTAAGGCATGTCAGCATGCATTGGAAGCCCGATGGGTTCCCCACTAAGGGCCGAACCCACTGGGTTCCCGATGCACACCGACGCGTCTTATGATACACACTTGCATTGACTTGAATAGAATAGGGATCAGGGTACATCGGAGGTCTGAATTCTCCGTTGGTGTTGGTGGATCCCAAGCTCAAGAGTATACAAAATAGGAACAACTGTTGAAGTGTGGCCCCTCTTATTTTAGTACAAATTCTTTCACTGTAACCCTACTTTAGTGTGAATTTTATTGTCCAACCATTTTTCTTTTATATCGATATCTTTCCGAATGAATATACTGGTGGTGTCTGAGTTGAAAAGATCAGAAAACCCTATTACATGTTGCATCCGATTCAAATTTAAGCATATATAGTTATCTTAGTTCTTATACGTTCCAGTCCACTTTCCACCAAACTATGCCACAGTGTATTTATGATGCGTTAACAGATCCTGTACCTCTTATTCAGTGGAGATAAATGGATTCTATCGCTACCCTGGTATCATGGTGCGCGCAGGCGGACTAACAAGATCAAAGGATACGCTGGATGCATGTGCCGATGGCTGCATGGCTTCATCCAGTTGCCAGGCATTCAGCTACATAAAGACAAATCCGAACCCTTGTTTGTATTGGACAGGTACTTCAGAAATATATGATGATGGTACTGCACAAGTATTCACCTACATCAAAAGTAAGTTATCAAATATACCCTTAGGAGAGGTGTAAGTAACACATGTTGATAAATAGTCTAACTTAAGTTAAATTTGTAGAGATGATGATGGTGTTTATTTCCAAATATATTACACAGAAACATTGAAAGTACTTAATGACGACATTGAGAGGAACACCATTTTCGTAACATTGATTTTTTTCTTTATGTTCTCAATGACCTTTGACATCGCATTTGACTATATTTCCACCGGCAATTAAAACCAAAACAGGTTTCGTTAGTAAAGCAATGGGTTGTAAAGTTTTGACTGCAATTCCTCACTTTCTAAATCGGAATATGCACTCCTACTACAGCTTTCATGTATACGAAAATAGAATAGAATATATGCTCATTAATGATTGCTTTGGACAGATTTCATGCAGTATTGGGAATGCAGTCGTGTCGTCATTCACAGTCCAGGAACTGGTGATGTGTTTTCTCAGGAACTAGCCCTATCTGACTGCATGTCCCAATGTAATGCAGACAAAGCTTGTAGATCTGTGCAGGTCACCCACTCTGATACGAAACCAAACCCGACTTGTGATGGCTACACTACACAACTTCTCCATATTCCATACATAAGCAATATAGAGACTGCCTATGATTACTACTGTCATAAGGGTAAGTATCTCTATTCAACTAATATCTGTCATGTTACCACCAACGTACCACCAACGAACTGAATCAATTGTTAAGGTGAGAATATCTATAACTGTGCAACTTACAATAATCGCTACTCATAATACCACTTTTAGATTGATATACCTGTCATTTGTCATGCAATAAGACACACCTTGGTCACCAGATTAAGAAGGACTGAAATTGGCCAAAACATGTCTGTATTAAAACCTTGTTTATTTTTATGATTGACCCAATGGGTCCAGCCATCGCCGAGCAAAGGAGAATATCTATCGCACTCTTAATTACAATGGCAATAGCAGAAACAGAAATAATAACAACAGTAAAATTATTCCTTTATGGAATTAGAAATTCGGAAACGGACCTACTAATGTTGAAATTATGGTACCCTCATATTTTTTTATTATTTTTTTTTATTCAAAATAACAAATGACAACAAACAATCGCCTATTGGCGTTCTTCCTTGCAGCGTCTAATAGACAGTAATAAACAAACAGGACATCACATACAGGACATTACATCGACAAGCAGATGTGCTCTTATTGATATTCAGTTATTATTTAGCACATTGTTTCTTCCGTTTAAACATCATATCATTCTAGCTGCTCTTTTCTAGAGATGGTATGTTCTGTCTGGTTTGGCGGAGAAAAGTAAGAGTAATCCTCCAGAAAACTGATAGCCAAATTATGGTTATGGTCACATTGTAATACACACTCTTTGAATTTCTTCAGTAGTAGCGTCCTAGTGCTTTTAACGTTCCTAATCATTCCAGGTCCGTTTGTCGATGGAATGTGGGAACAACCAAATCTAACTGCCTTGATTGATGGTGACAGCTCCACATGTTTGACAGCTGCTTCGGTCGGCGTCCCCCTTACAATACTGCAACTCATTTTACCCTGGCCAATGGCAACACTAGACTTGAAACTAGCTAGTTATGAATTGAAGCTCATTGGAAATGAGTCTTTGGAGTGTCTAAACGGTAAAATGACCTCATCAATTGACCAAGACATGTCAACCCTTGTCTATCAGAAGGATAATCTTGATTTTAACAGAATGACCAGGCTAGGTTTTGTAGGTAATAATACTCTTTGTGCTCTCATTGAGGATACAGTTTCCGATGGCCTGAAACATTGCGTCTTTCAATATAATTGTGTGTCTTTTCCTTGCTCGAGAATCTTCCTCTCTTTGATGAATGCAAACGTTGAAATCTGTGAGTTACTTGCAGTTTGAGATTAATCACAGTTGATTATGCACGGCAATGTAAAGGCGTTATGATGTCGTACACGAAATTCTGTAGAATCCGAAGACCATTTTACTTATCATCTAGTATCAAAATACAAGTATAATGCAGGATCGTAAGTGTGGTTCGGGCTAGTGCTCTTGAATCCACAGAGTGCTGTTAAACCGTAAATACAAACTAGGTTAGATCCTTCGAATATACGAGAACCTTACATCAGGTCCACTGGATTATTTTCTCGTTGTAGTCAGCCCAAGATTTGACACAGAATATATCTATTGATATAAGTTCTGTGATAGACCAACCCACGTTCCAGTCAAGTCCAATAATGATTTATTGTACGTGTCTTCTCTACTGGAAGAGACAAAGTTAGCTACAGTTAGTTGCGAACAGCAGGGACCAACGTGTGGTAAAGCATGTACATAGATAGACTATTCTTGGGCTAACTCTATCAGAAGAACATGTATACTCTACAATGTGCTGTGTACCCATCCCTATCAGAACAAGAACGCGAGTGTTTGCAATGCGTAAACCACAGGTCGAATCGACGTCGGTTGCTCCTAATTGCATTGACACTGCATAAACTGTAAGAATTATATGTAACTGTTCCCTATCGTACTGGCGGTGTTAGGATACCTTACTGACTTTGTACTTGTTAAGATAACCTTGGTTCCAACCACATGTTAGATCAGAGGTGGAAACTTGAGCTACCGGGGTCTTTTCTCAGACTCAGACAAGACTAAAATACCAGACCCTGCTGAATCGTGAGAACACATGTCGTATCTGCGGTACCCAACCAATAGTGTCTGGAACCTACCTAAGAAAGATGTTATAGGATAAATATGTTCCTATCTTAAGGGATAGGATCGGATTGGCGGCTAATCAGCACATGTGGAATGAACTGATTATCCCAGGTCCATATCAAACCAGGAATAGAAACTTAATATGCTTTTGATAAAACTATTGTTATTACTAGTATGATCATTATTCTTTGCTAAAGATAGATATAACTCGCTTGTATGGACCTGCAATGCATGTGTGTATCATTTAATATCTGAACTTGCATATTTTGCTATTTTTGTGTTTGTTTTTGAATATAGTCGAATCGGCGGCGGGAGTATCAGAATCACTATAATGCAAAAATTAGCACAAGGGCATGTCGAATAGGTGGCCTGTGGGCCAGGATTGTCATATCATATTATTATCATGTCTCCTGTTATTCTAATCATACACACTTTTTAGCTGCTCGCTCTACAACTACCATAATTGTAATTGCAAGTTATGGCGTCAGAGTAGGCAGACGGGTTTGAGATCGGTGGCAGCGGCAGCAACATAGTATTAGGGTAACACAGAGGAAATATATATCAAAAGGGTGTGTATATAACAGTAAGAGGATCAGGAACGCGTACAGTAAAGAAAGGGACTTACCTTGGTGAGTAACAGTCTTTTTGAAGTAAAAACAGGTGACGGAGTAAGAGTGCAGTGTATGCATGTGCGGCGCCATTGTTGACAAGCGAGAAGCATGGCATCGAACACGGAGGTACCTGTAGAGTTAATAATCGAAATCGATAATGATGATGCAAACAACAGTATAGAAATGAGTAACACTCAATGTGACTTAAGTAACAAAGAGGAAGAAAAGGTTGTAGAAACACCAATATTAACACCGATGGTAGTAGAAGAAGGAGTAAAGAGAGCGATAATACCAGAAATAGCTCAAGAGAGCAAGAGTGTGACTGCTAGGGTGATTAGAAGGCGCAGAGTCAAGCGCTGTAGGTCGCAAAGCACTGACTACAAATGCAAAGGTAACAGAAAATCGAGTTCACCGAGTGGCGAACCACCAATGAAAATGTTAAACGTAATGAAAAAATATGAAATGTTAACAACCGACATGGTAGATGAATGTAAAGTAGCGATGGGTGACTTAATGACTGAAATGACTGAACAACTAACACAGCTAACAGTTAAACTCACAGAGGAAATGACAGAAATGAAAGGAAAATTGGACAAAACGCAAAAAGAGTCTAAAGATATACAATCTAAAATCGATCATGTTCATGAGAACCTGGATCTACATCTAAATGAAGTAAATGTGACAGTAGCTAATATGAGGAAAGAAACAAACGCAGAAAGAGAAAAATGGAAAGTGGAGAAAGAAGCGGAAAGTGATAGAATAAGAAGAGTAGAGTCAACTATGACTGAAATAAAAGAAGGACTAGAAGTACACAGGGAAAAGATTGTACAAACACAGAGAGACATGGTGACAGAGATGAAAAAAGTCAAGGCAGCAGTGGAGTTAAACCGTAACGAAGCAGAAAAAAGGGACAAAGACATGGAAAATGAACTGAAAGAAATAACTAATAGTATGAAAAGTGCACTAAGATCGGCAAAAGCTGAAATAACAGTGATCTCGGAAGTAGTTGACAAACACAGTGTAGACATCCAACACCTAAAAGAAAATCCAAAAAGTAGTGGAAACCATGATGGCAAATACTAATCACCCAGAAGACTAAATATATTTATAGAGGGAATACGCGAGGTATTTAACGAGAATCCATATAACACCGCGATGCAAGTCTTGACTCAAATAACGCCAGACCTAACGATAGGCGACATAAACTTGGCGCAAAGGGTGAGACGGAAAGGAACAAACCCAGGGGAAAAATCTGCATTACTAGTATGCCTAACTACTGTAAGAATGAGAGACAATATCTTGAGAAATAAACGGAACTTGCGAGATATCGAAGGATATCAGAACATATGAGACCCCAGAAGCAAGGCAAGCCCGTGCAATTGCACGCCAGGTAGCAATCAACAGTAGAAGAAAAGGTCTTGCAACTAAACTAAAAGGAGACGACGTCTGTGTGGCCGGGACCTGGTATAACGGGAAATTTTCAGAGTTTATCCCTGATGAATATTTACAAAGAAGTAGTAGGAGTGGAAAAGATAGAATGGAGTGGGAAAAAGAAGTTGTTATGGAGGAAAGAACAGAAAGAAGAGAAATTACAAACAACAACCCCCCGTGTAACACAATGAATAACGAAATAAGAAATCGCGATGATGACTTACCGCAAGTAGCTGATGTTAACCCGCCTGATGCAACGGTAGAAGTGAACAACCAATCAGAAGTCCAACAAATGGACACAAGCAGAACAAGCGAAAACAACATAGGCCAAAACGAAGAAATTCATGGAGGGACACGTACAACAGCGACTGGTGTGGTATTCAAGGGAAAGAACGCATACCTGAGTAATTTCCATGCCTCAAATAAACGATATAATGGAGTGTACTACAGAAGCGCCGAACAGTGCTTTCAGGCAGAAAAGTGCCGTATAAACGATCGACCAGATCTAGTTATCAAAGTCATGAAATGTGTGACACCACTGGAAGCCAAAAGAACAGGCCAAAGCTGTGAAGAAACACTAAAGTGGACCAAAACGCAACAAGATGTAATGAAGTTCATAAATGAAGCTAAGTATGAGCAAAATAAAATACTACAACAGGAACTACTAAAAAGCTACCCGAAGACACTCATAGAAGGTACACTCGACAAATACTGGGGAGGAGGCCATGATTTCAAGGATGAAATATATGATCTAAACCGTTACACAGGAAGCAATATGCTGGGAAAGGTTTTGATGGAGATAAGAGAAGAAATAAGAAGAAGAGTTGAGAGCGACAAAGTACAGGGGCGGGATAAAGTGGAAGTTCCACCTGATGCTACAAACAGCCACCAGGAGACCACTGTGTGAAACTATCACATGACCCGCTAGAAAAATAGCGCCATATTGAAAATTCGGTTTCGCGGAACAGTTCACATATTTTTTCTAAGTGCCGAAGTACGTAAAACTTACCATGAATAACTATTGGCCACAGTATTTGGTGGTAGGAGATTCAAGGGCTGCTAGAATGCAGCAATACCTAAATAGCTACAGAGGAATGGACTGTTCAGTATGTGTGGGCCCAGGCGCTACGCTCGAGCAGGTAACTACAATGGCAGTTCGAGAGATCCGAAGAGGGCTAAATTACGGACACAGGTATCGAGCTATTTATACGGTAGGAGGTACAAACAGTTTGACCGAGAAAAGTAATAACCCTTGGAAAATTACCGTGAGGCCTGGTAGTACCCAACAGCTGATTGAAGGAACTCTGAGCTTATTTGAAGAAATAGAACTTGCAATACACGCGATGGATCCGGATTTACCGGTGGTAATAGGCTCTCTATATGCGGTAGACCTACAAGCTGCGAATAGACTAATACATGGACAACACGTGGATCAAAAGAGACTGGAATTTGTGGTGAGATCTATCAACAAAGGAATATCCATACTGAACTGGGATCATGGTGTGTTCACCCCGTATCTGGGAAGAGAAATTCACCGGAACGTACCGCATGGAAAAGTGCACCATATGTATCGAAAGTTGAGGGATGGGATCCATCCTGACAACCAAACGCAGTGGAGAATCACAGGACTGTTAAATGACTGTATGACAAAAAATATCTCGCACGGTAATCACCTGTAAGTAAACTCATAGTATATTAATATATATCAAACCAGATTCAATAGAATCTTAATCAGTAAAAACGTAATGATTATCTTTGCTTCGTGAGCATGAAATGTATTGGCGAACACTCTTGTCTAGGCTCTGTGATACATTACAAAAGGTTGATTCATTAGAATCAAAAGGATATTGACTATAAACTATATATATTTAAAAAATGTGAACCCATCGTACAAAAACAGTGGATCAAAAAAATTATTTTCTCTATGTAATTGTATAACGTATGGTTGATTAAATAGAATCAAATGATTATGACTATGTACTTCACAAATCTTATAATGAGAATGAAATACTCTAGCAAACTTATTGGTTATTAGCTTAAAAAGAAGGTACCAGGTATATACCAACATAGAACTAGCTGCTGCTGCCCCGGGGACTGTATTTTCTTTTGGTTTATGTGGGTTAGACTAGATGGAAGTTGTTTTTCTGCATGTTTGTTCTTTTTTCCCATTTGGGGTTGTTTGCCGTGCACTAAGGTAACTATGTCGTCAACAGGGTATTTCCCCTCGCGATGGCTCAGGTGGATAATGCCTTTTCGCATTCCCATTTGTGTCTTTTTCTCACTTACTTATATGTTATTTGTGGATGTAGAGTATTATCACATGATTTATATACAGTACACTGTTCTGAGTGAAGTAAAAACTTGCAAGGTAGAGATGTATTCTTTGTCATACTTTATATCATGGCGTACTTAACTCTGTATGATTTGCAAAAAAGAAAAGGTATGAAACTCCTAGTTGTAGATATCCGAAGTCTATATAAAAAATTGGATGATTTTAGATTATTATTTACTGACATTGACTTTTTAGGAATAACTGAAAGTTGGCTAACAGAACGTTATGCAACTAAAATGTTAAATTTAGATAATATGAGCATTTATAGAACAGATAGAAGTTATGAGGGTAAAAAGTCAGGAGGTGGAGTGGCAATGTACATAAAAAATGAATATGTGAAGTATACAACAGGACTTAACTTATACAGTTCATCCTCAGAAATAATAGAATGGTTAACATGTAAAGTAGAGATACCTAACCATAAAAAAATGATAATATCCATAGTTTATAGACCACCAGGTGATAACGTACAAGGGTGTTATGATACTATAGAGAAAAAAATCGACGCTCGAAAGCAAATAATAAAAACTATTTCTAGGCTGAATCTTTATAATGATAACTACAAGGACTTGCTCCATCGTGCAAGAAAACTACAAAGGGGAAATTACTAAAGGTTTGAGGAAAATGAAAGCAAATGAGATTCAAGAGAATCTGACTTTAAACAGAAATAAACCAAAAAAAATTTGGAAATTGCTAAACAAAACATGGTGCGGAAAAGAGAAATCAGAAAGTGTATACCCATTTCAAGAGAATGGGAACATTATTGACATCTGTAATAAATTAAATGAACATTTTATTAAGATAGGAGTAATCGTCCAAGTGACTGGAGGTGAACAAGAAGAAGATCAACCAAACGAAGAGGTACGAGGTAACGAACAAGGAGAAGATATGAATGATGACAGAAGTTACATGGCTGAGACGGAGATGGTATATGAAGAAGAAACGAAACGAATACTGACGAAACTTGACAACGGAAAATCAACTGGACTTGAACTTGTGAGATCTGAAATTTTAAAACAATTATTATTATCGAAGCCAAGTATCTTAGTAACCCTGTTAAATTATGCAATCAAAAATAACTATTTTCCAGATACTTTAAAAACAGGATTAATAACCCCGTTACCAAAGGGAGGAGATTTAGAACTTTTCAATAATTGGCGGCCAATAACGGTACTATCAACAATATCAAAAATTTTTGAAAAAGTTTTACATGCTAGAATATTAGAATACCTCCAAGAAAATGACCTGATAAACAAAATGCAATTTGGTTTCCTACCCAAATCGACTGCGCAAGCAATTTTCTTTGTAATTAATGAAATATTAACACAAATAGATAAAACCAAGATAGTATTAGCTTTATATATAGACTTCCAAAAAGCCTTTGACAGCGTAAATCATACCATCCTGTTACAAAAAATGATAGACTTAGGAATAAATAACAACTTGATAATTTTAATAGGAAATTACTTAAAAAATAGATATGTTCAGACTAAATTAAATGGAATGATCTCAAATGCTGCTAAAACTACATGTGGAGTACCCCAAGGGTCTGTAATTGGCCCGCTCATGTTTCTTATCTTTATCAATGATATAACTAAACAGCTAGTCTACTCAAAAATAGTATTATATGCAGACGATATTGTTTTACTAATAAATGGAGATAAACAAGAAGATATAATAAGAAATGCAGAATATGACTTAAAAAAAATAAAGAACTGGACATTAAGAAATGCCATAAATATCAATTGCAATAAAACTAAAATTATGTGGTTCGGAAACAAGAAAGAATTAGATAAACATAAACCAGTTATGATAGGAACAGACCTATTGCTTGCAGTAAATAAATATAATTACCTAGGGATTGTTTTCGATAACAAGCTGAGTTTTATAGATCACTTTCATAAGGCAACACATGAATTCAACAACAAATTATTCAAGTTTAGAAAAATCAGATACACATTAGACACTCAAACTAGCTTAAAAATAGTAAAGCATATGTTATTGCCTGTGCTGGAATATACGGATATCATTTATTACTGTATGAGTAAAGAGTTGAGAAGGAAATTACAGGTGTGTGTAAATAAGTCTTTGAGAGTAGCTTTAAGTTGGAAAAGATCAAGAGATCTCCATCTTGTCGAAATATATGAGCAGTGCAAAATTAGGCCACTAGCACAGAGACGAGCTAGTCACTTGTTAAGCTTAATAAAGTGGTGGAGTGAGGAAAAGGAAAATTTATTGAGTAGTTCAACAGCTAGGACGAGAGGCGAAAATAAAGTGCGGCTGAAAATACCGAGACCCAGAACAAAGAAATACAGGCTATCCCCACTGTACAGGGGCAACTTAATCTGGGATACACTACCACCTGAACTACAGTTATTGGAAAGGGGCGATTTATATAAATGTAAGATAAAGGAATTCCTGCAAGAAAATCCCTATATGGAAGATGAATAAATCAATGGATGAAAAGAAATGAGGTAAAAGGATGTAATGTCAATCATTCAAGAGAATGAAACGTGAAACGTTCGGGAGTAAGTAAAATCATACATCATGTACTGTCCTGTCCCGTCGTGTATATAAGTGTCTAGTCCTTTGTATTGTCCTCTATATGTGACATAAATATGGAAGATCGTCACTGCTTGTAGACGAATATTTACTGTCGTTAAATATGTTTGCTGAATAAAAAATTAAAAAATAATGGAACCTTCTAAATCTGGTAGTCATACAGGCAGAACCCGCCTCATTCCAGTACCAATGGTCCCTACCCTTTCTCTCACTACTACCTTTGTATATATACTCTCCCCTCTCCATAATCCTGAAAGCTGCAATACTGACAACACGATGGTATTGTAGCTTCGACCAAATTTTAGGGCCGGACCTACATCTGAGTGCAACTCATCTCATCAACATTTAGAATGAAAGAGTTATCTCTATGCCATGTCAACCCATGTAGCCTAACGTCATATCTTAATGAAATGACTGAACTCTTTTGCCATGATGGCATATAGTCATCAGTGAAACCTGGCTCACAGAACTACATGATAAATCTATGATACAGTGGCCCAGACATTTTTTAGACAGGATTGGTAGGAGGGCAAGGGAGGTTGTTATATCAAGGATGAATTAGAGAAGTGGGCTTGTCAAGCTTAGTCACAGTATGTACCATTGTAATTATAAGTATAAACAAACCTGGAGACAAGTCTAATTCTCATTATTTTGCTATTGGTCGCAACATGGTAATATATCTATTTTTCTAGAAACATTGCAAAGTATCCTAGAGGACAGGCTAATGAGAAATGAGGAATTATGGTTGTTGGGAGATCTAAACATTAATTTGGTGATCCGAATTACTTATTTCACAGGACAGTAATTCAAAAAAACATCACCAGGCTTAACAAATATAACACAGGCACTATCATAGACCATATATTTAGTAACAGTCCATATGTTATCGACAGTGTATTGGCAATGACCTCATAAGCAATAATTTTTCCAGAAAGAAACTAAGGAAAGTTTAAAACCTTATTTCTTATAGAGGTAGATCATATCGCAAGTATGCTAAGGTGATTACCTGAGCGAGCAGGATTGGACAGATTTATGGTCCAGCACTGACCCTGACTTCCTGTGGGACACAGTCATTGACTTGTTTCATTCCTACGTGGGCATTGCCCTATTAACGATATGAGATTCAGAAATGCCAAAAGTCCATGGGTTAATGATTACTTAATGTTACTCATGGATGAGAACCACGACCTTTTAAAGATGTACAAACAAAAGAGAGATCCGGATGTTCTTAAACATATCGAGTTTTTGGGTATCGGACAAGACAATATGTATATGCACAAGTGCAAGGATGTGAATAACAGGATGCTTATAGATCAAAACAAAGATAAGCATGGAGATTTCTGGTGGGTAATCAATGAAGCACCAGCTGGTAGGAGAGAACCTAATGCCAGTAACCTTAAGGATCAGGTCACTGATGAGTTAATCTCCCAAGATTTAACATCTGACTACCAGAACAACTTATTTGCTTTAAATGTGATATGCTTGATAGATTTGATTACTTATATAATCATTCTCTGAAAACAAGGGTAGATCCCTCAGCCTGGAATATTCGGCAGGTAACTCCAATTCAGGAATCTGGAGATTCATCTGACAAGCGATTGGAGGCCACATATCTATGCTACCTATGCCGGTCAAAGTCCTTGAAAAGGTTGTCCACCCCAAACTTTATAATCAAACCAACAGCAAGAATCTTATAGTGGACAACCGATTCAGTTTCAGTCCAAATATGGGCACAACCGATGCTCTTTTTAACTTCATTGATCATCTGTATCAGGTGCTAGATACGGCCCTAGTTACCAAACCTGTTTCGTTAAGATATGTAAGGCCTTTTGACCGTGTCCATCATGAACTACTTCAGAAGGCAAAAATATAAAATCAACAGGATCACTTCCGGTATAGACTTTGGTATTCCCCATGGGTCAGCGCTGGGCCCACTTCTGTTTGTTATGTACATAAATGACATGTGTGCTTCTATTGATGATTATGAGTGCATACAGTATGCAGACGATCTTGTTATCTACACTTCTAGCATTGATAGTTGCGCTGCTTCTGTCTCCCTACAAAACACTGTGGATGAATTAGCAAAGTAGGGCAACGAGAACGGCTTGACTCTGAATCTGAAAAAGACTATGACAAACTGGTTCGGCACCAAGCCTGGGCTGAAGAGGCTAGATGATATGTGTCCGGTATGCAATGGATTAACTTTACCTCATTATGGCGTATATGGATACTTAGGTGTTAAATTGGATTCTGCTCCTAATTTGAAAGATCATATAAAATTGATAATGAAAAACGCACAACTATTCAAATTCTCAAAAATAAGAGGTAGACCGTCTGCCAATTTAGCATGACTTCTATACCTGAGCACAACAAGACCAGTCATGGAATATGCTTGCTCACTGTTTAACAGCTCCAATGAATCTGACCCGTCAAAACTACAGCAATCACAAAATAAAGGTCTACGTACTATAGCAGAGCAGCAAACTCAGGACATGAGTGTGAAATGTCTGCATACTGTATGCAATATAGAAAAACTTAAGCTATATAGAATGAGGCATATATTGAGCCTCAATTTTAAGAGGTCAAAGGATGTCAACAACCTAGATGTAACACGGAGAGGAACTAGATGAGATGCTCATGTCAAATCTTGATCTTATTGCTTTAGGAGTAATGGATTTAAGAAAAGCCCAGGGCATAGGTGGGACATATGGGACAAATCTAGTCCGGAGGCCCAGAATATACTTACAAAGGCTGCCTTCAAATGAAAAATGAAAAATGAGCTACAAAGTCTAATAAGCGAGAATGACAGAAACTTTTATGGCATTAATACCGTAAGCTAATGGGCAAAATATTTGAATTTTCTATGGCATGTAACATTGATTGTTCTATGATTCTCCATCATTTTCACTTGGTTTTCTATGAACATTTGTTACAACATGTTATGAACTGTACTATTCAAGGACGTCCTGCCTTTGGCAGATTGAATAAAGACTTGTCAAAAAAGATGTATATATCACTCAAGAAAGCCAGACAAATCTGTCTCAAGCACGCAGTAGTATTTAGTCACTAGAGATAACGATATAGCGGAGGCTCATAGTAGGAATTTATCTCTCTCGTTGTGGTAATGAATGAGCTACTGGTATGGTTATAATATACTCCTCAAATAAAACTCTTGTTATGTATATCATGAGCTTTTGTTATCATTGAGGCTGGGGACGTTGACCGGCGTGGTCTGCCACCTGTAATCCCATCCAGATCAGGGAATGCAAATGCTGCTCCATTACACACAGGGGAGGCAGCTGTGTGTGTAGTTATAAACGCCGGCCGAGGGTCAGAAAAACGGCGTCGCCCGTCGCATCACACACCATCTCCTCAGCGTGGCCTGGGTTGTGTGCGTGTGCGATGCGACGTACCTGTCACACCACACAATTGATTTATTTCTCTTTTTCTTTGGTAAGGATTTCTTTATTGAGTGTATGAATACTCCAATAGATATCCAATGATGTGAAATGATATTTCTGATCAAATAAAGGGGCAACTGCCTCAATTGCATAGGAATTATTTTTCATAACAATGCTGTATACAGGTATGTTGCACATTGATAGCTTGAATATAAGTGACAACAATGAATCCAGCTAAACAATAGAATAAAATCATGAACCTACTAATCATGAGAATAACGATAATACTGTTCAATAAACTATATAAAATACGTTCAGGGCAACCAATACAGAGCTTATTCTTGCTGTTTCATGCAACCCTTCTGTGTAGAATTATACTGAGTCTTGTTTTATTTTTTTGACTGGTACTACTAAGTACAAAGCTTACATATTCAACCTTGTAAATGTAATTATTAGTCTCACTATCTTTATAGCTGTGTCTGTGTTGATGTAGGGTCTTATTTTCCTTAGCTTATACCAGCGCTGCTTTACCTCCTTTAGGGTATTTTACACATGGGCATTATAATTCAGTTTAGAGTCAATCATGACTTCAAGGTAATTGTAAGATTTGATCACTTTGAGAGGTTGGTGAGCAATTAAGTACGTCGGGTCAGTATCCCGGTGCACCCCTCTCAAAAGATCTCACACTCTTTAAGTCGTATTCTGTACAAGGTTCTCACTGCGCTCTACGGGAGAAGAATTCTTAACGAATTAGGCTTAGAGCCTTGAGAATCCACTGGCACACAGTATTCCCGCTAGGTGGCATCATCGAAATTATAGGAATATTTGGGTTGCATTTATGTACGTCTTTAGCACGGGAGGTAGGCCAGTGGATTCTCAAGGCTCTAAGCCTAGTTTGTTAAGAATTCTTCTCCATAGAGCGTAGCGAGAGTACAGAATACGAATGTGAGATCTTATGAGAGGGGTGCCCAAGCTCCTATCCATATTAGTTTAGATTTGTTGGTATTCACTGTCAGTTGCTTTCCTGTATCGCTGCTCTTAATGCTCTGTGTCCTGGTGCTCAGGTACAACCTTAGCAGCCTCAAGACAGTCGATTCAACTCCTAACGTCTTAGGATTTTGTATCAATAATGTATGGTTCAGGCTATCAAACGCCTTAGGTCTGTATACGCTGGTAGAGGGGATGGGGTGTGGAAAAGACAAATTATGAGGAGGAGGAGGAGGAGGAGAAAGAGTGGCAGTCTGATCCCCAGTCGTCCGTAGCGTGGGACCGACGCCGTCCATTTTTCCCTGGATCTTCGCCCCATCGACCTTAATATTCTCGAGGCCGGTCTCGATTGCGTCTATGCGCAAGCACGTGACGCTATTCATCATTTGGCTTGGTGGCATGCACTCATCAGGTGCCACCTTGCCAAAACATTTATAGACAGTACATCGTTCTGGATATAGTATTAGCCTATAATCCAAACATATATTTCAAATGAGGAAGAGCAATAGAGAATATAGAAGGATGAATAAAAACAACACAAATCCTGCAATGTCTTTGGGATATTTTTTTTAATAAATGTACGATGAAGGCATATTCCAAGGCAAGTTTATTCAAGTAGTATTCCACCTTTCCTAAAAAATAACAACCATAATGACTAGCTAATTCAGTATGTACATATTTGCCTAAATGTCTAATCTGGGGGGATTATCATAAACGGGAGATGTTCAATAATATTGCAACATATTGCCTATCAATATTAGATAGAATCGCTCGATTTTATGATCTGACATTTCATAAAGAAGAACAAACATAGACAATGGCATTTAGGAAAATACCTTTCGTTACGTACTTATGGAGTTCCAATTAAACAGATGAAATATTCCTTTCAGAACATTTAGGACACAGTCAATATATCTATGAAATTTTGATAACTTAAGTATTCAACGTGATACTATTTTATCCACTATTTCGGAATTGACGCCCTTTAGAAAGAAAAGAAATTTCAGGAAATGTTTATCAAAGGAAGCTCCTTTCAGGATATTCTTCCCGAAAAGGTACCGAAAGTAAAGGATGTGCGTCAGTGGATGAAATGGATGTCATATAATTACTTGCTTCGCATCCCATCCCTAAGGGCCTCTAACATTACTAATGGCCCCTATTGTGTAGGGTTTCATGCTCCCTTACAGGTATTGCGCCCAAACCTACCAATCATCAATACTTCAACAACATCCATAACAAATAATCCTTATTCGTGTGAAAAGTTTAGATGAAGCATGCTTTCATTACCGACATCCTCTGTTAAGTTTGTAAATATAATTTTCATAGGTAACGGTTTGTAGAACAAATTTTCAGGATGTTGGCATATATTGATGTGATACGTCCCTATGTTTACACTTGGCACTGCCAAGATAGCAAAAGTCGGAATACTGATCTATTCTCACTTCATAACGGTATCTATCTTTTCTTAACTTACCTGAATATAGCAGGCCATATTATTCATTTAGACTTGGAACAATGTCAGGAATATAGGACAATGCTAATAATCCATTACCATAGACATTAAACCATGAATCATCTTACTGAATTGATCATTATCATGATTTGATACATTGGATCACAACATTTCAGGAATCCATATTACATTGCATCCCTTGGGATAGGATGCCAACTCCTCATATGCAAGATTTGGCTTTAGATATATAATACATACTTGATTTCGAATCTGAAATTTTATGATACACATTAAACCTAGAAAACTGTATTTCTCAGAAATGCATCAGGTTAAATACTTTGATGGATAGTATTCCTCTAGGAAAATTTTAGATTCAACATCCATCATTTGGGATTCAACGTAACAATGATAAGATCTAATGACTGATAAGATCTAATGACTTAATGAGTCTAACTTGATTTGCTTTGTTATCCACTATTCCTACAAATGACACCCTTTTCCCTGAAATGAAATATCAAAGGGTGACCCTATCAGGGGTTCCACCCTAAAAGGCACACAAAGTCAAATGTGTGCATCGGTGGAGTGAAGGATATGGTCGATACCAAGTGAATTACTTCACATGCCATTGAAATCATTCTCAAATACATAAAATATCTATTCAAGTATTGGCCAAAGAAGGAAGTCAGCAATAATGTCACTAACAGATAATACCTTATGTAGATGTTCCATGCACGCAAGGATGATATCTAAGTCTACGCGGGAAGAAGGTTAGAAATTTAAATGATGTACATAATCCATGTCCAGAGTTCATTATACTTTAAACCGTCTTTACGAACAAAAGGTTTGTTCCATTGTAAGCACATGATTTGTCCCCATAACTGGATAAATGGCAAGATATGATCTATCATATGATCAATTATTAAGGACAGTTTTGACTAGAGCACTACATATACATACATATCACAGGGTCTTATATTTATGATGGACCTTCGTAGAAATATATTTACATCTGATTTAGTATACCTTCAGATTACGAAGATCAATTTCAGCACATTGATTGAATGTTTGAACTATAAACATTTTTCAAAAAAGACTTTGTACCCCTTTTTTAATGATTGCAAAGGAAGATCAGCTTTATAGGATACTAATATCATTCAGAATACCTTGTAGTATGATTACCATAGTTACCACTTTGTACATTGTACTCCAATTAGATAAAAGCAATCTTTCGAAAACAATCCTCGAGAAGATTCTCTTTGATGAATATCTGAAAATGCCCTAGAAAGCAGGGGTTCGATTTAGAACTGAAATATGGACCAAAATTCAAATTCTTAGAACTACCTCGCTATTATGACGTCATTGTGAGCTCAATGTGTAGGCCTATTCTTTGGAATTTGTGATTTCATAACTGCTACACTCCCCGGTCTCCATAGATTCTTACTTGTCGATAGCAGAATCGGATCCCTTAATGGCTGCACCACCATTATAGGTGTCCTTAACAGAAAAGATGCTGCCCTCGCGAGGTGACCTCAATTTGACCTTCAATGGATGTGCGGCCACGAAAGTCTTATTGGAAGAAACTATATTCTGATTGGGATTTCCTGACCCACGTGATATAGGGTGGTGTCCCGGTGGGTCTGGAAGACCATACATAGTTCTTGCACGCCTTAGATCTGCCATATCTGAAAGGGTTACAGTGATGATTACTATCTATTCTTACTATCATTATTTACCAGGAAGCTCAGGTATACAGTTAGATTACCTGAGGTAGTCTTCCACATAAATGTACCAAAATGGAGACATTCTCATGAACTCTCACACTTCTTGCGAGTCAAGGAGTAACATGCCAATCATCACTCGCCTTTCCGATCTTCTAGGTTGTTGTTACATGCCAAACTTCAATGTATCAAGGTTTTCATCTTGGTTTTATCGATCAGATCTTATTTTGATTGAAAATACTACTTAGGGAATAGGGAATTGGAAATGGTATATACATGCACCATTAATGACAGTTAGAGCAATAGGGACTTATAAAATGTACATCTAGATAAGCACCAGAGGTGATATGTGAGTTTAGCAGATGGGGATTTGCTCTAAATGTTTGCAGTAAAAGCACACTCTATACAAAACGTGAGTACACAGGGGTACGTGTATATATGAATACTCTTATTGTGATGCTTACATGGTAACTTTTAAACCTATTGAATTCTAGGCTAAATTAGTACGTGAACATCAAAACAAATGAAAACGAAGATCAAAGCTTTACAAATAATACCGGACATTGATCTAGTGACCTACCTTTGATTGGTCATCCATGTTTTACAAGGACTAAAAAAATACACGAATGAATCAAAGTTTTAATTGTGATGTGACACAGGTGAATAGAGGAAAAGGTCAGCAAGGATTGTTTATGAAATGGGTAAGAATTCAAAGTGAATGTATTACTGCTACAACACAAGGAGTGAAAACAAATAGATATTGTTAATTTGACTTGAAGTTGTCACTCCCTAATTGTTATATTTCTAGATACCCAAAACTTCTGAATCTACAGCTTAAAAGGCAATACAACTAGTGCTGTTAAAGATCTAATAGTTGTCTGGGTTTACAAAACTGAGCATTGTACTACTTACTATTTGGCTTAGACTTCAAAGCTACCTGTCCTCGAAGCGTCCCAAGTTTTCTATGCTGGGTGGGACTGTCTCCCAGGGCTGATCCTGACCTCTGGTGGGGGTCTTGAAAATTCATCTCCGCAGCTGAGTCAAGAACCTTCAGGTCCCATACTAATACCCGGGGCCCTTGACTGTCCTTCAGTTGCAAACATACATTGTCCCCATAGTTTCTCTCGCCTGTGCCATTCTCTAGCAGCTCCACCTGCCGGGATCGAGCCAACAGATGACCGCCGGGTAGGCTCTGTTCAGCGTAGCTACTGCTGCCACCTGGCGGCGATTGGAAGAGTCGTTGCTGGTGCTGCCCTCTTACGGTACCACTGGCGGCCGAAGAAGAGGCGTTCGCTGATGATGGATGCCTTTGGGTAGTGTTTGTGTTGTTGAATGGAACGCCGCTGTGACGGCCAAGAGCGGAATTCGGTGGCGGAGGAGGTGGGTTCTGACCTTCTGATCTTCGCAGGACCCGCATTGCTCGCATACGGCCACCACTGCTTGCACTGACCACACTTCCGCTGTCAGAAGACCCTCTCTTCCGTAGTGAATCAATGGCGTCTTGGTTGATCTCCCAGTGGTCCTTGTTGTAATGGACCTTTGCCATAGTTATAATATTTTCACGCCGGGTCTTATCTGCACTCAACCTCCGTAATACAAGACGTTCCATTTGGGATGGATGACCTTGGCTACGGAAGGACACTACTGTCGATGCATCATCACTGTTTGCATCTGGCTCAAGGTTAAATCTCACACTCTTAGTGCTTGCTGATGTGGTACGACGTGGAGTGAGCTGAAGCATGTCATCCCTGCCATTACCACCATCCACCACAGTTGTCCCTTGAGCTACGTGATTCTGTGTCACTATTGGCACAATGATCGGTTGGGCTTCACTCCTCAGCTCCATCGGGGTCACTGGTTTGATTGCTATATGTCTCCCGGAATCCGATTTCAAAATACTCCTTCCCGGACGTTCCCGTTGTGATCGCAATTTGCTGAGACACTCCTTGTAAGTGTCTGTAACAGAGACTTTGGCTAAGGATGACTGTTTGTACAACCGAATTTTATCCCCGCGGCTGGTATCACCCGTGACCTGTAAACTAGAATTACTACGAGGAGGAGTAACGGTGGCAAGAGAGACCGATGACTCTATATTTGTCTTTGAACCTGTTTGGCTCATGTTGGATCTCGACCCCGACGATCCTAACCTTGAGTCTGATTTGGGAATAACAGAGGGTGTAATTTGCTGTCTTTGTAGTACTCTGTTCGTACCTCCCACATTAGACCCCCTACTCCCTACATGCACAGCATCACTGGCGATCCTTGGAGGATCGCCTTGCCGTAAGGACCCCATTTCACCCAATGGATTTGGGGTCGTCCATTTTTGCGTTATAAATTCTCCAGGCATTCCAGGCCCCAGGCCATCTAGTCCCTTAGTTTTACGCTTGCACAATAGCTGATAGGTAGCAGTGACCGCGTTGACCTTGTTATTAAGCAGGGCCTCTCTTGTTTGAGCGCCATCCATACCCAGCTGTTTGACCATGTGAGAGATTACCACCTCATCAAGGTCAGAGGCTTGGGGTTTGGTCTTGGGGATAAACGCATCCAATGGACCCTTGTTGGACTTGATCCAGGGATGTTCTTTGAGGTCAGCCATTGTCATACGCTGGGAATCATTCACTTCCATCAGACCTAGCAGGATATCCTGACACTCTGTTGAAAAAGGAAATGTATATAAAATCTGACATCTCTTTATCGTTATCCCTTTAGCCTTTTTCATTTTCATCATTTTCAAGCGGACCTTGCTCCATTGTGCCTAATCTAAAACATGAGTTCAGCCATCAGCCTATCACTAGTCACTTACTCATTTATCAGTTACATCAAATATCAGTTACATGAGTATTTCATAGAGAGATTTCTCTAAATGCGCGAATCTTTCATAGGACGAATGGATAACATTGAAAGTTTAATTACTGTACCCTGAAGCAGCGTCTTACTATAATCATTAGAAGGGGTTGTAAGCAGTGGTGCAGAGCAATGAAAATAGACATAATAGCCAATAGCACTTGGAGCGTGCTGGGTGCTTTGAAGGCGTGAGGCCACTATAGCTTGACAATAACTTTTGATAAAAGTGCTACCGGTTAAACACTCTCATTTCTAGAGAATTGAACCCTTCCTGATATGGAGAGCAACGTTTCTCACCTGATCCCACAACAAATATATCAGTTGATGAGGAATCGAATGCAAAGTGACCTTTACAAGCCGATCGCATAGCTCAGGCCTGCAATTTAGTAGATTTGGTGTCATCCCTAAATCATTCTTTGACCTCAAAAACACATCATAGATGATACTGCATCTATGAAATTATGCTAGCTTTGTTATCCCTATATAATCTATACTATCCTCGAAAACAGAAATATAACTGCGGATTTTCAAAGGTAAGTCAATCAATTAACGTCGGTAATACTTACCCTTGGAGACGTTGGACGGTGGGTTGCAGCCCTTCAGAATGGCGGCATGTAGTTTGGTCAGGTTGTTTGGCGGGTCTGCCGTAAAAGGGAGGTTTCCAGTCAACATGGCGTAGAGGTTGACTCCCCTATGTACACAACGAGAAACTAAATTAACACTCGACAATTAATGTCGGTAAGCAAACATGAAAGTGCTATAGCTTGTACGGATTACAGGCATAAACTAACTGTATAAGGATTAACTGGGTCTGGTGAGATCGGAACACATTCTTGGGATTTGGCGAGACACTGCGAAAAACAATAGGAACTGCTTTAGTGTTCCTTGATTCAATTAAGAATGACAAAATCGTGTTACCCTTTCAGTATCCTCTATATGAATATATTCAAATGTTCAGTTATTCATCTGCGTATACAGCACATACTGCCTCAAACTTACAATTGAACTCCCAAATTAAATTGAAGATAACTAATAACCCAAGACCCAAATTGAAGATAACTCGCTAATCAAGTTAAGATTAAAGCTCCCAACTTTGATCAATGCAATGTACATGTACATGTATATAAATCTCCGTTCTGTATAATATAATTGATTCATTTACCTCTGAAGCAAATATTTTATAGGTATAGAAAATATGTCTTCATAAACATGTACCTGAAAAACTTAACACTGAGAGATACAATAAACTATGGTTCTTAGGAACGCATTACCATTCTAACCCGTTCCCATATTACCATTCTTACCGCGTTACCCTTCTAACACTGCATTACTATACTAACCCCATTATTGTGTTACCATTCTAACCACGTTACCATTCTAACCCCTTTACCAAGTTACTGTTGCCGCATTACCATTCTTACCGTGTTACCATTCTAACTGAATTACAATCCTAACCCTTTTATCGCATTACCATATTACAATTACTATATTACCATAACAGCCCCATTACCGCATTCCCATTCTAACCGCATTACCATTCTAACCCCGTTACTGCGTTACTGTTACTGGGTTACCATTCTAACCGCAACAGCGATACCGTTCTAGCGGTAATACATCCTAGCCACGTTTTCATTACCATTTTACCATTCTGACCTCATTAAGCGTTACCGGTTCAACCGGGCTTCCTCGTTACCCTTGCCACGTTACCATTCTCGTTACCCTCATTGCATTACCATTCTAAGCCATTTCAGATATTGATATTTAAAGGCATATCCAACAATATACAATGGCGCTACCTGGTGATTTTTAAAAGCTGGCAATTATCAATTCAAATTAGTTTCTAGGACATATTCTAATACCAAATAAGTGCAACATGACACATTATTGAGTGTGACTGAAGCCAATAGGTAAATTGAACCAATTTACATTTGACTGATTTAAATAGAAAAAGTACTGAAATACATAGTTTCTTCAATTCTGTCAAATACAAGGACGGTGACTTATCATTTTTTAAACTTAAATGTGTATTACTATACATCTACTATATTATGTAAAGGTTTGACGAAAATGGCATGGGTTTTTTACTATGTGAAAACTCCTTTTAGAATTCCTTTGTATTCTATTTCAAAATTATCATAATATCGATCTCTAGATCAAAAACCAGCGGAGTGACATCCGATTTTTTAGTCAGACATGTGTTCTTCAACACTTGGAAATCATCATTATCAATCTCCAGGAGATTTACATGGGTTTTAATTTTGAAGGTAAATTGCCTGATGTCCCTTTAAAAATGTCAACCTAGTCCCACTCACACTGGCGTAAAAAACGGCGTTTCCCGTGTACGCACATCTATGTTCGTTTGAAACTACTTTTCTACCGTTTTAACCGGGCTATTTTGAAATTACTTTTCTCTACGCATTTTGAATATAAATGAAGACGGAAGACGGAAATATGCCCCAGTAACACTGGCGTAATCTCTGACGTTTTTACTACATGTTTTGAGACTGGGGGAATGCTGCGAATTGGGAACGTATCTGTTTACTTTGTCTTAACATTGTACATGTTGTAGTACGTTTCTCAACGTTCATCAACGCTTATTTACACTTCTGTACGTATTGTGGCATTTTACCACGTTCATTTACGCATTCAAAATGCGTAGAGATAAGTTTAAAATTTCTAAACTCATTCTGATACTGCGTCTTTTCTACGTTTTGTTTACGTTCGTTTACGCATTCCGACTTACGTCTACGCAACTCCGCCTATTCCCGCGCATCACCGTGCATTTGTGTATTTCAAAATATGCAGAAGAACAGACTTGCGTACAGGAGAAAGCGCCATATTTTTACGCCAGTGTGACTTGGGCATTACGTAAAGAAGCATACATAAGCGTTGATGAACGTTGAGAAGTGTAAAATAAAGTTAAAGAAAGGAAATAGAAACGTATAGAATACGCAGTTATTACGTAGTGCCCACCTTCTTGTAATATGTAGGAAATACGCAGAATTCAACGCCAGTGTGACTGGAATGCGTAATGGTATGTAAAAGATTATTTCAAATACATAGAAAAAACGCCAATACATGTATTTACGTCAGTGTGATCGGGGCATTATCTATACGCATTTTGATTGCGGAACCGAACGTTGAAAAAAGTCGAAATGCGTAGAGAAACGTTAAGAGACATGAACAAGCGTTCAGAACCGTTATCAAAGGAACGTAAAAGATAAGTAAGTAGAAACGTTCAGAATCCGTAGCCTATACTCTCAATACGTAGTAGAAACACTAGAATTTACGTAAAACCGGATGAGTTTTAATCTTGGCTCCCGTATGCCACGACTGGCGTTTGGCGTAGTGATATCACGAGGCGGAGCCGAGTGGTATCCGGAACCAAACGCCAGTCGTGGCATACGGGAGCCAAGATTAAAATGAATCAGGTTTTGATTGTATCCTACCCCTCTCTACAATATTTTAATATCAAAATCATGAATGAAAATCATCAAAATTCCGTATGCCCCTAGTAGCATACAAACGTCCGTATGCCAGTCAGCGTGGCATACGGAATCTCAATGTTAAGCCTATAGGTTTTATATTAGGGGTAGGATAAAGTATGATATAAAAGTGTTGCATTTACGTAGTGAATACGTGGAATTCGCGTCCTTTCTGATAGTAGGAAAATCGCCAACATTTACGTCAGTGTGACTGGGGCATTAGGTAGCGTAACGCGGTTAAAAGATAATGCCCAGTAACGTGAATGCGGTAACACGTCTGCTAAACTAGATTTAGCAAAAGTCATTTTGATAGTTATGAATATTTTTGTCAGATATGGACCGCATCCCCTGCCCCCTCACACACATACACCGCCTTAATCTGAATCCAAGATGGCCACTGAACGAACGGATTCAAAGAGTGACCCATGGCTACCCTGCGAACTCCCCATGTACAACCACATAGCTATGGATAGACTGGTTCCCTGCCTAAATAAACAATGGGACAGGTAACGCACAATTTGAAACGACCTTGAACTTACGCTTGTTCGCCGGTCATTCGCAGTGCCAAGGAGAACCAGCAAAGCCTCTCTCCCTCACGAGATTCCCCAAATACCTTATTTCCACATGTTTATAATAAAGGAAATACAGTAATGGCAACCTTTTAAGATAAAAGATGATTTATTAGAATCTTTTACTTTAAACTGACAGATTTCGCTACGCATTCTACCGGGTAACCAGCGTAAGATCCAGGGTACCAGCTCAATGCTAATCCCAAAATGCACCAGAAAAATGGCCTAATATATTAGGGAGATATAGGCCTATTGCCCATTGAATAATCTATGTATATAGGATTGTACATGAAGACCCTTTTCTCTACCTCGTACAAGGGTTATCGTTTAATGATTTCAAAGTTTGTTCGCTAAGACGTCCATAAGGTCGTCTATAAGTGTTGTCGTCTATAGGTTGGCCCACATCATCCCTGGGTCCTCTTGGCGTATAGAAGAGGGTCTTCATGTATGATCCTAGATTATTCAACGGGCCCTTGGCTTCCAGGCTATGGTATGGACAGACAACCCCCTCCTCCATTCCACCCTATCGCCCAAAGCGGCGGCAGAGGCTGGCGTCTCGCCGGGACATTTCACGCATTAGGGGAATTACTGCGGCAGGAGTTGTGCTCTTTGAGGATTTGTGACCACAATAAGCAGTCGGTCAGGCCGTAAATGTAATTCGATTAATGTAAGATTAAAGCCTGCCCTCTCGACGCCAAACGGGAACCTTGCTGGCAGCCAAACGAGGAAATTACCAAAACAGAAAACTGGTGTGTCAACTGAGGCCGTACGAAGACGTTGTGCTACCTCATGGTGGTAGAAGAGGGGTGCTCTTATACCCCATAAATGATCAATATCCCTGCATGTTACTTGAGCAAATATTGTCTTAGAAAATATGGGTCTCCTAAAGGATAGCAGAAGGTCACACAGAAAGGTAAAAGGTAGATGAGTCTTGGAGGCGTTTGTGTGGAAGTTATTTCCACTGGGAGCGCCTGAAGGTATTATGGTGGAAACACCAGCGAATATAAAGCAATTGGAACCAGTGAATGAAGTTCATTCCAGCGGAGTCGCCCATAAAGACCTTTTCAGCTGCACCACTCCATTCAGACCGGACTAGGCCTGTCAACAATAAGGCTTTACACTTGTTCCGACAAATAGGCACCAGCTTCTTATGTAAAATATTATCAGGTGGTTTTATTGACACAGGAATTTAGCATTCGATTGAGAACACACGAAGCATTGACTGGTTCCATGCTTTCACAAGAGCGGCAGCTTAATGGTTCTGTTGCCTTCATTCTGCAGCTTGTATGACCTTAATTTGAATGAATGTAGTGGTTGGCTGGACTCTCATATGTAGAAGACGGCTGAGTATATTGCTATTGGATTCAAAAGTTGTGTACATTCCCCAGAAAATATTAGTCGTGGTACGAAAGGAGCGGACCCTCTGACCACATTGAGAGCTTCATTGGGTAATTTATGCGAACCTTGCTGTGCTAAAATGTGTGAATAGGTGGTCATGGTGAGGGTAGTATTAAGTTGAGTACATATTCCGACTTGAGAGTTATGTGTTAGAATAATTCCTTTGGTATGCTGATTTTTCCATTTGCTGAATGGGAAAATAAGAAGTCTCTGTCAGACATCTCAAAATGGTTATACTTGCGTGTTTAGATTGGCATTAGCTCCCTGGTGATTCATAAACACAATCCTCGTGTTTAGTAGCATTCAATGAAGTGAATAAGGGAGGGGGGTGTCCACTGGGTTCCCGATACACACCGATATCAACCTCGCGAAAACGTGGGAAATTATGAAATAACATATATGGATAACTCTGCCCTGCAAATATGGTGAGACTGAACATCAATTATAAAGATACAATTTTCAGGAATTACATAGGATTAATATATATATATATATGCTACATAAAGCCCTGTATTAATGTAACGTCTGCATAGTGAGATTTATCGGGACCATGATCACATTTTTTTGCACTCGATAGCTACGATTTGGTCATTTTGTATCGGTGTGTATCGGGAGGTCCATCGGCGTGTATCGGTGTTGGGGGGGGGGGGTGCCAGGCATAAAGTAAACTCTTGTCATCCGCTATGTAACGATAATGAAAACATTAAGGTAGCAGTAAATATTATAAAAGGCAAAACAGCACAACCACTTTGGTATCAAATTCATGTAGGCATTTAGGTAAATAATTTGATAACTATTTCACAAGCTATTTCTCCAGATGGATACAGCTAGCGACTACAATATTTCAATTTGACCTACAGCTATTATTCACTTCGGGATCTGACGCCATTGAGGATCTAAACATGACAATGTACAATGGTATTTGCTTTGATTACCATGTCATAAAAGGATGTTCCAATTTTTTCTCGTATCCTAATCTCTGGCATTGCGATATACAGCAAGTGCAAAGTAGGCTGTTGACATGTTCTTATCAGGGTCAGAGGGTCACACGGACTGGTTGTCTTGGCCAAGATAATGCTATGAAAATATTAGGATTGGCCATCGACTAATATAACACGTCAAAGTACAAGTGCTATCCTCTTCAAAAGGCCCACCGAATACTATTTCCAATTCACGTATTTATGTGCTATGGTTCATCCATTTAATAGTTAGTTATTATCCATGGGTTCTATTCATGAACATTTCGATTTATTCTCTTTCGATTTATTCTCAGTTGTTTGATGTTGTTTGTCCTGTCTGTCTCTTTCGGCGTATAATGGAGGACCGCCTGATGCAGGTGATTTTTACTGTCGTTCTATATGTTGATCAATAAAAATAAAAGAATTCTCTAGCCATATCACCTGTCAAGCTAAATACAATTAGGTGACCAGGATGTACTAAGCACATGTGTGCTAATATCCTGATTCCAATATTGTTCTATTCAAGGAAATACATATCTGGCCAGATTTTATATCTTGCCTTAGCTCCTATAAAGGCCATCAGACAGCGAGATTTCCACAGATTCTCCCCGATGCGATCACCGATTCTAATCGGGAACAAGAATGTCGCTGTCTTATATCCTTTGCCCATCACACATCTCCACTTTATGACCTTGTACAGCGACCCGATTGAGATCAAAGAGAGCTGCCGGGAGCCGAGCCGGGGTGAGCCACGGGCCGCTGGTGTGGATTCATAGAAAATGATTCAAAGTTTGATAACTTTGGATCTAATTAAGATATTCGGAAACAGTATTCAGATTCATTATCACCTCTGTCTCCCATACAAATCGGTATAAGGCACTTGTAAATCGGACTAGGGGATAGGTAGCATCGATGTTCAAATGGCAGAATTCTCAGAATCGGGAACAGTCGGTACAAGTGCGTACAGCGACACGATTATGGTCGGGCAGATTCTGTCATTACCCCCACGCTGGTAATGCCCGACCCGATTAAAATCGGGTCTGTGAAGTGCGTGCAGCGACCCGATTCTGACCGACCCAACGGATTCGTCGGGCAAAGGTGTGATCGGGCACAATGGTCGGGTCGCTGTCTTATAGGCTTTAGACTGTATTCTAACAACAACATATTCTGCGTGCCTTAAAACAAAGAATACCTAGAAAGGCCCCGCACCCACCAACACCGAGGCACCACGATAGACCTTCCGATACAAAACGTTTAGAAATCGCAAAATCGTGCTGTATCGGGAGGGACAAAAAGGTGATCACGGCCTCGATTAGCTAACTATTCAGTCAGTGAATCAATGTAGATCCCAGTCAGTATTTCATCCGCAAGAGATATTTCTCGTTAAATAGCCTCCCGATAGGCTACGAATATTCCATGTCGGATCTTATATCGGGAGGCCTGCGATTGGCGTTTCTAATCGTGGTGTGTCGGGAGCCAATCGTGGGTTATCGTTGAGTCAATCGTAGAAATGTGGTCCACTGCCACGATTTTATCTGACCTACCGATGAAATTTGGATTCCAATCGGAAATCCAATTGGCGTCAGTGGGTCCAGGGCCTAAGACTGATTCCTAAAGCCGAAGAACTTTCTCCACTTATTTCCAGTTAAGATTTATGTCAGACTATAAAATCATGCAATATGCAGTAGTAATGGGTATTGCCTGCTAGTTAACCTCGAAGGACAACGACGTATGTAGAGATGCCTTCATCCCCACTCTGTGCAGTGAATATTTGATTTTAGAAGAGCTGAAACTTCTATGGACTCCTTATACTATTGACCTTCAATAATATCATGATTGAATAAAAAGATCACATACACGAATGATTACCTGGGAAACAGTAATGATTGCCCCCTGATCCATGAACAACAGTTCCTTAATGACTCGTCGCATATCTGTGAATATTCTTACCTTGGGTGCGTACCCCAGAGATGAGCCGATGGCTGCTACTCCCAACGCTACTCCTGCGACCCATTAAAGAAGCAGCTCTCCTTGCGAGGCACCCCATTTCATATCCGAGCATTCACAATTCGCCACGGAGTGCCACACACCATGCCAAGCCCTGGAGTAAGCAACCCCCGCCTGGAGTGGCCACCCATTGGCGGTGTTAATGTATGCTGAACTCATAAAGACCCCGTACTAGCGCCTCTGTGGTTATGGTATTGACATTAAAGCTAAGACATTCATCTAATTATTTCTCCTCCTGAATCCTTAATATCAATCTCCTCACAAATGGATATCTATTGGACAAATCGAACCCTCATTGTAATTTACCATGCTGGGCCTTCCAAGGTTATTGTGATAGCAATATTTGCACCTTGTATAACATAATAGTATGCGTCAAAAGGTTAAGTGAACCTGCCTATACATATGCAATATATAATATATCCTGCCATCGATTCATTATAGATCAAGGAGACCCATAAATCAATAGCTTTAAGCTTTATTTGCATTAAGCTTTAGTTGCTTAGATTGATAATAAAAAAAACTGTCTGCAATAAATCAATATGATTTCATAGAGGTACTATAATACGTTCTATAAGAATGCGTATAGTCTTTATAAATGCCACGTTGCAGACATATATTTCGTGATCCGCCTCCTTTCTGTTTGCAGACCTGTACCTGGGAAACTGATAATCACCTCCTTTGTTTGCATAGGCATACCTGGGGAAGGAGATTGATTGTTCTAATTACTGAGCTACTGAATTACTATTAATTCCTAATCGTGTATAAATTGTATACATATCGTCATAGTTCCTAATCCTAGATCTGCGGTGAACCATTGATATTTCCTGGTATCGACTCGCTGTATTTGACGACCAAACAACAGGTCTTTCTTAATGGTCCCCCTGTGGCACTATGTAGATAAATGCTACCATTTGGTAGTTCATGTATAAACGAGTATGATGCGGAGCTATGTGGCAACGCTCCCATTCGCTTGAGAAATTGGTAGAAGACACGCTTATAAAATGAATGTTTCCTTGAGGTTTCTATGCCCAATTTCAAGGAAATATTTCAAGATAAGTTTACTACTTCTCAAGGTTGTATGACGTGAAAAGATCATCATATATCCCGTATTATTGGCCTAGGTGTGATTTAGAGTTGCCAGTGGTGTCAAATAGCTGACATATTATTTTTCCAATGAAACTATCACGTGGTTTTCTGTCACATTTAATCAAATGTTCAAAACATATTACAAGATAAGCTTCGTATTACAAATATAAATGTTGTCTTTCATGATCTATTTGATTTCGTCGCTACAAACAAAAGTAAAAACTTTCCATGCAAATAGAACAAATACTTAATTCCGGATTATCCTATGTCAAACTTGGAAATACATTCCCATTGTAGGCGTATTTCTTGTTCTAGATATTGAGGGTGAACGAGGCAGTTGACTTACCCCTATCGCTAACACGACCACACTAAAATATATTTCTAACGCTGTTACCGTAACCGAGAGAGCGAAAGAGGAAATACGTATTTCTTGTTCTATTTCCAATATACCCCGCCTTGTAAGATGTTAGATTCTCTATTGTCCATACTTCATTCCCAACGTTCTATAATGATAAATAAGTTGCTTATGTCAAAGATTCATTGAATACATACTTCTATTCTCCCCTCCCTGAATCACATCATATTTACATAGTCAACATGAAAATTGATTATTGAAAGGAACTTTTGTCTTAAGTTTGCTTTGGTAACTAGACTGTATACTTGATTAAACGTATTCAGGATCCAACTATAATCATGCAGAATATATACCAAACCCCTAGAGTCTAAGCAGAAATAATTGATGTATTCTGTCCCAATAACATAGTTAAGTGAGGTATGTTTATTCCAGTCCTTCAGTGTGGGACTAGTACGTGAGCCGTCATATGTAAGGAAATGTAAAGAGGAACTCACACACTCCACAGATCAACAGACGGTCCGTAGGGCTTCTTGCTAAATATCTCTGGGGCGGCGTAGGCTGGAGAGCCACACTGAGTGGTCAGGAAACTGTGGCCATCCCAGGCATTCCCAAGTCCGAAATCTGTGGGCGAAACAAAAAGCACGAAAAGATTCATAATCGTATCATTGCTGTGTTGATTAATCCGTTAGATGCCTAAAGTTCGATGAACGGAATTCGCAGGGAAAGCAAAAACAGGTTTTAACAATATTTCTTAAGCAACTAAGTTTTACAATGAGATACATTTACCTTTTAGAAGCGGTTATATAGTAAAATTTCTGAATCAATTAAAATAATTGAATCTCCGACTCTATTCAGTACTACTAATTCCAGAGACTCATACCGGATCAAATCTCACAACACTATTCACGATAAATCTTGCTCTTTGTTAAAATCTTCAAATGCATAATCATCCCACTGTATGGTATCCATTACGTAGTATATGTATTGAAGTCAACACAACATGGGTGGTTATGGATGGCGTAGTGCAACGGCGGATGTACGAGAGATTGAGTAGTTCTATATCTAACTTTAATACCAACCTGCTTCTCGTGTATTGTCATTGCTTTGAATACATAAAGCATAACAGAAATTGAAATCATGATAAACTTATTGTACTAAGTGGCACAGAAATGATTGCGAGCCATTAGTAAAGCTAGTAATCACCACATGTGTTATGAGTTGAGAGTGTTACAAACTCTGACTAAGGTAACAGCATTTATGAAGTCGCTTTATGAATCTCTGTCGAGGGTTGGAAAAACCGAGAAATGCAGTGTACCCTCAGACCGCGGATCTTGTGATAAACCAGCAAGTGACGGCAACATTAGATATGGTTCACAGAACAGCAAAAACGAAGGAATGAATACCGCTTACCTCTGTTTAGGGCATTGTAAATGATTACCCCGAGAAATATCACTGGAATTACTTGACAAGCAGATTCTGAGAAACTTTCTCCATGGTCTGTGCATTTATTAGGTGTTGCTATTAATCATCACTACTTGTCACTTACTTACGCCTGCTTAGCAATTTTCTTGGTAAACATAAAAGGAAATGTGATTAGAACTCCGTGTAATGTTATTAGGTCCGCTGTGACTTCAGGTAGACCATATAATATATCAAATACAAATTGCGTGCTACTTACCTTCTAAAGGAGAACGTCTTAATGTGGTCAGCTGTGGTACACGACGGGACCACAATAGCTAATATCACCTTTTATAAATGATTAATCAAAGTAATGGAGAGATATAGACTATGATACCTACCATGTTGAGTATTCGGAATAGTATAAATGACCTGTATTGGTGCCGGCCTTGTAACATTTAATCCATGCTATGTTGTATATTAATCGTTGACTTCACTCTCTTCTTCTTGAACAACCGCGTTGTCAGTGTAATACTCCCATTGGCCCCGAAAAGGAACCCCCATGAGGTAATGGTTGCTTGCAAGCTGCTGGAGGAGTTGATCGGCAATCTTCCAAGATACTACTCCAGGGCACCACAGGACAAATCAAGAGCAAACTGTGTGTAACTCACGAACGTGCAAGTGATTATTACATCTTTGTTCCCATAGGTTGGCACGCAGTGTAATATTGGAGCATTTAGCAGCAATTGCAAGTTGATGATACAGAGATCCGAAAATGGTTGTCCTTTCAGTCATATATTGAATGCGTATTATGCAAGTAGAAGTACGTGTATGGCGACATCACTGAAGTCCTCCAATGACCTATGCTGCAGTCACACAGACCAGATATGCCAGCATCTGCTCCAAGTTATTCCCAGTAATCATCCAGTCTCCTCCAGTAACATCCTCCATTGGACCCAGAAACACTCCTCTCGGTATTATTAGTAACAGGCCTCCCAATGTTTAAGGTCAGGCACTACATTTTGAACACCCAGTATCCTGGCGAGCCCCAGAATATTATGGTACAGTCCGAGTACCAGCCATCCCGCTGCCCACCTGGATTGAGAGCGGACTCCAGCCGGGCAGTCGTGGGAAGGAATTCCTCCAGCGGGCACTCCCCTCTCCTGATCCACGCTAAGTGAAGGTGCACGGCCCCGGGAGGGGCCTCTCCAGTGTGGTGGGACGGCGCCTTAATAAGACGACAAAGCAGGTAACGAGCCGCGGCTCTAAGTGAGAGACCCACTCGAGACGGTGTGCCGCCGGCCGCCGGCCGCCACCTCCACGGTAGCCTGTGTAGGCTATATACAGGAGGAGGTATGGGTTATACGCTGGTAGCAGAAGGAGGGGAAGGAGAGGACTCTTGAAGTGTTCCACTGTGTGGGTACATATTACGCTCCACCTTGTTAAACATGGAAAATGACCGTCTATAGGTTCCACTGAGGATAGGAACGGGATACGGCCATTTTGATTTCAGAGTAATATTAGGAAACGTCCTTACTGTGGACGAAACGATTCCTGTTCGAGGTCAGTCGTCGATTTCATACTGCCTGACGCCATAGGCGGAAGGCAGTATGAAATCAAAGACTGACCGAGAACTAGAATCATTTCGCCCATAGTGAGGACGTTTGCTTATTATCATATACCTAAAATCAATGAAAAAACGTTATTTCGATGACTTATTAAGTCACACTTACAGCGGGCACGAACATTATTATTACTGCACCCCTAGCAGCGGGCAGTATTTCATAGACATTCGCACACAGGTATATAATAATAAACGGGAGGTGTATAGTAGCAGATACCACACGCCCACGCCAGTGGATGCTAACTTCTCCTCTACCCTATTAGTTATTATTAGTTATTATCATGATATTGAGAGAGGTGTGCACATTTTCGCTTACAAACAGTTTAGAGTTTAGAATTAATGAATTTTCCTTCAACCATGCCGTTATAAAGTATAGCATACTAAATACACAAAAACGCCAGGAAATTAGGTGTGCACATGTACATGGAATTGTTAAAATAAAGAGCATGACATTGTATATATAAATTTTAGGGCTAATTTGTTCTCATCCCTCAAATTTTCAATGTATCTGAAGGATTATACGAATAAACCTATGGTGTGATATTTATCCCATCACCCATATTAATAATCTCCCACTGTAGTATACTTCTCAGGTTTTTATTCGGTTATAGCAATCAGCCGTGTTCATTGGCTCCCTGACTGGCAAGTGTGCAGGTCTCAATTCCAAAGTGTGGTCATTGAAGCTCCTTCTTTCACCTTAACCTAAATACAAAGCTGCCATTGTGTTCTCCTCGGGCGTCGTTTGGATTCTACAGTACAGCACCGCTAATAAGGACACAGCATCAAGTTGGGTAAGGCGTCTGGAGGTTACAGTCAAAACACATATCGTAGCTTCGGTGTTAGAACTGGTTGTCAAATGTTACTGAGATATAGATAATATTTGGTCATTGAGTTCAATTGAGCTTCAGCTGGACAGAATTCTCTTCTTTTTTAAAAGTGCGTATCTATACTGGAGTTACTAGGATTTAATCCTGTTTTTAGTAGGCACCATGACTAGAGTGTAATAGATATAATACTTCTTTTGTTTGTTTGACAACAGAGGGAAGTGCTGGATATTTGATGTAACAATAGATCGTTTGCTGGATAGCCTTGCCCACAACTAAAACTGTATGGTATATACAATGTAGGATGCTCTTAACAATTTTCTTTTACGTGTTGGTTTGATTGAGGTATAACACAGAATTTTGCAACCGTTTAATAGGTAATGATAAGGGCAGTAAGGTTTCCCTTTTTATATTTTTTTAAGTCATTTATCGAGGCGATATTTCTCATTCCGGGGATTAGGTTATTCCATTCAGTGTAGGTTTTATAGCATACACTTTTCCTATATGATTCTAGGTGAAACGGATATTCAATCAGAGACAGAGCAGTGCCCATGCGTGTTCTGCTATAGGTCATATCTATATAATCCGTTACCTTACTTCTCTTGTGAGCATGATTTAGGTTGTGATCATGACCTCTTTCATAACGGGGTTCTACTGTGTACACGAAGTGCGAACGCTGGCAAGTAGCAGAAGTCCTGATCCATGAGGGGCAGACTGTGTGAATGTATGCTGCATACTACACATGTATATGTGTGCATGTATGTATGGGTATATCCATGCATGCATAGACAAAAAGAACTGCCGGTGCCAATTATTGTTCATTCAAGAGTCATGAAGCTGGCATTTAGCCATTAACCGTTTAACACCCGCAGATTTGTTCCGGTCTGTTCTATACACAGACAGAGATCGATGTGTGTAATGACCCCAGGGGAGCACTCAAATGTCTGCTTATGGAATACGATTCTTATGCGCCATTAGGTGGTGATCATTGGTACATTATATCCTGCCAAGTCGTATGATATGCTGTTGACATCTGTCCAGAGGACAAGTGTGTATATATGAAGTTTGAACTCTCTTATCATATTAATTCCACTTAAATGGAGTTTATGTGTAAATTTCTAAGAGGAAAATATTTTAAAATGTCATTCTTATTCCACTTTGGTTATGCTTTTCTAAATGGCTAAAAAGATGTATCTTTGTATATTAGATTTCCTATGATCAATGTACACCAATATACAAGTTGGTCTTTTTATAACTTGCACAAATAGATCGACGTTCTACCATCCTTCCCATGACGAATGATGGTATGTATCAACATATAACTTTTTTCTCCTGAGGCTAATACTTGCCATTGTGAATACAAGTCATATTAGTAAACTTACGTGAAAATAAAAGATACGACAATCATAGGAGCTATCGAAAATGTATACTATGGAATGTATGCATAGAAATATACAGTTGCCCATGTGTCGTGGAATGTGGAATGTACGTAGACATACTGAAGTAGAAGCGCATAACTCACCGATAATTTTGACGTTCATGTCCTTATCAAACATCAGATTCTCGATCTTCAGGTCTCTGTAGGTAACAGACATATACAAACATGTTATGACATAGATTACATAATACAAAGGCCACTGACAAAACATACACTTACCAAACTGACCGGCTTATCAAAATGCAACATCAAAACATAGCTACTCGCCGACATATTCAGACTTACAACGAAGATGGTTGTATTTAAAGATATAGAAGTGGTTCCTAAATCATGAAATCACACTCCTCAGAAATTCCAGGAGCCAGATTTAAGGTGAATGTATCCAATGCCGTTATCCTTTATCAGCGTGCAATTATCTGTTATAAAGCGTTTACTCGTAGAGAAAACTCTAGCTTGTGGTTTTTAGTAGAGACGGTCTTTTCTAAAGATGAGATTCTATGATAGGTTCTAGGCCCAACAACGGTAAAATGGCGGGCATATGTTAGGAATTTATATTTCTATGTGTCTACTCCTCCTTCTAATACTCCAAGGACATTATCTCTTCAATAAACATATTTCTATGCATGTTATTACTGATTTCAAAATGTGTCTGCTGACCAATGACGCATATGTTTATTGTAACTAACGTGGATTGGTATGTGTGATATTTTATCAATGCAGGGTTTTTCATCCTTCATAAGTACCACCTTAGATAGAGTGCGACTCAATAGACGGTCGGACTCAAAGATATCTTTTGTATAATTAGAATTGTTGATTTTCAACAACATATAAATTTCCTTTCTCATATGTCATGCTATGACTTTGAATTCCTGTAGAAATCATATTCAATACAACTATTTGAGTCTAAGGTTGCCTACCATGGCCAGGATCATTTATCCTCGAGCACACACTACATGTATACTATAAATATTATACCGTGATTTCTTTCAAGTTATAAAATTCAATTTACCTACTAAGTGCCAATCTGCAGAATAATTAGATATGATAGCACAGAGTTTGTAGGGGAAAGATAGTGTTTATCACATGGTAGCAATATGTAAACGTTATAAAAAATATTATACAAACATGATATATAATTAGTTATAACAACGTTTAAAACCTTATCTTTGTGTTGCAATGGTAAATGACAGAATATCTTCTGTTTCACTCTGTAGGGTGGATGAGCCGTAAAAATATCTTGTGTTTATCATCTCTACGAGTTGGTCCGACTGCGCTTGTAGCCTAGAATTCCATCGTGAGATAAACATGATTGGGGTGAAAAGCTTTTTGTGGAGGTTAATGTTATAACCTCCCACCTTTTCGCCTCAATGATGAATTCTTTTAAAACCCGAACTAGCTCATTTCAAAATTATACCTTCATCCCTTTGTTGAGTATTGCTCACAAGATCCATGAGTTTCTTTACAGATAACCTCAATTTGTCGAGTAATAAACGTTCTCGTGATTAAGGACGGAATGTATACTTGTTTGGCCACAGTCTAACTTGAGACTTACCGGTGAATGACCCCGGAGTTATGCATGTGATCCACCGCTGACACCATCTGACGCATATACGTCCGACACTCCTCTTCTCCAAGACTGTACCTGGAAAGAATAACGTTTCATCTTGTTACATACTAATACCTGCTTGTAAGGAACACCATACTATAACTCTATAAGCATCACTGTGGGAATTGCCATCAAGTTATAGACGCCTTAATTAGTATATACCTTCTTGGTAATCTACCAGAGGTACAACTGTGTACTAATATCTTAGATTTTACCAGACACCCTTCTATGATGCTATACAAGGTCACAAAATTGTACGAAGTATCTTACAACCATAACCTTCAAAAGTGTAAATCTAACTGAAATAAAGCTGATTCAAATAAAAACGAGCATTAGCCATGATCTATTTCTTTCACTCAAAGGGAGTCCTATATCCAAAAACTTTCACTTAAACTGCCCTGAAGAATGAATCAATTTTTGACGCAACATAGATTCTTATCCCTTTCAGTACTGAGAATGTCTCGAGGCATACCCCTGACGGACTGTTAATATGACACAATTATAGTGGAACATGGAGCCGGACATCAGGAAAAGAGAATAATCAAACTAAATGAACCGAAAACAGCTTTCTACAAGAAAATCCCGGTGTCTTATGGGATGTTACCATGGAATGACTAACCATTACAAGTACAAAATGAAGCACTCTACCAATTCATAAATTTAGTGAAAATAAAACTCATTTTTCATAAAGTCACACCTGCAAATTTACCTACTTATTTACTTATTGATTTATATATTCATGTGCAATTCAATTTTAAAGAGAAAAGACGGAACTCCACCGATGCCTCATCTATTAAAAATATGAGTGATACCCTCTACTTCTTTGGTAGCCATGTTAGACATATCCCACTGAACCAATAAACCCGGGATGTAACACAACGGCATGTAACCCGGGAATCTGTCTCAATGTGTGTATAAAATGCTTATATGAATCTGCATATAATCCAGAAGAACATAAAAAAGAACTCATCAATACTGATCAGTTATTAACAGGAAACGTGATGCCCGTAATGTAATGTAATGATTGACATTATGAACGATTTTAGTGTGTAATTACGGGGTGTGTGTGTTGCGCTCACTAACCCCCAGTTTGTTGTGTTCACCTTTGTAGTTAACTGTGTTCTGGCCCACTCTCCCAGCAGAGATCTTGCGCTCTACTTCCTGTGGCCGCTTAAATTCTCTGCCCCAACCTGCCAGTTTGGGTTCAAATCTGGCCCATACGCCAGTTTATGAAATATCCCAAATCCTGAGGGGTTTTGGGGATATTTTGTGTTCTACTTATAAATAGAAACGAACATATTTATATGGTAATAATATACACTCATTTATATTATTTGTTTGTCAAATTAAACATAGTCATAGGGATTATTTTCTTCAGTGGAAGGCACCTCATGTGTCGCAGGGTTTTGTTTGTAAACATAACACATGTGCTCACTTGAGGGGGCAGTCTAATCAAATGTGGATTCACATTATAAAATGGTTTAAGTCTGAAAAAGAAACAGCTGGATTGTCTGTGAAGCTCCTTTAACAACTCCCATATTCCATAATCATGATATGTGAGTTGTTTGACTTGTATATAACTTTTGACAGTTGCCTTGTTTTGAATCCGAAATGTTGGCTGGTTCCCCCTGTCCTTAGTGGATACCCTGAGAACCAGTGTATGACGTAATTGGGTTGGGGCAGAGATTAAGCCAGCGCTAGCACCGCTAAAGATCTGGGAGGAGAGTGGTTCTGGCCCAGATTGAAGTCTAGCTCAGGTGGTGCCTCAGTGAAGCCACCTGGTGTGTACTCGATGAATCAATGGAATCTTTTTTCGTCCATTCAATTTTTAATTCAAAAGTGCAGAGAAACCGGATGGACCAATCCATTGGATATACCAGAGAGTCATGGCCCAAAGGAAAGAGAATAACTACAGGCAAATGCACCTAACGACAATGGAAGAAGACCACGAGCTCAAAAAAGAAGCTCTATCACACCTCACCTGACCAGCCTTCGAGGGGCTGAGAGGCGCTAGGAGGTGGACTGGCAGCCCTCCAGCGGCCCTCCAAGCAAGAGGTTGCATCCAAAAGGGACATATTGCAAAGAAAAAGATGAAACATGCTTCATTTGAAAATCTCAGGGAAAAGTCAGCAACAAACTCCTTCTCGGGGGGGGGGGGGGGTGAAAAGGGGGTGAAAGGAGATGGTGCAATATCTCAAGGATAACCTTGCACACCTTGAGATTTTGTACCGGAAAAATGCCGCAAGGGCAGTTTTGCGCCGGCTATTCCCCCAAAACGGAAGCAAAGTGTGCGATGGCCTTCAGAGAGAAGCAGGCTGTTGGACGCGTTCAAGGTGTGGGTACTCGTGCCTAACACAGTGTCGACTTCATTATTCGTTGTTCAGCCAACACATGTTGTTAGTTTAGTTTGGGTTGGTCTGTTTGTCCCGCCTGACTCGTTTGCTGTCACGGTCCGTAATCTGGTGCGGTCGAGTTCGGCTTTATCTTTTTTTGTTGTATGGTGAACTTTTGGCCTTGTGTGTAGGCTTGGTTTTCTCTGTAGACTCTATATACTTGTCTATACCTAGTTGTGATCTGTATAGCATAAGCATGTCTCCATATCTATTTGATCTCCTCATAGAAACAAATCATAATTGAAACGAAGTCATTAATATAACTAATTTGTCTGGCAAAATTATAGCAAAAGGTTTTTTTTCATAATAATTTCTAAAACTGTATTTGCCAAGAGAGGTGGAGCAAATAATCCCCTCCAATAAAATGCACATTTGATATCCTCTCGATTTTGTATATCCATAAAGAACTTCCAGTTTTCCATGTTTGAGATTTATATCACGGGGTAAAGGGAAGAATATCTCAGGAAAGGTGTACACAGTGTTCTACAACACTCTGGCCTGATCATACTGAGTCATAAAGAACATGGCATGAATTTTAATTATCAAGATGAATTGTTCGATATGCCTTTAATCCCACTTTATTGACAGGTATTCAACCGAGAAATAAAATTAGTAAAAGCTAACAATAAGAACTAAAAGTGTAATAAAACTGCCACAACTGGCGTAGCATAATAACTTGAGTATGGAGGAATATACTAGATGGGGGTACGAGATGTAATGAACTGCAATTAATATAAGTAGAATCATATTAAAGCCAATACGATTCCTTCGCTTTTAGGAGACAGGAGCACTTTGTCTTCGGTCGCTCTGACTTGTTAATAACAAACGTGTAGATTCACAGCTCTGCAGCCCCCTCTGGGGAAATCTACCTGAACATGAATCTATTTTGGTGTCAATCGACAGTGGCGCCCCGATGGAGATTTCCTAAACTAATACAAAGGTCAACGTGTTGAAGACGTCCAGAAACGGGCCCGTTTAATAATCTAGGATTGTATATTTATACCCCTTTCTGTATGCCATAGAGGCTAAGGGACGATGTGGGTCAACTTTATACAACCCTTGTAAAAGACCTTGTGGACGGCTCCGGGACCTGTTTAATAATCTAGGATCATACATGAAGACCCTTTTCTGTACGTCATACAAGGGTTATTGTTTAATGATATAAAACCCCTCTTAAGGGGGCACCCTCCGTTCCGGGCCAAGTGTCCCCTTAAGCGGGGTGTCCCCTTAAGCGGGGTTTTCAGTCTTTCAATGGTTATACAATATAATAGAGAATTCCTACATAAATGAAGGAAACGATGGTTATTAGGTTAAAATGTTTATCAATAACACATAATTAAATAAATAAATATAAATCATATATGATTTAATCTAATACAGTATCAGACGTTCATGAATAAGGTCTTCTACAAGGGTTGAATAAAGTTGGCCTACATCGTCCCTGGGTCTCTTTGGCATGGAGAAAAGGGTCTTTATTAAAGATCCTAGATTATTCAACACGCCCCAGGCTGATCGTTCTAATACGTATAACTAATGTAGCTGGGGAATATGACATTCCCATCAGTTTTTATATACACAATATTACCATGATCTGGATCTGCGCTGTCATGTTCTCCCTATGGTTGGAGATATATAACCTATATTGGATTTTAAATAAGGAGCAGGGTGCAATATGGCTCTTATACATTGTCAAAATTTCTTTTAAATCAAACAATTATCTTTGTATCTATTGAATCTTGTATATAAGTGTCACTGATGCCTCGAAGATGTCTGGAGGCATATTCCTGCTGTAGCCAGGGGAATGCCTGGAGGCATCTTCCTGCCGTAGCCAGGGGAATGACTGGAGGCATCTTCCTGCTGTTAAAGGATTAATGGTTAAGACGCAAATTTCAAGTTTGTAACCATATAAAAGGATATAAGATCATAAATCTTTTATTTCTTTTGAATAGAAATACTAAATATGATATCATATCTATATTCTGTGAAGATTTCATAAATATTGCTCTATTATTTCTTTGTTGAAAGATCTTTGTAAATTTTGGAACAATGATGCCTTAAGGCATCATGCTTATTTAGTGCGGTGATGCCTCCAGGGATCATGTGTCTTTAGTGTGGTGATGCCTCCAGGCATCATGCGTCCTTAAAGGGTTAAGAAGAAGAAAAGGGAGACCATGGCAGCAGAAGACTAGACGGACTATGAGGTACTCACTATCATGACGGTGCAGAACATCAAAGAGCTAACTATACTGGCGGGACAGGCATGCAGACTCAGCAAAGCGCTGGGGAAGTTGGGCAACCCCAACTTCATACAAGAAAAAAGAGAGATGCCTCAAGATGACTTGGAACAGGAGGCCAAGCCCCAGTAAGTGGGGTACCGTGTAGCCAGGGGCGTACCCAGAATTTTGTTTCGGGGGGGGCACACCTCTGAAGATTGACAAGGGTCCATCTAAAAAGACCCTCCTGTGGGGTCCGGGGCAAAGCCCTGGACACACTTAGATTTTATAGATTAAACTGTATTCAGGATTCTGTTTCAGGGGGAATGTGACCAGGGATCCAGCTCCTCCTGGGGGTCCAGGGGGCAAAGCCGCCAGAGAAACTTGAATTTCATGGATTGTAAAACCTTTACCCAGGTTTTTTTTCCTAGGGACAGGGGTTACATATCTCAGGCTATCTAGAATTATTACCAGGAGCCTGGCTGCAAACCCCATCTCCTGATGGGGTCCAGGCAAATCCCTCTGAAACATTTGGATTTCATAGATTACACAAGCTGTCCCTAGGTTTTTGTCTCAGGGAGGGGGAGATTCATACTTGAGACCAGGTACCAAGGGTCCATCATTAAAGTCCTTATGGAGATCAAGGGGGTGGAACCCCCTGGCTATAATTGGATTTTACACTTATAAAAGCTATACCTAGGGTTATGTCTTGGGGAGAAATCCCAGAAACACTTGGATTTTATACAGGGACAGGGGTAACACATCTTAGGCTATCTAGAATTATTACCAGGAGCCTGGCTGCAAACCCCCTTCTGGGTGTCCAGGGGTAAAAGCCCCTGAAAACATTTGGATTCTATAGATTATAAAAGCCATCCCCAGGATTTTCTTTGAAGAGGGGCACACACATCTTAGGTTATGTGTGAATATTGTCAGGGTCTAGCAGCAAACCCCTCTTGGGAGTCCAGGGGGTAAATCCCATAGAAGACCTTGTATCATAAAAATTCTACAAGCTGTCCCTAAGATTTTGTTTCAAGGCGGGGGTTACATATGTTCAGTCATCTGGGAATATTGTCAGAGGACTACCTGCATGGCCCCACATGGTGGTCCAGGATCACATGGCAATATTGCCAGAGGTTTAGGAAAGCCCCTGATGGGGTCCAGGCAAATCCCTCTGAAACATTTGGATTTCATAGATTACACAAGCTGTCCCCAGGTTTTTGTCTCAGGGAGAGGGAGATACATACCAAGGGTCCATCATTAAAGTCCTTATGGGGTCAAGGGCGTGAAACCCCCTGGCTATACTTGGATTTTACGCTTATAAAAGCTATACCTAGGGTTATGTCTTGGGGAGATTTATACACCTGAGACTACCTGGGGAGATTGTCAGGGGTCAGTCACAAATTCCATCTGGTAGTCCAGGGGGCAAACCCCAGAAACACTTGGATTTTATACATTATACAAGTTGTTTCAAGGGTTTTGGTTCAGGGAGGCGTTACATGCCTGAGACTACCTAGGAATATCAGTAGGGGTCCAGTGGCAAAGTCCCCCCTGGGAGTTCTTGGGACAAATTCCTTAGGAGGACTTGGCTTTTATACATTATACAATTTGTATCCATGATTTTTTTTCAGTGAATGGGGTGGTCACAGACCTAAGATTACTTGGAAAGATTAGAAGGGGTCCATGAGGTAAATCACCCCTAATAGCTTGGCATTTAGATTATTTTTAGGTGGCATACTTGCCTTGTTGAATGACACTGAAACAAAGGCATATAGGCATGTGCTTATTCGGAGCAGGGGGGGGGGCACAATTTCTACTCTCTTAACCACATTCCACTCAAGCAGCATTCACCAGGGGCATACCCGGGATTTTGTTTCAGGGAGGGGGGAACACCGTGGACTACCTTGGATGATTGGCTTGGGCTCCAGGGGCAAAGCCCCCAGCAGCATTTAGAATGTGTTGATTATACAAGCTGTATCTAGGATTTTGTTGAGGGAGGGGGTCATATGCTTGTCACTATCCAGGGGTCAAGAAGCAATGCCCCAGTTGAGAGGGGGGTTCAGGGACCAAAGCTCCTGGAAGAATTTGGATCTTAGGATTGTTATGGGGAGGGGGAGCCATACACCTGGGATTACATAGGTAGCTTGCCAGGGGTCCAGCAGCAAAGCTTCTGCTAGGGATCCAGGGGGCAAAGCCTCAAGATTCACTTGGGTTTTAGATTTTATACAAGCTGTATCCAGGATTTTGATTGAGGGAGGGGGGTCGTTACACACCTGAGACTACCTGGAATGTTGCCACAAGAGTAATAGCATAGCCCCTCTGGGAGGTCCAGGGAGCAAAACTCCTGGGAGCACTTTGGTTTCAGATATTATTCAGTCTATATCGATGATTTTGTTTCAGGAAAGGGTTACACACCTGAGACTACCTGGGGGGATTGTGAGATGTCTAGGGGCAAATTGCCTCCTTTGGGATCCAGGGGCCAAAACCCGTGAAGTGTTTGGCAGGGGCTCCAGCAACAAAGCTCCTCCTGGGAGTTTAGGGGGTGAAGTCCCTGAAGCAGTTGGATTTCTGGGTTGTCATGGGTCCTGTGGCATAACCCCTCCTTGGGGTGCACTGATGAAGCCCAAGGATCTTTTTAGTGAGGGGGGTCACACACCCGAGATTATTTGGGAATATATTGAGTGGTCAAAAAGCAAAGCCAATCCCTGGGGTCCAGGGGTCAGAACCCCTGGAAGCACTTGGGTTTCATAATTCAGATATTACAATGGGTCAGGGGCAAAGTGCTTCTTTAGAAATCCAGGTGGGGAGTGGGTGAAGCCCCTGGGTGCACTTGTATGTCAAAAGATTATACAAACTAGATCCAGAATTTAATTCCAAGGGGGGGGGGGGGGGCACACAACTGAGGCTGTTTCTAAACATTACAAGGGGTCCAAAAGGAAAGCGTATCCTCAGGGTCAAGGGGGCAAAGCCCCTTGAAGCACTTGCATTTTACGGTGCCTAGGATTTAGTTTTTGGGAAGGGGTTTTACAGACCCTGACTGCATGGGAAGATTGTCAGGTGTCTGGTGGCAAAATCCATCTGGGGGTCCAGGGGGCAAAGCCTGCAGAAGAACCTGGCTTCTATATTTTATACAAGATGCCTCTTGGATTTTGTTTCAGGGACCAGGATGGTTACCGATCTAAGGCTATTTATGAAGATTGCAAGGGTCCTTAACGTGCCTTTTTGGGAGTCCAGGGGCCCCCTGAAGAGATCTCTCTCTCTTTTGGGGACATATTTGCTTTGTTGAATGACATACATATGGTAACAAGGGCATGTAGGGGTGTAGAGGGTGGGGGGGCACACCTTGGACTACCTTACATGCATCCTTCAAGTGAGTACCCCCAACCCGGAGGGCCCAAAAATATTGAATTAAAAAAGAAAAATGTACCCCCCAACCCCAGCCCTAGATAGATTTCAATATCTTATGTATGTGTAAATAGCCCATTCTTGTATAATGCTTAACTTTTTAACTATGATAGATAGAAACAAAATTCAAAAAGCAGTGTGTATAGAATTCTCAGTTGGAACGGACCATCCGTGGAAAAATTTCGGGGGCGTGCCCCCTGTGCCCCCCCCCCCCCCTGGGTACGCCCCTGGTAGCACCAAACAATGACTGGCAGTAGGTTCTCAACACAAGGTACAGGGAGTTGCAGGTGCAGAACGACTATCGATGGGGCGGCAAGGTTTTGTACATAGAAACCCTGCCCTGGCCCCGAAGAAGCAGCAGCAACAACCACAGCACTAAAGCAGGTGGGAGTGACAAAGACAGCAAGACGTGCCACCCAGCAAAGACGCACAGACAGAAAAGACCCACAGCCTGAAGGAGATATGCAGGATATTTGCCAGCACCAGAGAATGCCCTTACAAGGACAGGTGCCAGTACAAGCACAATACCACCAGGAGAGAGGCTCTACTAACTCCGGCGAGAGATGGGGCCCTCAGGCCACGGGCATGGACGGCATGGATCCCCCTCAAGAAGCAGACCAGGGTTACATTCTATGTTCTCCGCGTAGTTGATGCGTAGCAATACTCCGAGTGATAGCGAGGAGTATTGCATAGTGTCAATAAAAAGGAGAATATGGCTATACAGATCTAAATCATGATAATGTTTGTATTTATTATTATATACCTGTGTGCGAATGTCTATGAAATAGTGCCCGCTGCTAGGGGTGCAGTAATAATAATGTTCGTGCCCGCTGTGAGTGTGGCTTAATAAGTCATTAAAATGGCGTTTTTTCATAGATTTGAGGTACATAATAATAAGCAAACGTCTTGACTGTGAAAGAAATGCTTCTCTTTCTCGGCCAGTCGTCGATTCCATACTGCCTTCCGCCTACGGCGTCAAGCAATATGGAATTGTCGACCGACCTCAAACGGAAACTGTTTCGTCCACAATAAGGATGTTTCCTAATACTACTCACATTTCGGCTAATTCGAAAAAATCTTGGAAATAGTTACAAATTCTACTCAGTAGCAACCTCCACAGGCTTAGTATGGAGACTCCATATTAGGTGGGTAATAAATGCAGAAAAATAAACTCTTCGTTTCCATCCTGCGCTGGAAAAATGTGACTTTTTAATTCATGTATATAAAGAAAGGGCCCATTTAAAAAAAAAGAAAAAAAAGAGCAGATCTCTGAGAGTTGATTAACAATACTCCATCCCTATAGGTGTTAGGTGTTGCCACCTTATGCCAGACTACCTGGCAATGTTGCTATTGGCGTCGCTCCCTTGCCTTTGGCGACTGCAATGGCGTGGCGATTGCGTTTGAACCTTGTCATGCTCCCTTTTTGTGCACCCATAGGAATTACAAGAAGAGATTAGCCGACTTGGCACCTTTTGACTAACGAACATATCAAACACTACATGCGAGGGAGCGATTGGCCTTCTTTGAGCTGTGGAATTGGTGCCATTGTTGATGCATGAAGAACTGGGAAGTCATAGTTGTGCCAGGCCAGAAATACCTGGAGTTGCTTTGAGCTAAACAAAACACACAACTCCTCGTTTGAACTACACGTGTAATACCTCAGCAGTGGTCAATACAGTCATCATTTGTGAAAACCTTTTCAACAAAAAGTGTGTTTGGATAAGCATTGCTCAACCCAAGGCGTGAAGAAAACAGGGGCACATGAGCTGTGTACAACAAGCAAAGATTCACCCTATGATTATTGCAGATGTACGGATTAAACCTATGCCAGAATAAAGGAAATTCGAAGCCATGAAATCCTAGTGGTCTGCTGTTTGTATTCATCTACCTTTTCGTCTTAATTAAGACTTTCTTGTTTGTCGGACATTGTTGAATAGTTCTATGTACGGTTGAAGATTTACCCAGAAAAATTACATAAGGCACTAGATATCACTTACCCAAACACGGGATTTTGCCTAAGCAAGTGTTGGGGAATATCCTTACTCTTGTGGAGTTGTCTAAGTATCCCATGTTGTTGTTTCAAACCTAAAGTACTCTGCTGTGTGTCTCATAGACTCAATCTAAAAAATGTGATCATCAAAATAAACCAGTCATGTAATTTCGGGAAATAATGGGTTCCCAGCATGTAAGGCTGCCACTTTCGATTTGAAGATCGAGCACTGCAGTAGGTTACAACCAAGGTGGACGATCAGTGCAGTGTGATTGCAGTGTGATGGTCAGTAAAATTTTAGGAGAAAGTAGTGGAATTTGGATTAAAAGGTTTTTCAAATTGTATCAGGGAGCATTGGTTATTTACGGCAGGGGGGAGCTATTGAAGGTGAAGGTGGGGGGTCTTTTGATATATGCCTGAGGGAGGGGGATTTCATTTTGGGGAATTTGCAAGGGGAGGGGTAAATTCATAGTATTTGCCTGAGGGCGGGGTTGGGGGGTGGGAGCGGCTTTTCAATTCCAAGGGGCTGTTTCTGTGATTCACCTACCTAAGGGTTTCTAGAACTGTGTATTTGAATAAACTATACAATTTTAAGGTCAAAAGTGTCTGATCTCCTCTAGTAGAATTTAGAAATGTACATTTATATGAGGTGGGAATTGTGGCAGAGAAAATAATAATTGAAGTACTGTACCAACTGGAAGTGCCATGACTATGGAGTGGAGCCCACCATACTAAGATTTGAATGAATGAGGCAGATCCACACTCTACCACTCACAACGACTCTTTGAAGGAAGTCGGATCTGACACATGCATATTTCCCTCATAGTCTCTGCCTGCCCTTGTTGTGAGGTCTCTACAGATTGGTTTAAGTCTTCTAGTGATCTGCCATACATGCGCATTTTGCTATTGATGAGTAATTTGTATGTCACCATAAAGGTACAGATTTTCAACAAATAAACTATGATAAAAAAAAAAACAGTTGCCTGAGGAAAATGTAAGGTAAATGACAGTAGATGTGATGAATGTGTATTTTGATGAAATTCACTCAAATATTTGCCAAATCACTACAGTAAAGTTACTCAAGAGATAATACCTTCACTTGCTCATTCAGACCCTCACTTATCTAGGAGAGATCCTTCATCACTACAAATTCAACAAATAATTTACTTTAGAAGTGTAATCTTGACCTGCATTCTGCAGAATATCTACTTGTATTATGGCAGTGTGGCAATGTGATAATATTCTTCTGATAGAACTCATTAGTTTCATCATAATTTCAGATGTTCCAAGACCAACCTGACACAGTTATTGGGACTAGAGTGAGAGGTTGGCACCAATGTTATGAAATGAAAAATGGGGGTTATAGTTTTGTTGTTCTGTTTGACTCTGCATAGAATCCACAGTGGGGAAATTCTTTTTAATGTAATGAAAAATGGGTCTGGCTTTAGTGTTGCCAGTAAAGATACCAATCTTCCAGTCAAAGTTTATTTCTATAACATGTTTCCTGTTAAATCTATTCCCCACTTTCTTTAATTTTACTGGTGTATTAGGTGGAATTCACATGGAGAAAATCAGGTACCGCCAGGAGGGTATGTTTGAGACAATTTCCCTGAAATTACTTCCTGGTCTCCTTGTGTGACACCCCAGGTCTCAATTTTCCTGGGACAGATGAGGAGAAGTGGAATTAATCACTATAAATATCCCCTGACAAGGTACAGTCTCAGGCAATTTGGATTTTAAACCTGTATACAAATTTTGGGGCCACTTGTGTGAGAATGGCATACCTCCTGCTGATAATGTGGGTGCCCTTGTCTCATTGGTGTGCTTTCATATATGTTCAAATGGGAAAGGTCCCTGCAACAGTGACTATGTACCCTGAACTGGGTGTTAGCTATGGGTACTTGAGTCTCGAGCAAGGCATTCACATGGCAAAAAGCTGCAAGTCAGAGACTATGTACCATGTGACAAGGAGTATGTCTGAGAATTTATATTGGGTGATTCCTTTCATGTGAATCAGATCCACCACTTTTTCTTCAAGAATGGGAAATTTTAGATCTAGAGGAAGATTATTGAACAAAATAAATTGAAGGATGAAAAGGTAGAAATAGATTTAATTACCATTTCCCGACAAATGAATTAGATCAGTTATTGAATTTTGCTATATTTTAGAAATGGCATTATTCCTGTTACAATCTCCATAGGAGACAATTCTCTGATGTGAAAACTATAAACTGTCATGATTATCTAAAGCTACTAACAAATGGGGGAAATGTGTAAACTAGCCTCGCGTTTATTATGTAAACATAGACAATGATCGATGATCTTTTCGACGGGCGGCTGTAAACCATGGGTGCTTGACGCGTAGTAATACTCATGGCATAGCAAATGTATTTTATCGTCATTCCCGAGTGGGTTGCAGAGCAGACCATCCAAAATCATTATTGTTGTAATTCCTAGGGCCGAATCGCCCTCTACCTACTGACATGTCTGTCACTTTGTTTTGGTCCGTATTCATTGAAAGGCGTCTAGCAAGGAGTATTTAGTTTTGCTTCCAATACACAACTTCAGTGTTCATAATTCAAACAAAGCCTCCGAGTATCTCTGAAAAGATTGCATGTTTCGTAAACCATGGGTTTGGAAGCCGTAAACCATGGATATGATTTAGGGCCACTAATAAATACTGGGTAGTGGTTTACTATAGCCCCATACATTTTAATGGGAACTCATGGGTAAGAGATAAACTTCATATCTGATTACTTCATTAACATATGCCATAAGAAGAAAAACTTAGATCTTTACCGCTCGGAAATGTATCCCATGAAGTCGTAGCCATCGGCGAGTTCCGTGACTATGTAGTAGTGGTTGTCAGTCTCCATCACCTCATAGAGCTTGATAATGTTAGGGTGTTGTAGACGCTGTAGCATGGCCGCCTCTCGGTGCAGGTTCCGCTTTGCGTACTCCCGCTTCATGACAGCTCGTTTATTCACCACCTTCACAGCCACCTGAATGCCAAAAGAACACCAAGACACAAGTTAAGAAACAATTAATAAAACTAGTGAATATATATTATATGGCACAGAGGTGGTACCAAGAATGCGAGCAAAAAGGTTGATCCAATATACATCTTTGAATCACACGGAGAGCGAATAATGGCAACATCTACCTCACAATTGCTTAGATTGTCTGTATTGAGGAGATCCATATTTATTATATAATCTGAAATATATTCACAAGGAAGATCTTAAAAGCCTCGTTCGACGACCTTCACTGAAAATGTAACGTATTGATATGCTGAAATGTTGTCGTAAACTGTACATGCACCTTGATGCTCCTTGAAACAGAAGGCAAAGGCAGCTTCTCCTGTCCATGGATGGGTGATTAAAGTTCCCATGATTTGGACCAGTCGGAAACCAGGGAGAGAAGGACATGAACACCTACACATGTATATAGGTACGTGCCCACTTCATCTTTTCTTGTTATAAGCCACTCACGTCTGTGTTATTCAGCTAATTGACACGGCATTGCTTAAATAACGAGGCTGCTAATGGAAGTATCCGCAAATACTCACTCCAATAAATATTTCATAAGTTATAGTTGATTATCTGTATCAATCAAAGTCATGATCAATAGAAGCACTTGACTTTTGAAAGGGTATATAACGGGTTCTTTTTTTATTATCACGGATTTTGGGGATTCTACAATCTGGAGTAAACAGGGTCACACTCTTGTCCTGTTTGTTATTTTAAATCTTTTTAGAAATTCTACAATAGGCTTTTTTCAACTTAAGTCGACGAATTCATGTATAATACAGAAATGTGATATACTTATATCGATACGACAAAGTCAGGGCACGTGTGCACCGGTATGTTTCAGCGTGCCATATTTTTGACGTTAAATATCATTATCGAGAAAATGTAAGTAAACAACAGTAATTATTCGACTCTGGAGAACTCACGCCAAGAAGAAGTCGCCCCAGGATTCTCGACCCCAAACGAACTCGCCCCGTGACTAATTCGCCCCTCTAATCCCAATCCTAACCCAACCCTAACCCTAACACTAATAACCATAACCCTAGCCCATACCTAATCCGGACAAATTCATAAAGTTTAGTGACATACACTGTATTGAATATGATAACGGATTTAGATACAGGTCCTTGGAGTAATGAACATGGATTTTTTTTTATTCAGGGAAAAAACAGACAATACAGTTCGCCTTATGGTAGAGTTTTTAAATGATTGTCTAGCAATACGAAGATACATGGGTCAACTATTAGTTTTAACAATCTTTGGTGAATATTCTGCGAAAATACTTCATGTCTGAGATTGTGTGTAGAGTCTTTTAGATATCAATCTCGGAGTTTAATAGACAAGACAGGACAATACAGGACAAACATGTTAAGACAGAAGGTGACATGACAGGACAGGTATATATATAAAGACAAATAAACAAAACAAACATATATATGATCAATATGGATGGTGGGTGGACATTAGTTGGTCACGACCATAGATTGGAATTTTCATTTAGAAATGACTTGATCTGTAGTTTAAAGTAAGAACTGTCCCTAGTTGCCTGCACATTTGTCTGCAGTTTATCCCATAGCTTTACTCCCAGATATAGAGGTGAGTTTCGATACTTTTTGGTTTTGGGTCTATCCACAACTATATTTATTTTATGGTCTCTGCGTGTTAAATGTTGGTCCTTTGTAACTATGTGCTCAGGGTCATGTGACCACCAGAGTATTGTCATTAGTAGTTGGGTTAGTCTTCTATATTTTAGTGGCTTTAGTTTACAGTCTATATATAAATCAGTAGTTGGGTAGTCTCTGGCTCTTCGTATTCCTAACGCAGTGCGCATACAGTTATTAAAGGCCATTCTGAGCCACCCATGTTTCTCTCAGTCATTCCATTGTAGATATATCCTACATACTCTATCTTTGGTAGAATCATTTGTTTCAATATCTTTATACACGTTTCTCTTGGGATACTGTATCTGATTAACCTTAGTTTATTATGTTTCTGCCTTAAGTCAAAAAGAATCTTATCCGTTTTTTGTTTGAAGGATAATTTTGAATCTAGGATGATGCCTAAGTAGGTAACACTGTTGACAGTGTTTAACTCCACATGATTCACATTACAGGGTGTTACGTCTTTTGTTCCTTTATTTTTGCCAAACCATACCTGGTACAACTTCTTCATATTTATTAGCATTTTGTGTGAGTCACACCATACTGACATACTATCAAGATTTTGTTGCATTAGCGTTCTTGCTGATGTTGGGTCATATGATGTTGTTACGACTGCCAGGTCGTCAGCATAAATAATTGCTGTGCCATGATGAACTGATTGGAAGATACTATTGATAAGAATAATGAATAGCACTGGTCCCAACACGGAACCTTGTGACACTCCGCAATCAATGTTTAGTTTATTTGACATAGTACAGTCCAGTTTTATTCTTTGGTTTCGGTTTGATAGGTATGATCTCATCAGCTCAATTGTGTTACGATCGAAGCCTGATTTCTTTAGCATTATAAGTAGGACTTGATGTGAGACACTATCAAAGGCCTTGTGGAGATCTATAAAAGAGCATAGATTAAAAAGGCCTTCATTCATCCCTTGATTCAGGGTATAGATTAATTTAAAGATTGCTTGACTAGTACTACGGTTTGGCATGAAGCCAAATTGATGTTTGTGGATGACTATATTCTTTATTAGGTATCCCATTGTCTGCGCATGTAGAACTTTCTCAACAATTTTTGATATTGTGGGTATCACCGTTTTGGGCCACCAGTTGGTGAAGTCAGAAAGGTCACCATTTTTTGGTATTGGGGTTATAACTCCTTCCTTTAATGTAGTCGGATAAGTATTATATTCTATTGTGCGGTTTACTAGATCACGCACAATGGAGAAATTGATGGATAATATCTCTTTTAGTTGGCCTGATTTTAGATAAGGTACACCTGTGGATTTGTTGGACTCAATAGTTTTGAGGGCATCCATTACTTCCTTGTTATTCACCAGCTTAGCTATTTTTTCGTTGTCCTTTAGGTTATTCAAAGAGTCTTCGTTTTCTAGTTTACTCTCATGTACTGGCCCTAGGGTTCTGAGTTTATTTTGACCGATTTCAGAAAAGTATTTATTCATGTTATTACTCATACATTGGTCAATTTCTCTAAACCTCCCGCATTTTCTATATTTTGGGTTTGTTTGTTCTTTTGGGTCCCAGCCATCGTTTATTATCCTCCAGAATCTCTGCGGTTTACCACGGTTTTGAGATAATAATTCCTCCATCTGTTCCGATTTGTTATTTCTTATTTGTTTGTTAATTGTTCTTCTTAATTTACGTAGACTTGTTAGCTCTTGTCTGGATGGGTTTATGACAATCTCTTTCAATTTTCTTGCTCTTAGTTCTATATTATCTATTACATATTTGGGCAGTTCTAGTCCATTTTTGGTTTTTATTGTATAATTCCTGATTGGTGCATACTGATCCAGAAGTTCATTTATATGATTCACTAGGTAATGGTTCAGGTCAGATGCATCTGTTGTATTCAGTAATATGTAGTTCTCCATGTGCTGTCTCAATAACTCTTTGTTAATCTTTGAAAAGTTCCTCCCCGTAATTTCATTTGTCTTTATTTTAGCTCGGATGTGTTTTCTTTGGGCAAAGACTGGAATGTGGTCAGAGAGATAATAGTTCAGATTTCCCGAGTTCTTTACATGTTTATTATTAGTGTAGAAATAGTCGATTGTGCTCTTCCCTTTTTGTGGATATAGGTCTCTTTAGTAGATAATATCGATAAGTTATGCTTCATTAAGAGTTGCTTCATTGTAAGATAGTTTGTGCTTGATGGTGTAGCTGCACTTACATTTAGGTCTCCTGATATCCATATTTCGTGAATTACTCGTAGTATTTTAGAGTACTAAAATACGGGGCGAGTCCATGGGGTGCATACTCCAAAATGGGGCGAATTCTCCTTTAGAATATGGGGTAACTTCATTTGAGTTCTCCAGTAACCAACTATTCCCTATAGAACGTCTTTACATGTTTAAAAATGTATCCGCCTAAAACAGGTCCAGTATAAATGATTACGTGTACATGCACAACAAAACTATTCTGAAAATGAGATTGATCGATAATTTGCAAAACAAAGCGAGACAATGACCTGAGGATGGTACGGATTGCTTTCTGTCTCGTTCAAATCCATTTTACCCATTAAACCCATGAAATAAATATTGTGAATTCTAAAAAGATGAATTAAATAAGATTTGCATCGCATGTCTTTAGTAAGCCACTTAACTCGATCTATTTAAACAGGAACATGTAATTGTGTAACGGGGACAAAAGAATGCTGTATTTGTTCTGGTCTTGTGGTTTGGTTAGCGAGGGGGACTGCCCAAGCTTACCTGAACCAGAGAGGCTTCTAAAATCAAACCTGTTTGTCGTACGGAACACCTTGTGTTGAACCCATGTACTTGTAACTCCTTATTGGAGGTAGAAACTTGTCACTCCGACCCTGAGGAGTGTGTCACCATTATGTCCCGTGTGTTATGTTACAGACGAAGACCACGGTTTTCTGGTTTTCTCTTTAGTGTAAATAACCCTTGAGTCGTCGCTACGAACATGGGGCAGTCCTCAATATTTACACATTACCTCCCATGTGCAGTCCCATAACTATACCAATTACATGCATGTGTATGGTTTGCACTTGAATGGAACCATTCTCTGGTTATGGAATAATTGACATATTGGCAGGAGTATGGGGTGCCAGACGATAGACCATTTCAGACTCGAATAACTGTCGTGGTTTTGGAACCTTATGGTATTTGGTTAGGACCATGGGGGAGCCTTTCAATTACATTTTGAACATTTAAATACGTTCGTGGGCAAAAACATAACCCAATATGTATGTATATAAAGCACTGCATGGTACTTCCATACCCTATAATTATCCATCAAATAGCCAGTACAGAGAGTTTATTGCCTTGTATTATATACATATCTATACATAGGACGCGTGTAATATAGTTGTGTAGGCCTGCCAACAAATCTTTTCACTTGAATACCTATCTTGATAATGTCTATCATTTTGCCCTTTGCGCCTTGTATGTATTGAATTAGACATTGTGGTACCTCCGCAGTGGTCCATTTAATTGCATTGTGAGGCTCTCTGAGGCATATTATAGGTAACTCTGTATACTAAATTCCCGGAGTCTAAACCAAGTAGAAGATATGCATTTAGCCACAGGGGCCTTCCAAGGTATATACTTTACAACCGCTCTGAAAAACCTGGGCAAGTAAATATGTTATATGTTAATAGATTACACCTTGTGATCCAGCAAGAAACAGAGTTGTTAATGACTGCATAGAAAGTAGGAGGGGGTTTAGCCGATGACCATGTTAGTGAATACATATATCACTATTTAAAGGTCTCTGCTAAATCAACACTTGGTCCCATTGCAAACGTCATCGTTGACACAGACTTTAACGCCTGTTCTACCTATGAGGTGGTTTCAATCTTTATATGATATATAGAGTAGAGTTAAATCATATGAGTTCTTAATCTCCCAATAGGTATTTCATACGAAGGCAGAAAGGATGAACACGAGAGGAACTTCTTGAGTTTTACGAGTGGGAGAAAATATGCAATGTTATTTAAATCACTATCAGAGGATTAACGTCGTAGGGCCAAAGGAATAGAAGTACATAACAAAGTCCTGAGCCTTCCGGCTCATGGTATATATCACTATGTAGTATTCTCTCGAGGTTTTGATAAAATGATTGTATGCATCATAATAAACATTTCGCATTCACAATTAAAGAATAATGACACCCCTAATAAAAGAAAGAGATGAAGAATGTGAATGTTACAAAATATAGTACAACTAACACTGTTCACCAAGCAAAGGCATGAACTCGTATAAGAAAGAGTTAAAATAGAATTGTAAAGGAATGATATTATGCAATGAAGAAAATCTGAAATAAAAGTCCTTCTGAAAAAATGGGAACCTCTCGTATATTTACTAATGTTTACTAAAATTTTTAGAACACCAGAAAACCAGTGGTGAGACACTAACTCTGCCAAAAAATCTGAATCTAAAAATTTGGAAATTATATTTACTAATGTTGTTATACGACGTTACAATAATACGTTACCCTCCCATCATTGCAAATTCTTCCGATTTTACAAAGGCAACGTGATCAACTCACAATGAGGTAAATATGAAATTGATATTTTTAAAGAGCATATTTAATTGCAAAATAACTGTTTTAAGCAATTATTTTGTGGTTTAGGTCCTTTTAACTCTAAATAAAACACTAGAGTGTAGTATCATATTCAGAGTTAATGTATTTAATGAGGTATCAACAATGAATATGATATATCAGACTGATCATCAGTTGAAACTAGGAACCCACCACTAACATTACCCATGTCTCTGTCACTATGACACATCTTGGAGAGCAAATATCCTCTGCTTTAATAATTACATTGGTATTCTCAAACAGTTGAATATACGTCCAAACCACCACATACCTTCTCCCTGCTGAGAAGATGGATGCCAAGGCGCACCTTGGCGAAGGACCCCTCTCCCAGTGTCCGACCAAGAACGTAGGCACCGACCCGCTTCTTCCGGTCGCACCGGAAATCACCCGGGCGATCAGCGTCGTTGTCGAAGAGGTCCTCAAAACGCCCCATGACGGGTTGGGGTGAGGTGCCGACGAGATCGGCGGGCTGTCCACGCTGTGGTGCCGGCGAGTGGTCTGCCGGCAGGCCCCGGAGACGACAGCCTGTGCGGACCGGGCAGGGGTAGGGGTAGGCGAGGTGGTCAGTCGGGGCAGTGATCTGGGCAAAGTATCAACTCCGGATCATCCTCTATATTACCAGCGCTGTGTATCTTATATGTATATATTTGTATATACGTGTTTGGCTGAGTCCACCCTGGAGGAATTTAACGGGCGAGTTGGAAAGGGTCAAGTGAGGGGGAGATAATCCTTCACGGATTACGGCGTCTAATATATATATCCACCCGCGGGGTGTAGGGTCCAGGCGACCGGGATCACTAAAGGGGTATGGTTACAAGGCACCTCCAGGCGCCAGCGCCAATCCTGCGCCACCTTGTTGTGATTGGGACTCGCGGGGGCGCTTCTGGGCATGTATGCGAGTGTCACACAAGGGTGTAGACCCTGAAGGAATGGTTCCTATTTTCCTCCTGTTGGGCGCCGTCCTTGGTCATCCTAATATATGATTATTCGATGTTTCATGAAAGATTTAAGACGTTAACAAGCTTGCACGTATACAGGAATCTCACGTAACTCCAGGTTTGGGATCAGTGAATAATCAAACTAACCATCCATCTCACCTACACTCGGCTTTTGGAAGCCTCAATATGTGAGGGTTATCCATGTCCTGGGTGACCCCTCCTACAAAGCACAATATCTTATACTACTCGGATTGTCTATAGTGTGTGATGCGCAGAGATCCTGCTTGAGATTTTCGGATGAAGCGCAGTACAGATGCTAGACTCCCCATGGAAATAGGATGCTCTTCCATCCTGTCAGGATCAATAATACGTGGTAGTTATCATCATGCAGTCATATCCACAGCTGGGTCGATTGATTCCTCGTAGATTCCTCGTACATATTTTAACCGTATGTGTCTTTCTAAGGCACGTTGGGTGCACTGTGTACCTGGAAATATCCCACAAAATGTCTGCCAATTGTAGTGGTGTTCAGTGTAAAGTTTTCAGTGAAAGCTCAAAAGAGATTTAACTTATAGTAAATGCATCTGGTGGTAGAGGGGTTTCGCTGCTATGAAATATCGATTTGTAAAGAATAAATCAATCAATGCGAACTGACGTAACTGAAATGGCTCGAATGTGCTCCTGCTGGTTTCTAGTCACAAAAGCCTGGTACTGGTAGTGCAGTTGATGTATCGGAGCTATAAGCTTAAGGTGGTGATTGAGTGGGGGCAACTTGCATCCGGTGATAATCTGTGCCAGCCAGAGTCCATATTAACCAGAGGAAGTAACACAATCACCGTTTGTAGTGAGGTAACCAGCGAAGCTCCGTCCAGAATGTGTCACAGGAAAATGGTTGCCACTGGAAAGGTTCATATCCGACAGAAGCAGGAGCCACACACACATACTTACACACACACTTACACACACACGAGCACCACAGTGCTCAATGAATAGCCAAGTTTCTCGCCCATGGTTGATTGAAAAGGCCTCTCTATAAACTTCCTTACGGCAGGAGGAGGAAGGCGTGCGGCGTATGCCGTGTGCCGACACGGGCCGCCGCCCCCACCGCCCGGTCCCCACTCCACGTGCGTTGTTTGCTGAAAATATCCATTTCATTCACGTCGACAAACACAATATTTCGCCGGCCGCTGTTCCGAGAGGAACAACAGGAGCTAGCAAGGCGAGGTGCCAAGACATACACTCAACAACAGCATGCAGAAACAGGAGGAGTGGGGCAGAGGAGTTAGAGGGGATTGTTATTCAGCCGCCTAGCACACATAGCAATGTCCAAGCAGCTGTGCACCAAAGTCAGGCTGGTCTGATGCACGTCAATTGGTGTATGCCTCTCAGGAAAACCTGAGGATTTATGCACGCTTCACAATGGCAAGATCAAAGAGGATTTGATGACTTCATTTCTTAATAATAAGACCACTAATCTTCATCTTATATTTCTTGTTGGTAATGGCACTCCCCTTACTTTCCCTTCTTGATCTCCCTTCATGTGAATCATGCTTGAAATTGATTGATATCTTGTGTGGTGGTTTAAAAACCAGAAAGATCAACCCGTTTCGGCTCCCCAGTATACTAGGTATTTACGGGATCCTTGTTAGAGGGAAACGACAAGTAAGGGCAATACAAATGTTTCTATAAGGAGCCAATAACTGTAGCCTACTTTGAGTCTGAGACTAGAGATTGGGTTTGCATCTTCTGCTCCACTATTGGCGTGTGCCAGATACTACAATCTTCCCAGAAAAAGTCTGAATATTTATAAACTACAGTTGGAGTATGACATTCTTTCCGAGTATCAATTATCACACTGCATCTCAAAGATTTCGTGAGTATCTGTTTCAGAAGGTTCCATTTGCACTTCCAATAGCTGTAATAGCGATACCAATGCGCTTATTCTGGCTCCTCGTTGTACGCTCATATACCTATTAATCTATGTATGTGAGACGGGTGCCTCTCCACATGCATGATAAAAGGTAAGGGTTTCGTAGAAAAAGATATCAGCTATGAGGCACACATGTGGAGAAGCCCCAGAATATTATTTTTTATTCAAGCATATTTAGAGACAGTACAGACGTTCACTCGTTTCCGAGCGATCTTCCACGCTGGTGTCAACAGGTAACAGAGCATGTAATACACAAAAGACAAGATATACAGGACTCTACAGCTCATTCACCAAAATTCATATACCCCAAAGTCCACAACATCAGCAGCATAGTGACATGTTTCCCTGAGAAACATCTTCAATTTAAACAACAGAGTATAATTGGTAGTAGTCTGTAATCATTAACATGTATACATCTATACATATACGTACTAGGCTTAGCCCTACTTCAACTAGATGATCCCTTCAGCTGTAAAACCCTCGGTAAACTAATAAAAGCACCGGAAGGAAACTCCTGGGACACAGACAAAGTCAATGTGATGCGAAACTTGGTTAATGAAAAATTCAATGAATCCCCAGACCTACAGAAAATACTATTGGGAACAAAAGATTACCAACTAATCGAGGCAACCGACGACAAATTTTGGGGGGGAGGTGCACGTCTAAATAATAAATGCTACGAGAAGGGAAGTTACACGGGCCAGAACGTCTTAGGTCAGTTACTCATGGACGTTCGTACTCGTCTATCAGACCAACAGACTAAAGCATAAACCCACGCTAAATCGCCATGTCGCTACTTATAGCAGGAGATTCCCGCGTCCGCGGATTAGGTAAACTACTGTCCGCATCTATTCAGGAATTCCACTCCGCACTAGTTTGTCCAGGCAGCAAAGTGTGGAATGTCATGACTGAAATCTTTGATGAACTACTGGCAAGTCCTAATATCACGACCATCTATGTCGCCGCAGGCATTAATGATATTACAAAAAAATGCAAAAAAACGGGAAGGATTAGCGCTTCTGAAATTACCAAAGGGGGAACTGCTGTTGAAAAAATCATAGCAGACTACCAATACCTTCTGTATAAGGTGACCAGCATTCGTCCCAATTGCGAAGTCATTTTCTGCAGTGTATACAGCGCCTCACTCATCCTAGCTAACCACGGCCACACCTTTCCATCGCTCAGCAACGATCAGAAGTTGATCTACGACACGGTAATAAGACTAAACAGGGAAATAGACGCCCTCAACAAGTCGTTCAACCACCTGACCGCCCGCATAGACCACACCATACAGCCCAAAAACAGGGGGGGAACAGTCCCACCTCGTTTTCACCTACTGAAGGACGGAGTACACCTGACCGACGCGGCCCAAAAACGTATATCGGAGGAAATCGAGAAGTCCTTCTGGAAGAACCAGTCCAACGGTTCTCACCTTTAAACGCGTCGTCATGTTGATCGAAGCATAATTGGTACATACACTGACTTCTGATACCTTTACCACTGTTCCATACAGGGCAGTCGAGTCAAGGTTTTCAGTTACATCGGTCCTACAGCACCCATATGTGTTCCATACAGGACCATATGTCTGTATGTATATGCTAGGAATAATCGAAATAATCGAAATAACCGACAGTATCAACGGACTTTTAAAACAGACTGTGTACTTAAGGTGGTATAACTGACCCAGATCCACTCCAGCTTTGTTCCACACAGGACATTGCTTGTGAGATGAGCTCATGATCTTAAGCATGTGATGGTAAACTCTATCTTTAATTATTACGATACCTGTCAACTTCCGCTGCATTCCATACAGGATGCTATGGAAGATCTGACAAAATCTGTATGTGGTATATGAAACATGACAATAAGCAACATTGTATGACACTGTCTGCACATGAGTAACATTGACCAGATTTATGTACTATAATGAGAATTACCATTGTCCAGATTTATGCAATATAATGACAAATACCAAACCGTGTTGCTGGATAGAAATACTCTCAGGCGTTCCATACAGGACTCTGAAATCTTTTCTAGCCAGCTATTTGATAATGTGTATCCGTCTCGCCTGTAAGGTACATTCCCACACATGTTTCATGTCCATGCTCGCACCGTTTTTTGTCTGAATATTGGCCACTTACCTTGTATATGTACAGCGGAATAGACGATAAGTATGATATTGTAAGCATATATTATGCACAGTATCCTTACTACCACAGAATGGTTGGCACATGTTGCCCACTATTATCGGCCTCTCTTGGCTATACCGCTCACAGAGGCAATGTATTTACTGTTTTTCACACTTGTATTATTACCTGTATTCATCATTGCGGGCTGTCATGCTTTATATGTTTATGGTCTGCACAGCAGCTCAAAGTCTATCTCACATAGGAACAATGTCTTACAACAGTAATGATATTATGGAAAAAAAAGGTTTTAAAATCTGTCATCTGAACATTAGAAGTTTATATAAAAACAAAGACCTACTTGAATATGCAGTATTGGGTTTTGATTTCATCGGGCTATCTGAAACATTACTAAAATCAAGAATTCCGACTTCGATGGTCAATATCAATGGATATACTTTCCTAAGAAAAGATAGACCAATTGGTAAAGGAGGGGGGGTCGGGATATTTGTTAAAAACGAATGGGTTAGCTTTACAAAAGTTGAAAATGCTCTGAGTAGGATAGAGGGAAAATTCGAGAGTCTAGTACTCAGGATCAGTGTACCTGGACACAAAAAAATAATTATTGCTTATATCTATAGGTCACCAGGCTATAATATCGATAACTTAACCTCATTCATATCAGAATTCTACGCATCCCTAAAACCGCATAGAGAGGAAGTATGGTTTTTAGGCGACATCAACTTAGATGCGCAACTAAGAAGGGATCCCCGTAATAAAAGACTAAATGAATTACTCCGCAACCACAACTTAAAAAAATTAATTACTACAATAACCAGAATAGGAATAAACAATAGCGGCAGTATAGACGCTATATTCATGAATGCACAGTTCGTAAAATGCGCAGAAACTCTAGACCATTTAATTAGTGACCACTTAATCGTTTTTGCCCTAAAAAAGAAATCAAGCAACCAGCCCCACAAAACACTCCAACTAAGAAGAAAATATAAGAACACCAGCACTGATGAAATACACCAAATAATCACAGATAAATTAAGGCCTGAACAAACTTTGAACAGCAACGAAAAATGGAATTCCTTCCAGCATAATATAGAAAACTATCTTGACAAAAAGGCTCCTCTCAGGTACGTGGAAGATAAATTTCCAGGAAATCCCTGGATTACACCTGAAATAAAAACTCTGATTGCTAAAAAGAAAACCCTGGTAAAAAAATTAGGCAACAAAGGTCTTTGGTCCCCGAGTCAGCTATTATCTATAAAGTGCAGTGTCAAAACCAAGAGCAAACAAATAAATACCACTATGTTCAAAGCAAAACAAAATTATGTAACAACAAAATTAGAAGAAAATAAGGGAAATCCACGAAATTATTGGAGAGAAATAAACCATCTAACAAACCCACCAGACAATAAACCCAATATCTGTCTCAAAGATTCCGACCATAATCAAATCGCGATAGAACAATGCGCAGATTACATAAATGAGTACTTTTGCACAATCGGCAACAAACTAAATGAGAAGTTAACTAACAAAACTTACCTTACAACGGTAAGTCGGCAAAATGTTGAAGGTCTAGAAATAAACCCGAACGAAATCACGGTATCCAAGGTGCGTAAACTGATTAATGCCATAAAAACGCATAAGTCGTCTGGGCTATACGCAGTAAAATGTGCTTTTCTAAAGGAACTCCTGCTTAAAACATCTGATTTGTTTACAGACTTACTAAAACAATGCATCAAAGAATCTCTCTTCCCTGAAAAATGGAAATACGGTAGAATTGCCCCCCTGCCAAAAGAGGGCGATCTCAGCCTAGTAAGTAATTGGAGGCCCATATGTGTTCTTCCGGTGACAGGAAAGCTATTTGAGAGAATAATCTACGATGTGGTATATTCCTACCTTGAGTCCAACAAATACTTTAACTCAGCCCAATTTGGTTTTAGGAAACTAAGAGGTACTGGTGGGGCGGTGTTGACCCTAACCAAGTGGCTTTTTGAATCAGAAAATAACTCAGAAATACCTATAGCGGCTTATATTGACATAAAGAAAGCCTTCGATTGTATCAATCACGAACTTTTATTGTATAAATTAGTCAGAGTGGTAAATCACAAAAAACCAGACACAGCAAGTTTTGTAGATGATGTTATTATTAAAACCAAGGTGTACAATGGTAGTTACATACGTGGTATCAAAAGGTTTTCACGACGTTTCGCATGGTGTTGAACCAGCTTCTTCAGGTGATTGATACAATTTCGTTACCAGCTTAGGCTTAAGTACTGTTTTGGGATCACATTTATCTACTTCCTTTTGATAGTCCAAGGTCAAGGTTGTAATTTGTTACTGTTAATAGATTCTTGGTAGTATCGTAACCAGGGATATGCTAGGTGTTTCTTATAATATGATGGTATGGCAGTGTTCAGGCTGGTATAAAAAACAAATACTGTTTGATAAATGGTACATGGGTGAATATATACTGTATAATATATAGGTTAGAACTGTGGGTAATTATATAACATGGTAACATGGTAACAAGTAACGTGTTCAATGAGGTAACATCTGATAGTAGAAATCATTTCATATGAATGTATAACATTTAGTTGATCAGCTGATATATTATTCAAGTTCATTTTGGATCTTTACGCAGTTATGCATTACAAAATTTTATCATATGCTTAGCATGAGTATTATGCTGAGTCCGAGTTGTTATTTCTGGTTATATAGGTTATTACGCTTCATGCTATCGAGTAGGTCGCGGCCCACATGTTGGTCCATTTTTCTTATTATGTGGTAGATATCCAGCATTATTTCGGAGGTTGGTACTGTGTGTCGGGGGGTGGATCTTCTGATGGGGGTTGGTTTGTACACTGGTGTAGTTGGTGTGGGTCGGCGTGATGCAGGTATATATGGTTCTTCTCGGTCATCTCTGTTGTTTAGTTCCCGGTTTTGTGGTAAGTCCTTGGTAGATTGTTCATTTTTGACTGCTTTCTTGGCATTGTTGGGTGTTGGTATCGGTGTTTCCTCATCGCTACTTATGTCCTCTAGATTTAAGTCAATTTTCAGCAGGTCTAGTATGGTTGCCGATTTTTTACGAATTGGTGTTGGTTCGTGGCTGCAATTTGTTGTACTACTGTCATTGCTACTTGTGGTCGAGCTGTCAGAATCAGTGTCTTCACTGTCGTTGGTTTTTTCTGCGTCTTTTGGGGTGTTGTTGGGGGTGCACAAGTCTACTGTAGGTGTCGGTGAGCTTGTTTGGTCGGTCGCAAGTTTTGTTAGTTTGTACGGGCGGTCGGTGATAATTGATGGTTTGGTGCGTTTGCGTACAGTAGGGTCTTCAATCAGTATAGTTTTGGGGGTATTGTTCTTTTCTTCCTCTATCCGTTTCCTGATGTTAGATAATGCGGTTTTGGCCGGGGTCCCATTGCGTTTTTTCAGGGTGTCAATCGGTGGTGTGTGTCTAGCAGTCACATATGGTATTTCTACTGTCGGGGGTGGTGTCTCCGTAGCAGCCGGTTGACGGCCTGCAAAGGGAGGACCCTTGTAAATTAGGCGGAATTTGACATTGCTAAAGTTAAACTTGGTTTTTATGGGTTTTGGTTTGGTTGCAACTGGGCTGTATAAGAATAGTGGGGTGATCATATAGTTCGTGGTTAGATGTTTGTTACGCTGGTGTCGACGTAAGTTACTGATTGTGGAACATCTGGTTTGACAGTTTGAAAGTACACATTGGTACTTACCCTGTGTCGATGTCGATTCGATGTCTGTGGGTTTCTCATGGTGTGTTCTTAGATGTCTGCGGATCGACGAGTCCATTTGTTTGACATAATTCGGACAGTATAAGCATTGTGCATACTTCTCCATCCTTCTTAGTTGTTCTGGGTATCCGTGCGTGTTTGTTTTGGTTCGTAACGGCGATGGTTCGACAGCTGACGATGTGTGTTGCGTAGTAACTGAATCCGGCGCGTGCGATTGGTTGCCGGGTTGCGGCGAGTGTTTCCGAGCGGGGCCGAGTGTCGCCGAAGTTGATTCCGGCGTGTTCGGCTCCCGCCGAGTGATTCCGAATGTCGCCGGGAGTACTTCCGGTTCGATCCGCGTGTTGATGTGGGTCAGAGTTTGAGGTTGATTCCGTGGGGAGACATCGTGCGTAGCAGGCGGATATAAGCTTCTTCCAGTCTTAATCGGATGTTTTTGTTGCTTGGACTGTTGTCAAGGAGTACCACTCGGAGTTGGTGGGGGAGAACGTCGTGGTCGTTGAAGTGTCGTGCTACTGGTGAGTTCTTGTTTCGTTTTCTGATGTCGTATTTGTGTTCATAGAGGCGTTCAGAGGCCGTGCGGCCGGTTTCGCCTATATACTGTTCACCACATGCTGGGCATGTGATGACGTATATTAGCCCTTTTGATTGGCAGTTGTTATTTCCTGTAATTTTATATCGTTGCTTGGTGGTATGTGAAGTTAGAGAGGTGCATTGCGTGATGTTGTCGCAGTGTTTACAGCTCAGAATGTTGCACGGGGTGCTTTGGTGGATCGATTTGGCCCGGGGGTAGGCAGAGTGGGTTAAGAGGTCCCGTAGGTTGGCAGCTCGTTTATAGGCTACGATTGTTTTTGATTGATTTATTTTGGCCAAGTCGTCTGTTGGTGGGAGGAGGGTTTTGGCATGTTTTACGAGTTCACCCGCTCTGATGTTTGAAGGATTGAACTGTATTATGAATGGAATGACTTGTTTTGTTGTGTTTTTAGGAGTGTCGAGCAGTTTGGAGCGTGGAACTAGGCTGGCTTTTGCGATGGAGTTCTTCGTTTGGTGGTGTGGATGTCCACGCAAGGTGAGTAGTTTAAGTAATACTTTGCATATTTTCTGAAATTCACTTTCTTCTGAACAAATCATTCTGTATCGTATGGCTTGGCTGTAGGTGATCGAGTCTTTCTGATGTTTGGGGTGGTGGGAGCTGTAGTGTAGATACAGATTGGCATCTGTGGGTTTCTTGTAAACTTTGGTATGTAGTTTACCGTTGATGTCTGTGTATACGGTGGTATCTAAGTAGTTGATGGAAGTTTTGCTGTGTTCAAATGTGAATTTGATGCTGGGGTGGATCGTATTGAGTCGTTTCATTTCTGATTTCAAGACCTCTGTGGGGCATTTGTATATTGCGAAAATATCGTCAATATATCGTTTCCAGATTTTGGGTTTACAGGGTGTGTTTGCGATGATTTTGCTTTCTAGTTGGTGCATGAAGATGTTTGCATATGTGGGTGCCACTTTTGTGCCCATAGCTGTTCCTTGTATTTGGTGGTAGTATTTTCCATTGAATGTGAAGGTGTTATTTTGCAATACTAATTTCAGGAGGCGGACCGCGGTTTCTGCGCTGATCTGGGGATTCGGGAAGAGCTCCAGCGCCGTTTTAACGGCTTCAAGGCCTTCGTCGTGTGGGATTGATGTGTACAGTGCGCTTACATCGATGGTTACAAGGTGTTCGTCTAACTGTAAGTTATCAATTTCTTTGATTACATTCAGGAAGTGTTTGGTGTCTTTTATGAGGGTGGGTATATGCCGTAGGATGGGTTGGAGGGCATTGTCTAGGCATGCTGATATACGATCGGTGGGGGAGTTGATGCCTGATACGATGGGTCTACCTGGATTTCCCATTTTGTGTATTTTGGGGAGGGTATAGAATACTGAGGTACGTATTTTGGGTGGAATTAGGAGTTTGTTGGCTCATTGTGGTAGGTCATCTTTGTCTTCTAGTTTTTTAATTTCGTTCGTGAGTCGTTTGGTGACTATGTTGGTACGGTCGTATGGTAGTTCTCTGTAGTATTTGGTGTCGGCTAGTTGTCTGTTACATTCTTTGATGTAATCGGTTGTGTTCATTACTACAATAGCACCCCCTTTGTCTGCAGGTTTGATGATTATATCTTGGTCGTCTCGTAGGTGGGTGATTTCTTCGAATTCATCTTGGGTTAGATTGGGTCTTCTGGTGACTTTTCGTGGTTCTTGCAACATGTTGTGTAGGACGTGGTTGTTGAATGCTACAATGTTTTCATTATAGGGTGGTGGCCTACACGCATTTTAAACATGTCAGAGACACCTTAGTGTGGTGCTTCATAGCTCAGTTTATCCCAAAGCATAGCACCAACATAAAGTGGGGAGTGACGAAACTTTTCCATTCTAGGTAATTGAAGTTTATCATAACATATCTAGACGAAGTAGCTCCATTTAGAGAACGCTCAATCCAATCTGCAGATATTCCTTGGATATCCTAATGCGGATGACCATGAAGTAATAGTTGGTGATACAAATGTTGAAACAACAGAATCAAAAATACAGAGAGCCGTCGTATTATTGGAAAATTGTTACAATGCACATAGACTTTTTTTTTTTTATTTTTTTTTTTTAGCAAAAACTTTATTCAGCTTAACAAACATACAAGGTATATTTTCTTCACGTTCATCTTTCCAGAATTATGACCATACAACATTTTCATTTGACAAGTGTGCTCTCTCAATCATGTTTTTGCTCCTTTTTTAATATTTTTTTTATTTTTGATAATGCCGTCTATGGGCAAAGAAAGATTGATCTAAATAAGACCTGACTGACTATTCTATCATTCGTTCTCTTATGATTGCCACTCTCCTATCTCTAGCATGTTAACCTTTAAGGAGTTCAGTTAAGCCAGCGACCAAAGAAAAAATAAGAGTCCATACATAAGTAAAGCAACTGGATTACCATTTATAAAAGAATTCTTACATCGTTGTTAACCAGAATCAGTGAAGCTTGCAGTGTGGTATCCAGTCAGAACATTCAAATACCAAAATATCTATCCAGAGCCAATACGGGTAATGTTGCATTCATTGTATGTTTCTTTATCTCGAGAATCTTAATCTGACAATGGCTTCCTTTTTTAGGAATGTATAGGTACTTTGGGCACCAAACTGTATTGTTCCTAAGAAACATTTTGTTCAATAACATGAAATAACTTGACATTTATAAGGGACTGAAGCCATGACAAGACAATACCAGACCAGAGACAAGACAGGTAACTTATTAAGTAGAACATACACAAAACTGTACACATAATGCACATAGACTTGACAGTAAACGTACAAAAAAAATAATAATCTAGATAAAGGGAAACTGTATCCAGGTGGTGAAAACATAAAAATGTGCAGTAAAATGAATTATTTGGGGGCCATCATCTATCTATGATTCCCTGTCCTTTCTGAAACACATAAGAGTTAATAAGTCGGAAAATTTTTGATAAGCTGGCCATCTTCAGTAAAAACGAAAGCTCTTTGATATAAATACAGTAACTGGTATCGTAAAAATCTGTTTTCCTCCATCCAAAAAACCAACGATCTTATCAGAGACGTCGCGAAGACGGAGGGCCCGAAAAAAGATCACAAAGACATGCTTGTTACCAATATCAGACCCCTGCTCATTTCTAATGGAAGGCACTCCTGTAAAAACAGAGAAAGGTAGACAAGTGTATATAGGGGCTTAAGGATGGTTCTAGGAAGACCAGCATATCATGAGCAAGAAAAGAGGAGTCTGAGCAACAAGATTATTATATACCGATGCACATTTATCTTATAATTACTAACCTCTGCTAAGCAAAGAGTAACTAAAAAATATTCAGAAAGTGTGCAGTAAAATCCCATACTGCACAGTGTGCAGTAAGTACCAGCCACTGTACCACGTGACTTGTTGACATTAGGAGCAAAAATATTGCGATATCGCGATGGAATGCGGCTGTGACGTTCTCGCATAGCAACCCGCATAGCAACCTGCATAGCAACACTTATTGTTGCATAGAAACTGGCGGGAAGAGTGATTGCTTCCGGGGCATTGACCTCAGGGTTAGTGAAATCAAAGCGTGCAGGACTGATACATCTCTACGTGTTTGTTAGGAGTTGATAATGAATGGATTGACTAATTAGAGGCTAATAAAGTAAAATATATACATTATATTGATATTATTAGGTATATAATAAAGGGAATACTAATATAGTGTATCAAGATTTCGGACCAGAACTCGTTAGTTTACCTGTACTAACGGCTCGTTTAGTACAGGTTTAGTAAACTAACTTGTTCTGCTCCTACATCTTGATATACTATCCTAGTATTCCCTAATTATTAGAAATGTGTTTGCTAAATTTGTCCAGGGAAAGAAGGCATATGCATTTGCTTTGAGTAATAAAAGGGTTACATTCAATAAAGGAAATGCCCCTAGCTCATAAGGGAGAAAGGGGTGGAGGAATAACAAGATCTATCTTAAAAGAGAATATCGTTCTGAATGAGCCAAACACGGAAAAAATTCCGAAAAACACCTGTATGTATGTATACATAGGTATCTCGTTATGGAATTCCTTATTAAAAAAACTCACAAGTAACATGCCCAAAAAACTTAAATAATTGAAACATTGATGAAATTAAGAATTAACTTAGAACGATTTAAAATGACTGAATCCTAGTCGACAATGTATACTTATTGTATATATGTACTTGTATAAATCAGAAACACCAAATATGATTGACGCAATATATGACCTGTAAATAAATCATTAACCTGGAACAATGGACAAAATGTCATATAAAGTATACCGTACTTAGTAGCATGAGGATATAAGGAAGTAGTAAGTTATAGTATTATCCATTGTTCACACATATATTAATGATACGGTAAAACACCCAGTAAGGTTAATTTCGGAAATAAATGACTTGCTCAAATATTTCAAAAATTCTATATTTTACTTTAAGTTGGCATTGAAACCATGTTAAAGTAAAAATCTACACTCCGCCGATGTTTGAAAGTGTTCCGTATAATAGCGTACGGACCAGGGTGCACTACAGAATTCATACTGCATCGGGAGCAGCAGTGCATACGTAACAAAATTGCTGCACAGATATATGATAAACATGTATATAAATCAATATATACTAATGGACATACAACTTTCTGCGTATCATATATTACTCATGTCTATTGTGTTTGGTTATGTTTTGCTACAGTTATTTGCGCAATATTGGCTATACAAAGTAGAACGCCTAATGATGTGATTGTTTAATGTCCTACTTATTTCTTGCTTGAATTTAATAAAATAATTAATAATCAAATCTGTTTCGCCAATTTTCGAGTATACATCCCAGATATAATAAAAATCGTATATAAGTTAAAATGAATGGTGACATTCGACGATATCCAGTCGATGACTAAACTTTGGGTAAATTACATCGTATTTGATAGCAGGTATTAGAAAAGGAGTAGTTTGAGAATGAAGCCTTGATTCTACTGAATCGATAACGTTATAAAAGGCAGGGTCTTTCTTTCTGAGAATCTCACAGCAAATAAGCCAACAGGGACTTACCTGCAAGAAGTGAGTGGAAGGATTAGACAAGTGTACATTGCGGGCTCCTGCAATGCCGTGCATTCCGACTAGAAGCCTGTCCAGTTCATGGTATGTTGGGAAACCATCGATACAAAAAATGGCAAACTGTAAGGCACTCGGAAACTGTGACAACCCACATCCTGACATCTTGATAAAGTGGTGATTCCACCAACAAACAAAATATATACAAGAGATTAGTCACGATTTGGTTGTCTTGCTAAATCTTGCTAGCTTTGAATAATCGTGTGAATATTTGCCGCGATGTGTCTTGAGGTGTCGCGGTGGTGGAGCACCAAAAGAAACAAAATATCGCGTGCTATGTATCGCAACAATGGAGGTACCACACTTCGCGACACTGTAAGATATAACAAGATATACCACGGCAAATCCATCGTGTTGGTGGAAACAGCCCTTTGGGTCATATAACTGTGGTTTACTATATCTTAATGGCCAACAACTTGATGGAACATTCGGAGGATCCTTTGGTTGGTTTAGAGTGAGGGGTTGCCATGGAGCCTTCTAGATACTAAAGAAACAGATATCTCAGCGAATAAGGTACATAAATGCCAGATGAATGATAATATGCAATATAAAGTCGACTGAGGAAATATGCGCTACTTATGCTTGAGATGCGACCCATGTTATGCAAATGTATGTTGGTGGAATACCTATGAATAGCGCATATACTACTACCAAACTAAACCAAAAGAAAATCACTGTTACCTAAAGTAAGCGATGACATTTCGAGGAAATGAACACACAAGAGCTTTGACCCACAATCCATCTTTATTCACACCTACACCTATATAATTCAACCCTCGCAGGGGTCGTCCCCAGCCAATATAGACAATCGTTTTTTTTCTGCATCACATCCGTATAATAATTGCCTTACAAGTTATACCGATGGTGATCGTCTCAAACCAATGTGGTATCTGAAGATATGTTATGAGTTACAACAGCAATAGAGAAAATCCACGCTTAGGCCATTCTGTGCTGGCCCCAATACACCACTATGTATACTACAGGGGTAACTACTACCATTATATATCGTATGACTACTTATCATATATATGCACGGGCTAAATATTATATATGTGTCTTAGAGCTAACAATTACACCGCAGTCCGATAATGTCATCGCCTAATGCGGTGACTGGGCAGACTTAAACCGACGATAAGTCGAAGTCAGAGGCCATGTCTCTCAGTACCCCATTGTGGACCACCTTTGCTTGTAGATTCTCACAAACTAAGAAACTGGTCTCTGGCTCCGGCTCTCGATTGTTGACGGGGTTGGACGAGCTGTCTTCCATCCATGGTCTTAATAACGGCTCTGAACAAAGGACAGCTGACCACATGGTATATATAACTACGTTCCTCAGTCAATATGTTAATGTTGACAGAAATGTTGTATGACGTCACAATAAGATGTCCGCTTATAAGGATTACCGTGAATGCCAAGGCAATAATTGATGACCTTACCTTAAGTTGTGTTTACAAGCGGATGTGACGTCATATTACACCGCTGTATAAAATCTCCACAAGTTCTAACGTATCCATTACAGGCTTCTTACCTACTAGCATAAAGGTACTCTCAAAATAAAATCGCAGGGTAGAACATACATGGTTTGCCTTACAAGTAATCATTGTATAATAACCATTCTGTGTGCTTGAGTCACACTGCATTCTAACAGAAAACGTTCGTAATCCGCATCTAAACAAAATCTTCTCAAGGTTCAATGTAAAAAATAAATACAGAATAACATGATGCGACTGCTCTACCCGTTGGTGATCCCATTGGATAGGCGCCGTATCAGTGAATGTATGCCGGTTGGCAAAAGTAAAATAAAGCACATTTATCGTCTAAGCCACGGTCACAAGAGTCATAAAGTAATAGCGATGTGTCTAATCAATTATGCGATTTCAAATCACAATTTACTGATATGGCTCATGACATAGTGCTATTGCCAAAGGCGAATACGACAAAAAACCATCGGGTTTTATAAGCAAACTTCTATATCCACGAGCTAACGATCCTATGAATATCCGGTGAACACATCGCTATTTCTCTAACTCCTGTGACTTTACAGACTTAACGGCATGGCGTGCAATTGCAGGTGATGTATAACAATAACAAGATATTACAATTTAAATAAATCAATAGAAAATAATGATAGCTGATTAGACAAATGAATTGATTTCACAAGTGAGACTGAAACAAATCAGACTGTGCTGGTGTGTAATCAGGCTTACAGTTCTAGATGTGATTGAGCTTCGAAAACACGTTGGGTGAGACACATTCAGCCTGTGCACAAACAACCTGATTGAGCTTCTAAGTCACTTCTGGAACCCTCCCGACAAGCCTTCCTCCAGTACTAAGAAAGTGACCTCTTAAGAAAAGGCAATTCCATGAACAGAATCAAATATAAATGAAGAAAATGATGACATAAAATTAATCCCAAATACAATTGGGGTGAAATAAAGCACATTGGGTAAATGCTACGATGTTGGGAATATAAAAGAATTCCTCTGAAAGATTTCGAAACATCTTTTCTGATCCTTAAGTAATTGCTTTGGAAAAAACCTTTAAAGCATTGACATGATCGATCTCCCATAGTTTGCGACCATGACTTCACAATAAAGGGATGTGGTTTCCTTGGGCAAGAGAGACAGGAACAAATAAAACCGGATGAAATTCCGTAGTCAACCAAAATGCCAGGTTATTTTCCTTGGAAATGTTTATATGGATCATGGCAATCAAAATAAATCTAACTTTTATCACATGAAAATCTATTTCATGTCTTTTCCTGTTGTTACTATTGTTGCGGTCAACATATGTTTCATATCTTAACATGTCATGGGAATCTTCCTAATATAAGAAAATCTCGAGCGTTTAATATTTTCCCAAAATGGAAAAAATATAATGCCAATACAATTGAACATGCTGGTAAAGAAAATGAAACAAACGTCGCTACTGCTTCATATATAGCTAGACCAATATCAACACTCGACGACTCCACCGAACTGGTTTTTGAAATGTGAATTAACGGGTAACATTCAATCCGACGAATATGGAATAGAACACCGATAAATCCTAAAGCCAACGTATGGAGTTGTTTTTTCACACAGTAACAGTTCTTTCTAATGTGCACCTGTCTCTAATGATTCGCAGATTGTAGCAGGTGCCGCAGCGGGGCTATTGCCGATGTGACAAAGAACCCCGCTCGGAGCCATCGCTACAAGTAGGTGCGGTATATAGTGCCTGTAACACTAGCCAGGAAACGCGTGTTGGCACTAGTGGAAAGCCATTGCTATAAGATGATAACATTTCCAGACACGAAGTCATCGAGGAAGAGTGCCCCGAAGACGTCGTTCACGAAGTCGCCCCGGCACTGGCAGAAACGCTCGCAGTCAGGGTTGAAGTTCACCCCCAACAGCACCGGCTGCATCTGCTTTTCGCCTGGTGGAGGAAATATAGTAATTAACATTATTGTTGTACCCGCATTTTCGTATAGCATCGAAACAGCCCTATTGTAAGAGTTATTTCTCCATATTTTAACATAACTTCCAGTAGGTCAAAGCAAAGTTTAGAGAGAGTTTTCTTTTATTATCCAAAAATGTTTTCATGACTTTCTTTTAGGACAATGGTAGAGAAGTTATATCTGCCCGAAGCTGAGGCCTCCCTATATTGATGCTCCATAGAAAATAAAGCAAAGTTCAATAACCTTTGACCTACGTAAGATATCAACAAAATACTTTCACACTAATTTGAAAATAAATGTCTTCTTTGTTGACCATTCAGATTGGCATATAGTATGTACAGATTGTACATGATTAATTATATAGTGAACATTCCACTGTGGATCTATTTACGACAGCCAGAAGGATCCCATAACATTGGCATATTTTTTTTACTTCATTCTTCCGCTGCAATGGTTACGCTACCTAGCGTGTAATCCAGTCGCAATCTCCGTACATGAGATCGAGTGAGTTCCAGTAAAAGCTGACAGGTAGATTCATCAGTCGATATTAATCACTGCTGCCTTTTTGTGAAATATAAAATCCCCCTTCAACTAAGAATCTATATACGTCCTGTATTTTAATCAAACAAATCGCGCATTTACCTGTATCATTAGTGACCCACTTGAGCTTGACATCGACCCCGTACATGGCGCGTGACTGGGGCGATGAGGCGATGCCCTTGGGAGGTGACTGGGCTGTGGCGGCCGTGAACAGTTCACGGACAGCGGAGAAGATCGACTCCTGAGGAAACAAAAAAGTAAGGTTAGAAAGATGCAGCTGTCTGCATCAGGTACATGTATCCACAATGAAATGACAGGTAAAAGAGGATAAAATAGTGGTAAATGTAAACACACAGTATAATCTATAAACCTGTTCTTCAATAAAAACTGGTAAAAACTCCTTTGGCGTTTTATACAATCACGGTGAAAATAAAGGGTTACTGTGGACAGAGGATGACGCTCTTTTTACAGGACGCTGTTTCTACACCCCTAATAAAAAACCGCCATAGACTTAACATAGGCAAATTATATGTGGCAGGCCGTGACATAAAGTGTTTTTTTATGCCACTAGAGTAATAACAATATTGACCAATCAGAGAGCAGGATGTCAGCTACTATGAAAAAAAGTTCTGTTGGCCGTTGAGTCAATATTTATCTTTTAGTAATACAAAAGCATAGAAGGGGTAGGATAAATACGAAACCGAACTCGAGTTAGACTTGTCAGTGTCTATGCCACTCTGGTCATGCCCATCGTGGCATAAACATTGTCAAGTCTAACTCTCGTTCGGTTTCTACTAATTCTCATCATCCAATACAGAACTCAACCTTACCAGCAATTTGTGAGTTTTCAATCAATACATCTGTTCTGTGTCAAAACACATGAGACTCGGGATGGAATCTAGGAGCAGTCAATGTGCCAGGGAAAGGGATTGAAGGTAGCTGAAATTTCTCCGGGAGATACACAATAGATATATACACTATATTGACTGGTTTAAGTTGAATTCCACAGTATTTGAGTAAATACTATGTACTTCCCAGTTCTGTGCCTTTAAAAACATTAAAATCGACCGTATAGTTATAAAACTACAAAACAGTGTCGGCGGAATGAGGTGGAAATCCGATCTGCCGTTTTACCTTACTATTCACCTAAAAACATCAATAACTTACTATCAGAAATACGATGTAGGCTCAAACTAAAAACAGGGATGTCAGTTGGGCCGTGAGAAAAAGAGGAAATATTTTTCATGTAGAATTTACTGCATCAGAGACTGAGAAAACATGGGAAACACATCGTTATTGGCTATGTAACAAGGCTGCGGTGTATGGGGAGGTTTAAAACACTATTCACTGGTGTGAATAAGGCCCAAATTATTCTCTCTTTGTTCTAAACAAGAACAAATTATTTCACATACTATAAATGAAAACAAGGATTTCCTTGAAAAATAGGAAAACTGCGTTCTCTGTAAAAAAAAAAAAAAAGAAGAAAAAAAAAAAAAGAGGCTAGTTCTTAAAAGTGCCCGGTAAGTAGCAGCATGGCAGCCTTGATATAGGGGATGTTTTTGTGGTGGAACAATGCGATTCGCACGTAATCCAGCAATTCAAAAGAATATGACAATTTGCGACGCAGCATGGCACAGTGAGAGTCAGCAAGACCAGCCCGGCAAACGCATCGTGCAGGTGGCATCCTCATTTAATCAGGGATGTCAGTTGGGATCAGAAAAACAAGGAACTATTTCCCATGACAATTTATGGTTTAAACCTGACATATATACACCAAAAATGCCAGAAATGTATTAGATGTATGGGATACAAGTAACATTGTTATTATCACTAAAGATATATATATATATATGCTTCTAAGAGGAGTCTGTGAGTAGGTAGAGTTTTGAATAAGGGCTTGTTACTGATGTGAGTAATATAGCAGTTGTAACTCTCTTCTCTGTGTTGTCTTATGTTCATTTTACACAAGGAAAGGGATTTCGCATTTCAGAAATTAAAACACGGATTTCCGCGGAAATAAGGAAAACTGACATCCCTGCTTAATCCTTGCGTGGCTCTTCCGTGGTTTACTGCTCCACGGAGATAATCAGGAAACCATGTCGGAGTCTACGACAGAGAGGAGGTGAGGGGACATGGGGGAAGTTCAGTCAGTGTCAAAAAAGGGAATGAGGGGACAAATCTGCATCAGTAATTTAGCAGTTGCTATGTTCCTTTTACATACGGAAAAAATTCATATTTCTAAAACGGAACCATGAATTTCCATGGAAACTAGGAAAACTGCTATCTTTGTAATGCCAAAGAAGGGCTGACGTACCTCAATCACGGTCCACGTATCCATAGCGTACTGGTCCTGGAATTGGGCCACGAAGTCCTCACAATCCATCTGAAAATATCAGCAAATTATCCGTTATCAATATCCCTCACCGGTCAATAGATAGTATTCTAATACCTAGTCCCATTCCAAAAGCATTCGTTGCATTTTCAAGTTACGAATCTCACCATTAAGAAGTGTACTCTTAAATTGTATCAAAGTGTGCAAGGTCACACGTTATCCTTCCACCCTATTACATAGTAAAAGACAATCCCATCCCGTCGCCATATCGTCCAGTCTGAGACCTTCACTGAAGGTACCTACCTCCTTGGCCTTGAAGTCGGAGTACGGCACAACAGTAAAGTGCTTCTGGTATTCGTCAAAGTGGTCGAGGCTGAAGGGCCTAAAAGAAAACACAACCATCTTAGACGGGGCTTTACAGGAGTAACCTTCCCTATCACACATCACCTTGTTGCCCTCGATCTGCTCTTGTAAGCGGTCCCCTTCATGATTGAATACTAAAACTAATGATGTGATAATTCCAATGAACCCCTGAACTTAGCAAATAGACAAAGGAGACTGATAAACGGTTTCAAAGTCCCAGGTGGACTATATGAATTTATATTTCTGGCCGACGTTTCGGAACAACTAAAGATACTGATTTATCGGGAGTCAGCACAGGACTTACTTTTTTCATTTGTTTTTATTGACTTTTCTGACCATGTCAGTTATTTCAATACTTCTCTTACTATCGTCCGAAATAGTGATTTTTTGGGATAGTTATCTTGGTGAATTGAAGTAAAACTGAAATTCTATCAAATTTTTACATAGGCTTAATAAAAGATAAAAGCATATACTTTCCTTACTACTGCCTTGTCACTGATAGCCCTTGCAATTCATAAGCTCTAACATGGGAAAATATTTCCCACAGTAATATAGAATACCAAAATTGTGCTCACTTGTTGGCGAAGCGCGCGATGAAGGGGCGGTAGGTGCTCAGTTTGAGAGGAGCGACGGAGTGCAGCAGCACCATGTAGCGCATGTCAAACTGGAGCATGCCTTCTTCCTCATAGTCAAACAGCACGGGGTCCTCCACGTAGCGTGACGCCACCTGGGAAGTCAAGTGGACATCACTGCATCAGCATATATAATCATTCTAGATGTTTCTCCTTTTTAAAAATTAATAAATGGAGGTATAGTTGCATAAACTCATCATCTAACATGTATATTAATGGTTTAATTATCTTTTCAATTCTATTATTTATTTCTCAATTAGTTATGACATTTTGTAGATGTTGATTTGTATTGTTTGTGCTCTAGAGTCAACTAGATCTATTTGTGTCTTTTACCAAGGTATAGAAAATAATGATTAAATGTATGGACTAAAAATCCATGAAATCTAATCATGGTCATTTGGTTTTAAATTATCATCTACAGATATATCTAACTCTGCGGTGAGATTTCCAAGTTGTATGGAAACATGCTAGATGACTGTAGAATTCTCAAGCATTGTTTGAACATTTAAGGAGGAAACCCTCAAACCTTTGGTCCGGTGTCGGGCAGGCGCAGGATATAGTTCAGATTGTCGGTTACGTGCATATCGACATCGCACGCACGGTCGTACGGCTTGCATATCCAGTAGTTGGGCAGATCCCTAAAAAAAAGATAAAAAGAAACTAGTATTGCGTCCGTTCACACCTAAATCCCATGCCAAATGTTAACAACGACCATCGTATATGTATTACAATTATGACAATGGGTCTGTTTACGATGCCGATCTGGGAACTTGGCGGGCCCACTTATGTCAGATCTGGAACATGAGAAGAGCAGGGGTAGAGAACAGGGTAGCCATATAGCTGCCGTGTCTCTACCCTTCAATTTTTTTTTTTGGGGGGGGGGGGGGGGGGGGGGGCGAGAAAACAGTTTTGGGGGTGCAACTTTCACTTGAGGAAATAACTAGTCTATCTCATAATGTTTAAAGTAACATGGCTCTGAAATATGCAGATAAATTCAGTAATAACTATCCTTGACACCTGGGGTATTGTACAAAGAGTTTTCTCATAATATTTGTTGTTGTGATATGACCCGAAAACCCTCATTTTATTAAAATATAAGATGCATTATTACTGCATGGACAACCAAACTATATCAGTATTTTTCGTTATGCTCATTTCGTAGCAACTGCCTGGATGAGCTATTGATTAAATATGTCTTTCCTGTATAGGTCCCTTGTAGCACAGAATTTACCTCAGATATCCCAAGTCTTTAGAACCACATCCTTTAAGGCTGTGAAGCCTGGGTTCTATGTTGTGATTGAAAAAAATAAATTCATTGCGAAGGTCATTGTACGACTACATGTATTTATGAATTCTGATGGATTCCCTTTATTTTGTCAAATAATATGAGAGTGCCACACCTGAGTAATAGAGAATCAAACTACATTTTTTCCTCCAAATTCCTAATAGTGGACTTACTTGTTCTCGCGGTGCTGGAAGTAGGATACAAACTGCGGCAGGTATTTAAGAATTCTGATGGATTCCCTTTATTTTGTCAAATACTTTGAGAGTGCCACACCTGCGTAATAGAGAATCAAACTACATTTTTTCTTCCAAATTCCTAATAGTGTATTTACTTGTTCTCGCGGTGCTGGAAGTAGGATACGAACTGCGGCAGCTCGTCCTGCAGGTTGTAGGTGGTCTGGTACCAGGCCGGGGCTGCCTCCAGGGTCTCCGGGTCGACGCGGCCGCCCGCCCGGCGCGCCACCAGCGGGAACAGGTCCGTCACCGTCACCACCATCTCACACGGGAACTGGCTGATCAGCTTGTTCGGGGTCTCCTCCGAGAACGCCCTGTACCACAAAAACATAATGGTGAAACATATATATATCAATATTTTTCGGCACAAATATATAGGTTTTGGGGCAAATATTTGTGTTTACCATATCATTTCTAGATTCTTTTTTACACTGTGCTTTTACACAGGTCTTTAATATCAAACAATGAAAATCAAATACTTGATCAGTGGAAAACTAGATTGATACTTTTTAGAACAGAACATATGTCCATGATAGTGGTCTGCACATTCTGAACTTAATCCTATAGACTTAAAGTATTAAAGGGAACTCGTGTTTACTAAAAGATGGCGTGGTGCCATGTACCAGTGTCAATATCCAAAATGGAGCTGGGAATCGAGCAAGTCATTAATACTTGACAAGTTCTGGGATGCAAAAATGTATTGTATTATCATATATATCAAAATATACTCAATTTCAAGACGGGGAAAGATCGACGATTTCTAATACTTTAATTGAATCAAAAGGGATTGCACTTGGCATTATTTCCTATGGAAAAGTATCACATGCAAACTAAACACTGACTAGGACTCTCCGGTATGAACATTACTGAATTTCCAATGTTACTTAACAGAAACTGAAAATAGTCTACCCACCTGAAGTCGGTGAGGTAGGTGGATGTCCAGATGATGTCGGCGTCGTTGAAGTTGTCCACCAGCTCAAAGCGCGGGTCCCTGAGGTAGCGGCGCACCTCGTCCACGTCCGTGTACACCGTCACGCACCTATCACGCGGCAGCTCCGGGTTCGCCTGCTCCGGCGCCGGCAGGCTCTCGTGCACCTTGTATTTCTGTGTACGGAAAATGAACGATTTACTCAGAAATAAACAGAAGAATGTACTCAGAGATGACCAGAAACGATAAGTCGAGACCGGTTACAACGTCTGGTGTGAGGAAGAAATCTCGTCACTTGTTGGATGACTTCCTGCTATTGCCCACGTATCATTTGATTTATTTACCATAACTTGATTGCGATGCATTTGAAAATTTCAGATATATTTGGTTACAGCAGCGAAGGGGACAGTTATAGTAGTCCGGTGATATGTTCTGTTCAAATTTTAAGTTCTGCTGGGACATCTCTCACAATTTGTTCAGGGACATTTGTTGGCCTACTGGATATCAAAAGCCTGTTTGATCTGTTATCTGCTTATGTTGCCTCCATATAATCTTGGCATTTTCTTTCCTTGTAGGCGGCGTCACAAACAATCCTAATCATAGGAGCCACCCATATTTTGGAATCAGATTATTTATTGTAGACAATGATAAGGCAATATTATGCCTGTTTTCAATCAGAGCCAGTAGCATATAACTTCGCGATACATCAAAATATTTTAGGCTGTGACATCAATACATCAAAAGGAAAATCCCAGTTATAAATGACAATTCGATGATGCCTATACAACTGTAATATAGCATAATTGAGATATTAATTTAAAATTCTTAAGTTACAAAGGTGCTCACCAAGAAGAAGGCCTCGTCCTTCTCGTTCTGCTCGTGGCTGAGATGAGTCATGTCGTCAGGTTGCCATGGCAACAGCATGATCTTCCTCACCAGGCCATTGACATTGGCTCTCTCCACGTAGTTCCTGGTCACCTCGTCTGTAAGACAAACGGAGGGGAATATGAATATAATGTACATACTTGTGGAGTTCTATTTTTTTCGCCCATAAGATAAAATATTCAAACCATCATTGGACTTCTCAGAATAAAGGAGACAGGCAGCTAGGCAGACAGGCCGGAAAAGGAAGTATGGAAGCAAAATCTACTACCCGATAGATAGAGGGAAAGGAATCTGGGTTTCATAGATTGAATCCCTTTTTTCTATTTTAACAACCGAAACGTTGTGTTGGTAATAAATTTACAAACTGAATCTACGGTACTTCACTCAAGCTTAAGATAATGCTATTAAAAATGATCACGATATATTTTTTTAATGTTTACTAATGTCATTACAAAAGTTTTCTATCTTGGATTTCTATTTTCATGATGTGATCTCATGAGATTTATGGGACCTCCGTTGACAGAAGTGAAGGTGGTCATGCCGTACGTACCGCCGGCGTGCAGGTCCTTGAGTGGCCACATGACGGTGTAGGTGACCTGGCTGGGTACGTAGAAGAAGGGCACGGTCCGCACGGTCGGCGTGTCCGCGTGCTGGATCCGGGACCCGAACTCGTCCATCACGTACCAGATAGGCCGCTTCTGGTCCACGCCCTGTGAAACCAGTTGAACCGTTACTATATCAGTCTCTTCATTTGTGTAAATAAAATGTGGCAAAACAGTTCCTAGTTCTTTAATAATGGAGTCATCTGAATCGCTGTATTAAAGTGCCAACGACCATTTAACACGTGTATTATTAGTTGTTCTTTATCAAAGACAATTCATAAGCATCTTCAAATATCAATTAAACTTTTGCTATTTCTGTTTTGGCATTGTACAACATGGAAAAAGATGTTTTCTCACGAAGCAACCATTTGGCATATACATGGCATGTAGCAAGGCTACATGGGACGTCATCATATACTGATTTCGGACATTAGACCATGGCGATGCATACATAACCTGAAGATGTGAATGGATCTATTTGTTTACACATTGTAGATCATCTTGTTTAGATCAATCTTCGCTAGGTTGTTTCATTTGAAAGAATTATCAGGCTGATGTTGTGGGGAGTCCGGTTTGACCAGGTTATTAAGAAAAGGAAAGCTTTTCTATGTTTCGTTTATTTAATGATTCGTAGGGTTAGAAAGACAAGAATACAAACTGAGTTATCTATCGAAACTATATGAGATATTTACACTTACAAGTTCAGAGTTCTCAATGCTATAGGTCTGGTTGAACCTGGAATAGCAAGACAGTATACGATAAACTCGTTATACATAGTTTGTATAATCAGGGGAAAAAAACAATTCGACTTCACTCTCAACGCATCTAGGGCATTAAAGACATATAAAGTTGGTCTTCACGTTCATGAAACGTGTGATTTAAATAATTTGAAATAACCCTAATAAGCGTATAGTTGAGCTCGGACAATGCTCTGGATGTGATAAAATGTAGAATTAGTAGAAACCGAACGAGAGTTAGACTTGTCAGTGTTTATGAGCCGCTGGGAAGGCCGTGTATTACTACGCGACACGTTAGCTGAGACTATTGAGGAACAGACCTGGCCAGCGTTGCATAGACAGATTCCATCCATGTTTGCCAGCTGTCAGAATTTCTGCTCTGCAGCCGGAACTATTTACACAGGTGAATAATTCCTGATCGCTGATTGGTCTATTTTTCTATTTTTCTAGGTACATACATTTTCCTTTATGTCATGGCATATGACATAACATTTGCCTTTGTTAAATCAATGACGTTTTTTTATTAGGAGTAGGATAAATATATAAAAGCGCATGCCCAATACTGTTTTCATCTGTCTCAGTGATCCAAACGTAACAAGAATGTCATAATAAGCCACAGTATCATGTTAATACTGGTCAATTTCAAGGTAGCGTCTGCCACTGTGGAGATATTTCTGCCTGGTTCTACAGTATTTGAAATAGAGTAGCATCTTTTACATAAAACTAACCGTTTATCATCTTACGTAACAGACTATCCATTCTTCAATACTGCTACAACTACCTCGATATATTATAGCAATAGCCAAAGAATGGAAATAAGGGGACGTGATGAAGTAGATCCAACATAAATCTACCAGATATATCGTCTCACCCAGCTTACTGACAGAATACTATGTGTCACTCGTACACTATTTCTACGGATCAGAATCTAGTGAGACTATTTTAATGTCACTTATGCTGCAGCATGTAACGTACCTCCACATCTCGGCGAGCACTTCCTCAATGAGCTGCTCGCCATCCTTGCCAGTCGAGCTCAGGTCCATCAAAGCCGCCATCCGCTGGAGCAGGCTGGAGCTGCTCTCCAGATGGGCGCGCGCCTTGTCAAAGCGGTACGTCCACGCATGGTCAATCAGAAAAATACTGCAAGTACACAATATATTCATCACCAATAGTCAAGGCCATCAAATAACCCCTTCTGTTAGAGAGGAGACGTCATCTTGTTTACTTCATATAATGTACCACTCGTCATGTAAACATGTTCTAGAGATGCTACATGCTGATCAAGATTTAACACTTTATAAAATGTCCCACTCTTCATGTTAATATGTTCTAAAGGTGTTAGGGCGGGCCAAGCTTCACATCCGATTCCATTTTTTTTCTACAATTCAACAACATATATTAACGTTTGTTCATTTTCATGTACGTCTGGTTAGCTATTTTGATCTTTCAGATCTTCCCTTCATATCAACCATTTCATCTTCATTTTACCCAATCCCTTTACTGAATATTAGATAGCAGAAGTGTCTGCATGGTAAGAGTGCACCTATCGCTCATCTTTGCCTTGGTGTTGTGCACATTGAACTGTATCCATACAATTATCAGCATATGTAAGAAGGTGTAATTTTATCATATGATGACATCAACGACAGTGAAGCCAGTTCTACTGTTCCATGGCATTCAAACATCATAGAACTGGTGGCAAAAATTGAGGGTAATATGAAGGAACTGCGAAAGCTTTTTGTTGGGAAGAGGGACTCATCTATAGTTATCCGCAAATACTTCATAGTGTCACATGCATGTTCTAAATGTATGGACATCAATGAACAAATCAAGTTCTTATGAAACTAATTATACCTTGGTGACAATAGACGAACTGATATTAAATCTCAAATGTCAAAATATGAAACTGAGAATCTGTTCATAAAGGGCCAGTCTATTTGTCCATACTAATTATAAGAGAACTTGATTCCAGAATATGGATTGAATGATAACAATATAACACTTACTTCTCCGGATCCTCGGCACGGAGTCCGCCTTTAGCCGTCACAACGACCTGCCAGAAGTAAACGTCCTCCTCCTCATTATCCGCTGTCCCCCCTCCCCCGTCTTCGTCTTCTATGTCCGAATACACCTCCTGCACCTTCATGATGGCAAATGAATCGCCAGCGTCTAATACCTAATAAATCAAAGTAGGACAGGACCCATGTTAAAGGATGTGGGTTTGTCATAGGTCAAGCTGGCAGAGTCAGAGATTGAACATGAGCAGACGACATTTTCCAATCAATCACACCAGGATTACAAAAAAAATCATAACTGCGGCACAGAAGACATCTGGAAAGAATCAGGTTTATCTTCAGCGGGCATCATGCCCTTGATCAAGAATAGAAGGAAACTGTACAAGTACATGGTACGAGGAGACCTCATACCATCGTTATCTTTTTATATTCAAGCTTGTTCACAAAAACTGTCTTACATGACCAAAGGTCGTCCATAAGTGTTGAATAAATCTTACCTACATCGTCCCTTGGTCTCATTGGCGTACAGACAATGGTCTTCATGTAAGACCCTAGATGATTCAACAGGTCCCTTTTTCTGGGTGGGAGGATTAAGGGCCTGTTCCCTCTAGTTACACGCAGGACAACCCTTTGTCCGCTTTCACTCCTGTTAGATATTGTACTTACAGACATAGGCAAACTTTGAGATCATTTGCGAACCAAACTGGTTCGCACAATAACCTTTGTAAAGGAAGTGGCATGAAATAAAAAAGACAGTTGTATTTAAAAACTTACATCATAATATTTAGTATGGCATTATATCTGCAGCAGTTGTCACCCTTTTCTGATTTCGGACATTTAAATCCTCCTTTGAATCCCTGAATCTCCTCAATCAGGCATCTGCCATTTTGAATCCTCTCCTAAGTCTGAGTTTCAAAATCAGATTGGTTGCCTAGACTGTGGGTCACCAGCAAGACTACAATATGGCAGACGTTTGTGGGGATTTGCTCTCTATTCAGGGCGAGAAATAGGTAATCTGAACATTATCAGCCTTTGATTTAACTTTTGGGATTGAATTTACATAATACAGACATATATCTATTGTTTGGCATACACTTTGATGTGCCTGGACTAAGTTTGAAAGGAAAAGCTGTCTCAAAGTTTGCATTTGACCTCAAGTCTGATTCTGGTTAGCAACGAACTCGGTCAAACCACATCTGACTAGTTCCCTCAGGTATGCTGAGGCCTTATCCAACAGCTATCGGTTGCTCTTTTGCGGACATTCAGTCAACGGCTGTCGGCTGTCTAGATATTGGTGCAGTGACCCTCACCCATTCAGCGTCGGTCAGTGGCTGGGAGCATACCTTTATTTCAAAAGTTGACTGCATGACACTGGCCATCAACTGGATGTGGTTATTCCGCTATACCAATAGCTACCCGTGTGGCAGCCAGTGTGACTGTGCAGGCACAAAAGAGTAATGGGTGGGGCCACTTGGGGCTGATGCGAGCAATTTAGCCGTCACCAGGCAAAAACTATTAAAAAAAGACTTTGCCCGCCGTCAGCCGTTCAACGTTTCTCTATTTTTCCAAAGAAACACATACATTGATAGGATATCCAGCGCAATACTATTCTTTTTATGATTAATGATATTTTAGAACATCTATTCATTCGGGAATGTGAAATGTTTCATTCTTTCATTGCTCATTTCGAAAGCTGGCGGTGTTTACATTGTTTTCCCACAAATATACACACCCTGCCGACTTGAAAAAAAACCCAAAACAAAACGGTTGCCAAATGCCGCCTATTATATAATATCTTCAGTTCAGTTACTTCTTAAGTGCGGCCGAACAGGCCCTTAAGGAGTTTCGATGTGAAGTTTCAGCAATGATGTTGAGGTTGTCTGGCTGAGTGAGGTAAATTCTGGGACTCTCACTTAGAGATTCCAAAACTCTCCGACCCATAATTGATTCCCCCTGTTAGTATATATAGGATACCTAAAGTTATTTATCGAAATATAGCATAGTGCTCGCTTAAAAACGTGTCGATTAGACGGTCGTCATGTTACCATATCAACACTCAGGGTCTCCGATTGGATGACTCAAAGACAAATGCTGGTAGTTGGGTGATTTCTAAATTCTATTGATTTTTGCAAATAACTCAGGATAATATAAGTTCCATATATCAGCAAATAGAAAATGCAAAAAAATGGCATGTCATCATGCTAACTTCTATGGGAAGGCCATCTGAAAATGTAAGTGCTTAACTATTGGTGTCTATGGGAAAATGCAATATTTTGACTTTGCTGCTAAATGACACTGATGCTCTATTGCTATCTTCAAACAATTCTGGATTATGATAGTTGGGAACATGTACAAATGAGAAATGCTAAAAAATACTATATCACCATGCTAATTTCCATGGAAAGGCCATCTGAAGAAGGCAAGTGCTTATCTATTGGTGTCTATGGGAAACTGCTACTTTTGAGCAAGTTTTTATTTTGACATTTGTAGGAGCCTGTCATCTGCAATTACGGCAGATTGCTGGAGAAAAGGCCCCATAAAACAATTTTTGCAAAACGAATTAATATAAAGGAACCCACCAAACATCTTCCCCATCTCTTCATCTCCATACCATTTTTTGTTTGGTGTCTCTATGTTGGATATTTACTGAGATATTACCAGAGATGTACAGTGGGTTTAACATTGGTTTCAATGGGGTGAAAAGTTGCTAAACCCTTCGTGTGTATCAGAGTGCACTGCACCGCTTTCGAGGAAATAAACTGCAGAGCGATAAAACATGAGTAGCGCAGTGTTCATTTTTGCGGCCGAACGAACCCATTATTACGTTGTGTGACGTCGGCACCGCTCCCGAGAATCGCTGAGTTTTACTACGCGTCAACTACGCGGAAAATACTGCCACTCAGATCGAAATCATGGTAATATCGTGTATGAACCGTGGTTCAAAGTGTCCTACCATGCCCCATATTTGTTTTTTTGTTACAAACTTGCATAAAATGACTTTAACTGAAAAAAAACAACCAACTAATTCAGTTATACTGTGATAGAACAACCTAACAACCAATGATTCTCATTGAATCTCAGGATAATAAAGAGGAAACTCATAAAAGGTTAGGGTCAGAGCTCATATCCCATTGAGTTTGAATCAAGTAGATCTGGTACCCGGTATTATCTCACCCCGGTATTTTTCTCCATAGGCTTAACATTAGGAACTCATACTCCATGGCCATGAGGTTCGTGTACCCAATACTCAATAGCTAATTGGGTGATTAATTTTATTGTTATACGGGGTGAGAAAAAATCAGAAACCCACTCGATGAAAATAACTTGGTCCGCACTCCACCTTGTTTGACCACAGAGTAATTCACTCAGCTTTGCTTCATGAATTACTCTGCAGTCAAACTCGGTGGAGTACGGACCAAGCTATTTTCATCTCGTGGGTTTCCTTCTAACTACTTCAGTCCTGAGCGTTTGATAAGGGACAAAAAACTAGTTTTTGTCTAACTTGAAAAGGGCAAATCGCCGTTGTGTTGTGCATAACGGGGCGATTATTGTAAACAAAACATCAGTAGAAAGCTAAGACTTTGGCCTATCTATTGGTATATATCTGATATACATGTGTTATGTTTAAGATTTCCTGTTGTAGATTGAACATCGGAATTTGTTAGGTAAAAAACACCAAAACATGTTACCTTCATGTCTTCACATTGATTTACTGAAAAATCTATCAGGATGACCTATAGAAATAAACAGCTAAATCTTCTTAGCTTTTTCAAGACAATTAGAATGATACCTATATTGTCAGGCTGTGATAGATATTTCCTGAGATACAGGAGCATTATGACAAATGACAAAGAGTCCAAAAGAGCCCAAAAACGTGATTTTCTGACAGTATTGCATTTTTGGCATATGGCATAGCTAGAAACTGCCAGTGCTTACCTCTAGATGACATTTAATCAAAATGTAACCTGCCAGTTTTGTTCTGTGGTGGTTCATCTCCAAAAGACTCTTTAATTTGAAGTATCTATGCTGATTGTTGACTGAGATAGGACTGAAGGAAAATCAAGTCTTTCTTGCTTATTTGTAATGTCAGTGATTCAAGCAGAAATATGACCTCAGGCCAAAATTCTTTGATAAAATGGCAGGTGGCAGCAAAATTTTCGAAACTTGGGCATGAACATTTCTGTTATGTATTCTTTATGAAGTTTTATTCTATCTACTTAATTTTCGAAAATATTATTTTTTACAAATGCTGCATTTGATTATACTATACGGTATATTGTCATTTTACCCATATTAAATGCTCAGGACTAAAGTAGGCCTACGGTACGGTAATTCACAAAGCGAAGCTGCATATGAGTATCGTCATTGGGGGTAACTTGAGACACTTTTTTTAATTTTTCTAAAATAACTTTGCAGATTTTTTAGATTGATGCAAACTGTAAAAAGCATTGTTTTTTGCCGTTGGTCCAACACAATTTTTTACCTAGTTTTAAAATGCAGATTATTCAACAAAAAATATATAGTTGATAATAAATTGTCTCAAGTTACCCCACATTCGGGGTAACTTGAGACATAGGTGAAATAGCTTGCAAAACAGCTATCATTATCATAATTGATAAAACACGATATCCAATACTTTTTTATACAATTTTTATCATGAATTCTTTATTTTACTTGGATATTCAAACAAAATTACAAGACTGGTACAATAGTACCTCCCAATCACAGTTGTTACAAATTTTATTTTCCTTTCTGTTTAAATATTAAAAATTAGTGCTCTCTTCTCAATAGACAGTTACTTTGATATTTATAACCTATTTTTCATATTTTTTTGTTACACAGCTTAATTTTCACATTTTTAAACATATTTTGGTCTCTGATGGGAGTATCAACACAAATGAAGAACTAAATAAAAGCTCATTCTGTACTCAATAATCAGAGGGCAATGATAATTAGAGTTTGTACCATGATATTTTCACTATGGCTGCTTGAAGTAGATTTTTTGTCCCATTTTGACACAAAGCAGATTTCTCTTAGATATAAGGCAAATGCAGCCCTTGAGTAGTCTGATTTTAAAGCTATAGTTCAACTAACCAGTCTCCCAGCCACTTTTGTATATATTTATGTAAAAACGTATAGAAATTGATGTTACATTTAAAAAATGACACAACTTGTTAATGTCTCAAGTTACCCCACATCCGTCTCAAGTTATCCCAATGCACCTCTATTCTTCGTTAATCAATGAATCAATAAGAACCAGTAGATTCAGATAAAACAAAATTACTTAATTTATATTCCCATAGAGTTTTTAAACATTCCTGGATATATAAGTCTGTATCTACCTTCATGGCAAAATAGTCAAGGAGAACACTCTCTGGTATCCTTGAAATTGTTGGGGGAAACAACCTGATTTTAAGCTCATGTCACATGCAAAAATAATGAGCTCATCTCATCTTCTAAATTTTAATTATGTTTTAGGTCACATATATTTATTAAAAGGGTTATGATTTTTGTATTGTTATTAAGGTGCCACCTCAATAAAGGTTTAAAGTGATGAATAATACATTTTGTCTCAAGTTACCCCACATGTCTCAAGTAACCCCCAATGACGGTAATGTTGCAATTCAAACGAGATGGGAGCGAGCTCTAACCCTAAACTTGAATGGGTTTCTGAATTCATCATCACCCTTTATATTGACTAATGGGTTAACATTTGTGACATAATCCCCCATTGGATCTTTTCATTAATGTTCAATGGGCGTTGGATATGAACTCTCAATGTTACGTCTATGGGGGAAAAATACCAGGAGTGAGATAAAGCACTGAATCGTGAATGTGCTGTAAATGTGTGGGATGTGGTCATTTGAATTTTAATATGAGCTGGTTTGGCCCCAAAACAGTGATCCTATATTATAAACTGTTATCGAAACCGGAACTGCTTCGGATACATTACTGCAGTATAGAGATATTGATATTAGAAGGGATACTGTATTCCTGTACAAGTAGGCTAGAACATAACTCCAGTAGGCTAGAACATAACTCCATAATTTCAGTCCTTCTTGTTTTTTGATCTGTCAGTGTCAACTCATATGATAGGAACGTCACTGTAAATTCCGTATCTACCGGTATATCTGTATCGTCCTCCATTTGGTTTGACGGAGTGATATCCAGGGGAGGGCATTTACGAATTGATATAAAAACCTACCGGTATTTATGATATATGTTATTCAAAAACTCTGAAGTCAAGATGCTGGCAATGTGACCCCATTCCAGGCACCGACCTAGTCCCCTACCTCCCCAAAATGCCCTCGGCAGTGGTTATTATTGACAACGATCTCTGAATCAGTTCACGATGACATTTAAAGTTAATTTTGCCATATGTTGAAATTATGTTCAAAGAAGCGAAATAATTCAAATTCATATAAATTTGAAGTGCCTGACACCTACAATATTCGATTGCAAAACTAAACCACACGAACAATATTTTGACATGGCGACCATAACAAATACATGAGCGATAATTGGGGTAAATGAATATAGCATATTCTTTTGGACATATTTCGGCTGTATAGGAGAAACTGACCTCTTTCTTCATCTTGTTGAAAAGCGAATCCCAATATCTCTCTGGTATGCAAGAATTGACAAGTTGTGCCTTGTGTAAAGCAATGAAATCTTCCATGTTCTCACACAAGGATGTGGCATGTGGCATGACTTCTTGAGTGCGTTATCCACAAGACGAATCGTTTCTCAAATGATGTAGAAGTCGGATATGATTTACTGACAGTTTCTTTTGATAACGTATAGTCTATTACATTCAATATATTCTGTACGTGTAAAATTTTACCTATTTAGAAACGTATATCATCTTTCGCAGGTCGCGCATGCTATTTCACCACCACTGGAAAGGTGGATAATTTCTTAAATTACAAGCGATATGCAGCAGATTCCCTCTATTCAATGCATAACGCTAATAACAACTCATGGAGGGTTGATTTAACATTATTATTGTGAGCTAGGGGTTTTAAGCAGCAACTGTCTAAATAAAGTTATGTTTTCTAATAAAATCTAAAAATCTGAGCTATATTATTGTGCTGCCATCTATCGAGCTATAAATGAACATTTGCTGAGTCTGGCCACCTAGTGGAATATGCCCGCACCTCTCCGGTCACCCTTTGTGAATCACACTGCACCGCTCCAGTTTATCGCTAAACGAGTTTTCTGTATGTTGCTCGAGCGCTGCAGTGTGTTTGTGAATAGACAGTAGAACCCCGCCTAACGGACACCCCTCGTAAGCAATGCCCCCGCGTTAGCGGACACCTTTGCTCGGAAGGGATCCCTCTATTAGATGTTTATCTAACCCCGTGTAAGGATTTGGAACCCCTCTAAATGATCTCCAAACCTGAAAAGGATATGCAGGTTTTGATTTATTTTTTGTTGTTGTGCAATAGGCCTACATACCTAATGCTCGTTGGCAATGAACCTATCGAGATCTTCGAGCATTCCTTATACCCTAGATGGTTCATAGACGTTTTGCGTTGATTGCCGTTTTGCAGTGGCGATTGGACGATTTGCGGTGGATGTATTGCGTTGAGCACATGGATGATTTGCTGTGATATTTTCACATTTCTGTCCGCAATTATTGTAAAGATTAATTATAAGATTTTCGCTAATGGATGTGTATGGTAAATATATAGTCATGGGTTTACTGGTCTTAAAGTCATTTGGTTTATTTTTTTGGAAAGGGGTGGAACTAAGTATTTTTTTAATTATCGGGCCACTGGTGCTCCCGCGACCTGCCTCCGGGCCTCCGCTTCTAACCGCCGGGCCTCCGCTACTAACCGCCAGGCCTCTGGTACCGGCCGCTAGTACGCTACTTTTAATTGAGTTTATTTGGAAAGAAAAAAAACAGGAAAACCCTGGAAAACTGACATCCCTGTATTTTTTAAAAGGTTGGCCCCACAGAAATACTGAAAAAGCCCCCCCCTCAGCTTTCTAACTATGTTTTAATTTAACCACAAAACGTCCACCACAGCCCCCGGGGAATGTCACGGCAAAACGTCCAAACCCACCGCAAATCGTCCACCGCAAATCGGTAGTCAACGCAAATCGTCTAAGTACCCCCTAGGCATATTCTTTTAAATCTCAGAAGCCTGAAGGCATTGTAGTTCATCCTCAGCATAACCAAGAGTCAAAAGCGCCAAAGTATAGGAAGCCGTATCTCACAAGTGCATGCGAATAAACACACAATTACAATACATTTTAGTATGTTTTCATTTAATTTTCAACAAGGAAAGTGAAAACAATGTAGGCCTACAACACTATAGCTTATCGCCATATCGGCAGGTTGCAGGAACGTTTGATATCGTACGAAGATCATTATCGTGAGCTAAAACGGGAAGAGCATACAAATTACAAGTAACAAGCAGGGTATAACTATTTGTACAACGGAGTACAGTGCTGAGTATATCCTGCATGGTGAAGTGTAATTCCATTAAATACAAACATATCCCCAGTAAGGCATTCCCCAGTGTAGGGCGAATGATCTTGAGGCATTCCCCAGCATAGGGCGAATGATGTCTTGAGGCATTATTTACAATATTTGTGATATTATTGTTTTATCAATAAATAATGGATCAATAAACATGAAACTTGCAGAGAATATACTTAAAATAATACATTTAATATTAATAGTTAAAACGAATGAAGAAATTAAGTTTGAAGTATCATATCACGTGATCAAAAAAGCGAGTCTGGGTTTGGATGATAATAGGCTCGCCCCCTAGTATTATGCCTGTCCCTCGTACCCGTCCCCACCATCATGGGTCTGCCACAGACCCCCGCCTGTAAAGGGTTAACCATTGTCATAAAGGGTAACACAGCAGAAAACTTCTGTGTTACTCCTCACTCACATCTCTCCTTCTCGACATAATCAATTTAGTTTTAGTTTTATATTTTACATGATTGTTCCTTATGTCACTGACAAGGCTTTAGCTTTTCTTTTTATTACACCTACATTTATAATAGAACGCTCCCTCTTCGAGGGAGTGTGGAGGTGGGAAATCTTCCCATAATTGGGAAAGATAATGGTCGCACATGTGGAAACAATTCGAATGGGTAATGAGTGAAAACGTATGTGCAGTTGAAGTTATAGGAAAGGTATTAGAAGAGGCTTCCTGAACATACCAAACAATTGGAATGGTTTATGGTACATTTTCGGGAGAACTGAAAGAACAATCCGTTGATATACGGGAATGTGTGGGTTTACATCATGATTGGTTCACTGTGATACACGAATATATATACATATACTAAATAACATAACTGCACGTAGATAAAATCAAGACCTGATAAACAATAACGGTATAAGCTATCACACCTTATTTACAAATACTATGGCAACTATTGATTACATAAATTACTCAGATATCTTTCTGTCTTCGTTTGCAATAATGACGTGCTAAATAATAACATTTTTAAAACATGAATACAAAAAATGTAACCCCTGAATTATGCATTATATGAAACTCTTGCGATCGAAATTAAGTAGACAACTAGATTCTAGATGAATTATCCCACTTTTCAAACAGGGTAATGCATGATGGTAAAAAAGTTTTCTTTTTCCTCGAAGTATTTTACAGGGATAAAGAGAACTAATCTTTATCTATGTATATGAATGAATAACAAATTAATATTATGTTAAATATGAGGACTACATAAAGCCTACAAAAAATCGAAATGTTACTCCCAACTCTCGGGAAGATTCGGGAGTAAAATGTCGATCTCTTATACCTATAAAATATCGACATAACACCTTTTCCCGGCCAATTATCCGATCAAGAGGCTAGATGAGAGGCCTTTGTAGACAACAATGCAAAGGTCAATAACTTCTGGAAATGGTTTACACGTCTACACTCGCCTTTATCTCCTCTACAAATTGATGTATACAGATGGACATATGCCAACACTATTGGAGCGGCCCTCAGAGAAGAGTCGGTGAAGGTGGGTATATCGACGTTCGTGTTGTCGCGGAGAATCAGGCATTACCCCCACCCAACCACGCCAGTAAAGCCCTACCCAGTTATGGACTGGGATGGATGAAATTTAAAATATTCATAAAAAGAATCATTTATAACATTGTTGGGAACGATTGTATATGAAAAGTTGGAATTCCGTCATTTCTTTGTCGGAAAACTTGCATCCCTGTATTATAATCGGATCTGTGAAGTGCTTACACTGACAAAAATGACGCCTACTCTCACCGATCCCACGGATGGGTCGGGAAAAGGTGTAATTGGGAAGTATGGGCATGTCGATGTCATATAGGCGAGATTACATCGAAAAGTTAAAATTGATAGATAACAGGAAGAAGTAATACGATAACGTGCAAGGGACATTCGGAGAAAAGGTGAACGATTATGCTGACAAAGTTTTCCAATGAAAATCTTTCCATGATTCAATGCACGACAAAGTATTCCAATAAAAATCTTTCCATGATCCAATGCACACAAGTTTAACAAGATTTTATGTTGCAGCACATAAATTTATATACGGTACATCCATAGGCTGATTTTATAGCATCGGTACCAATACATGCAGCGATTCGTGTATTTTATGTATTCGATCTTGAAGAAATTATCTACCAATTACAATAAATATTCTAGTTTAATCGTAATCACTGTTATAACAACTACATCACATAACAACTACATCACGTAAGTTATGGCAGTAGTCTTTTAAGTATTGAAACACACTATCTCAAAGCGGCATATGGTGCTTCTAAAATTGCACTTGACCCATTTCCGATATTATTGTTCCATAATAAAATATCTACTAAAAAATTCGTTATTATGTCAGCCCATCATCGCGTAGGAAATGTTGACTGCAAACAGGAGACTCGGCACACTCCTTTTGGCTATATACCTATAAAGTCCTTATATAGAACGTCCTGAGCATGCTGTACAATTCACAGAACGAGATGGTAATTTACGGTTTCTACGGACCGAGGCATTTATGCCGAGTTCCGTACAAACGGTAAATTATCATAGAGTTCTGTGACTTGTACAAGCATGGTTGGACGTTATATATTTACTATATACCCGAAATTTAAAAAAGAAATCAATTTACTTTGGATTAACAACCAATATCTTAATAAACGTGTATGACAAGGTGGTCTGTATTTTAGTGTACGGACCAGTGGTCCGTACAGTATTTTTACGTCATATGCCGAAACGGTGCGTATTTACAGTATATACGGCATGGGTATATAGTAATATTTTGTATTCAGGCCTGCTTAAAAGTATACTTCACAAACTATGAACGTCGTCATTATAAATATTTGGGTAGTAAAAGATCCTCGTTATGAATAGTGTGCTCGATCCCAGTTCGGATCAACCTTTATAAATGGTACAAATCTTGAAAGGGCTTTGAAATCAGTGATTAATACATTTCTTATTAACTCAACATTGAAGGACAATCACTTTATAAAATAAAAGCTACAAGATCACATTTTGTATCTTTGTTTAGGCAATACTTACTTGATTAATGTCTAAAAAAACCAATGCAAATCGTCCAGCTGTACACATTTGGTTAGCAGGTATATTCATGTAGGCCATAAAGAACTGGTTTTTTGTTTCTGGGCACACGGGATAATATCATTCGGTAATATTCTGATATGAACGGTTTCAGCTTCACCGTTAAGCAAATCGACACTATATCGATACCATCCATCTCCATACCATTCATTAAATCTCGGGCCCGTTTAAAAATCTAGGATCGTACACGAAGACATTCTTTTGTACCTCGTACAAGGGTTATCATTTAATAATATTCAAATCTGTTCACTAAGACAGTATTAGCCGTCAATAAGGTTGTCCATAAGAGTTGAATAAAGTTGACCCACATTGCCAATAGGTCTCTATGGCGTACCGAAAAGGGTCGCCATGGGTCTACATGTACATTTTTTGTAGATTATTAAACGGGTCCCAAGCTTATGGCTGGATGAAATTTGGAGTTAAACTTAAACATGCATTTAATTCACATGTCTTTTATGAAGGAACCCTCGAAGAACTAGGAGATGCCATTGAGGAGGTTTCTAGTACGTTATGTGTCTTGTAAACTATTTTCCACGAGGTGGCAGTTAATTACTAGGTTGGTTGGTAAGAACGAGGCACTAGGACGAGTCGTTCACGTCTGTATCTTCTGGCGGATCTTGTCCGTTGGTTTTGTTCTCTGAAAGGAAAATGGTACAAATGACTGAATAATATGAAATTGACCAGTCAATCTACCTTTTCAGTATTTGTATTTGTCGTTCGCATCCCTGTTTTTTCATCATTTACTGGTAATGTAATAACATTGTTCTTCTGCGCAATATCTTAACCTATGAATTAGTATAATACAGAAACGTTTCGTCCGCTGGGTATTCACTCTTCACAGCGTGCTAGGGCATACTAGTATATAATGACTGGAATCGAGTTCTAATCATAATCTGACCATGTCTTCTAACGCTATGATAAGATTTTATAAACAATCATTGCATTGTTAACTCCATTCTCTATCAGGAACGCTACAACTGAAGACAAAGAGAGATGGAACTCTTGTTAACCTTCCTTAAGAGCGGGCAAGAGCGCATAGTTCCTGCAGTGGACTCAGGTTATAGGAACTAGGGTCTGGTGACACGAGTAGCCACAAAGCAAAGCATCAATTTTCCCAGACCAAAGATAGAATTCTTGAAAAAAGGCACCTTTCTACCGTGGTGCTATCATCTGGAACAGAATGTCTGAACATGCTTAACAAAATTGGTGAGGAAAGTGCCTTTTAAAAAAGGATGTTCAAAAGCTCGAAGTGGTATCTTAAATGTAACCTGTAACCAGCTACTAAAGTCATGTCAAGAGACTAAATTGTCTCATAGATGAATACTACATATCCCGTACTTAACCAGCTACTAAAGTCATGTCAAGAGACTACACTGTCTCATACATGAATACTTAATATCCCGTACTTAAACAAAGTCAGGGCGTTCACTTCCATGTGGGAAACCAGAGGTGAAATGAAGTCGACCTGTTGCTTTCCTGTTTAGTATCGGAACTCAAACGGCCCCATATACACCGCGGGAAGCACATATCGACATCACTCCACAGAATGACTTCTGTTTCTGTTTTGTTTATGTATGCTATATGTGATGTATTTATATTTTCCCTTTCATATCTGTATGTATGACTATTCCAATATTAATTATTTATCTATAATCAGAACCTGAATTCTCAGCAACTATTTGTTATGTATCAACTGTACTGAAGCTGGTTGGTAATGATACAAGAAGATGGAAGAGCAAGGTTTTGTACCGTCGAATCTTTATCTAATAAAATTTAAAAATTCGCGGGATATCAACAGTGAACTTACGGACTACATCGTTCTGACTACGGGTCACGTAGATACAGTTACCCAGGTAGAATGCGATCGGCAGCAGACAAAACAGACCAGATATGATGAAGACCGGAGTCGGGTCAACTTGTTTGAAGCTGCAGCCATAGACTTGGCTCCACTCCAGACGAGTAGAATTTACCTGGAACGAATATCGATAAATAGGTAACAGAGCAAAATATGGTAAAACCACTGGGACACGTCACGATGCAATTTTTTTGGTAATTCACCTAGGATTTCATCAGATCTTCTTTAGGTCTAAAATTAACTTGTAACAGACCGCTAGAAAATATGTCATGGTTATAAATTTCTAAATAGCAGGCATTAACATTACCACGGTATTGGCTTTTCGATGTATATATGTCATGTTATGTTATTTCTGCTGAACCGTCATATTGTATGGTCAAAAAGGAAAATGTCAATCGATACTGGTCGAATTGAAAATCAGTCGTTAAAGAACTGAGCTTCTGCTAGTATAAATAAAAGATTTTTAGGGTTTAAAGCATTTAAAGACTAAGTTTTTAGAAATGAATTATTAAAAAAATTCTTCAAAGTTTTCATCACACCATGGTTATATCATTCCATGGTTATACCTAGTGTGTTTGCCTAGCAATATAGATGCAACTTTTGATTGCATAGAAATCAGTGCTCACCGTATCTACAATATCCATACAGATGCTGTGGCCATCTTTGTCGATGATATGGTTATACAACTCATTTAACTCATGATAAATGTCCTCACATTTCGAGCACACCGTCGAACCATTCTTTCCCGTGATGTTGTAAGGTAGGATAATCTGAAAGCGAAAATGATTCAAATCATTTGAAATCAATACTTAATATGATTCAAATAGAACTTCATTAGAAGTCGTACAATGGGTGCATTTCTATCTGTATATGTATATTCACTGATAAATGATAGTCAAAATGATATAAAATGGAATAAACGTACCATGGAATTATTTTCGAAACATTTCAATGTATCGACGGCAAGCTGGTGAAATTGGATAGTTTCGTTCGACAACCTGTAGTGGACAGTGCGGTTTTTTGTGTCAGCAAATTCAAAACAATCTGAAAACGAAACAAATCATCGTCATCATAGGGTTCACACATAAAAGCTTTAGAAATCGTTTTTATTCTTTTGATTTATGAGAAATTTTCCCCTGATCACGACTAATACACATTATGTCAACCAAAAATTAGTTTTATGCTATTCATGATCATCTTATAGCAGACATCATATTCCAGAATATTAACAATTCATTCATTTCCAATGACAATTGACAATATTTTGCCAAATTTGGAACACACAATCAATGGATGAGAGTGATTCTGATGTACCAATTCCCACTGTATTCCTATTAAATGGCCTCTTGGGTCTATGCATTCAATATTTCCGTTGTTCTATTAAGGGTTACACGGGTATAGGTATATCTCTAAAAATAATCAGAAAATGGCATTTTAAAGCTAGCTTAATATGTGACAAAAAGTGATTAAATGATGAATACTCACTATCACAATGACAATCGTCCCATATCCCCTGGATGAAACCAAACGTCCTTACGATGATTTGGATTCGATCAGAGTTTAAAATGAGATCCCCACAATCAGCATTATGCGCATCTTTGTGCTTGCCCTATAAACAAAGGCAGGGAAGAAACAAATAACAAGTCAATATAACTGCATTCAACTAGAATATTACGATTGTTAGTACAATATGTATCTATTATCTGGAGATTAATCATTTTATAGATAATAAACTTAGATATGTGTTAAAGAAACTAGATTATATACATAATGGGTAAGAGACGATTCGCACTGGCAAACGATTGACTCCAAGCTTTGTGACGGTCGGATACTATGCTTCACGGCGACAGGCGGAACTCCCATCAGGGTTCGGGTAAAGGTAGATTTAGGATTGGATTAAGTTTAGGGTTGAGATAGGCACTTTCGAAGTTTGAACGAATTGACAAACCTGCCTTCCTGTCACCCACCCTTTATCAAATAATTCTATGTAAAATTAACATAGAAACTAGAATAAAAATGTTTTTAAAAAGATGCAAAAAAAAGTGCGATTATTTGCATTCGGAAAAAGAGGGTTTTCCATAGAGGAGCGGTGTTTGTTTGATTGGATAGTTTAACGTCCAATTTGTTCAATTAGACTTTCTTTGTGTTTGACTGAATCTATGAGATGAATGTAGGTAGCTGAGCTAACTTTCCACCCTGGTCGCTTTCATTATGCTTGCGTGCAAGCGTATCTGGTCTGCACCACGAGGAGGCAAGGCAACCAAGAGGGTTAACAGATTGGTAATTGCTGTCCACCCCAGCAAACCTGAGGAGTAGTGTGATATTATATAGTGTGAATTGACTAGTGTGAATCGTCAAGGAAGTTGTGTGAATCTCTGTACACTCTTCTTTAGTATTATATGGGAGTGCACGGCTAGACTGGGCTCATCAACCCTGACCACACCCCCCCCCCCCCCCCACCCACCCCAAAAGAAATGTATAGTGTTATATCACTCGTTATTACAACTAAGGAACCCAATTTCACTGCCCCTTTGGCCTTTTTCAAAAGCCAGTGTTCATTCATTGTAGTAATTACTCTTAATTGTTATGGAGGTGATTTAGATATCCAGTCGTATATGTGAAATATTGGGACCTCTTTTAGATGGTTGAACATATATTCAAATTTGATACAAGAACAATAATGTTAACGTCCACAATAAAAAGGCGGCTGTTTGAATCATCATATTCTATAATTATGCCTTCTGCTGAAAGGATATACCTACACTCCGAGGTCATATTGTTCTGTAAACAGTCAGTTCTGCCCGGTGTCTAAAAACTACCTAAAATGAAGTCAATGTAACACCTTGTGAATAATCACACATTTAGAGTTCTCAGCGAATTACAGCTATATTCATATCCGATAAAAAAATTTGTTGAAAGCTGGTCTACATTTCCTAAAGACAACAAGACATCCGGCGGGACTCTGCAGCCTCATCACGGATTTGTACATTGGTCAGTGGGCATACTCTATTGTACAGTTTGCCATATGAGGGAATTGAATATAGAAATACAAATTCTTTTTGGTCAACCCGGGGGCACTTATCGGTGAGGGACCACATCTATGTGTGTGGCACCCCCACTTCTCCCAATGTCTGTGGCACCCATACAGTTAATCATAAAGCTTGATTATCTAGAACCTAATTCTAACTGAAGTCACTTATTGAGACTTGTTTATTTACATTCAAATATCCAGCAGCAACTGATTTCTTGATTTATGCCCTTGGTTGATAGTCACCAGGCTCTCTTGCAGGACCGTCACGGTTTCTGGTAGAAGTATCATTGACATGCAAATAAGGATGTTCTGGGAGTTTGTTTTAGTCTGGCATGGTATGTGGGATCCTTGGTATGAGTGGATCAACCCATGGTGTGGCACTAAGTCCCATCTTTTTTAACACAGAACCCAATCAGGTTATCAATGTAGAGTTCTCTTTGGTCATAGTGCTCTTCCATAAACTTGGTAATTACAATGGTGGTACAACTAAGCTGATTTGTTGTGACATGCCATACATGCATTTCAATACAAATATTAATTCTTGTCAATTAACACAAACATGGGTAGTCTAGTCCGAAAGGCTCTGACTGTCAAGTGGTGCAGACAGTCAGAGAGCAGTCCCATAGAGCCTAAGTCGTTTTCCCTATAAATATAGGTCGAATCTTTCTGATTTTGTGGTAGACAATTTCCTGAGGCAAAATGCAGTAAAATGACAGTAATTTTCGACCTTTGCATTAGTTCTAACTAATAGAACAGCCAGTGTTTGTAAAATCCATGTCAATGCATTTTGCAGGTGCCAAAATAACAAAATGGTGATTTAAAAAGTGCAGCACATCCCACACAGGGGATTGCCAGGAACCAGTTTATCAAGTATGGCCAACATGAGTTGGAAGTGGTGAAATGTGGTTAAATGAGTGGTAGAAAAAGGCTCCCAAAAGTAACACAAAGGAACAAAACAGGAGTTTTACCATCAACAAGGAATTAATATACATTTCTGAAGGTAAGGGCGCACAAACAGGCACTGACATTGACAAGATTACAGAGAACCAAAGAACTGATATCGTAGTAGTACTATGGGAATAAGCGGTTGTGCTCTCTGACTGTCCGCTAGACAGTCAAAGTTTGTCGGACTAGGGTAGTCTACCTCATTGTTGAGCTATAAACCGTCTACCCCTGGCAGAAATATTGAAAACATAGTTGCCTCCCCCCCTACAGAAATACCCTCAAAGAAGGTGGCCTCTCCTTGGAATACCCCCCCCCCCCCCAAAAAAAAAGTTGCCCCTCCCCCTTGGGGAAAAAAACCCAAAAAGGTTCACCCTCCCCCCTAAGAAATGTGTCCCCCGGCTATCGAACGCTCTAAATTATTAAAAGAGTTTGACGCCGGAACCTACGCGGAAACTGGAACCCGGAAATTTAACGCCCCCCCCCCCCCCCCGGCTATAATTATTGAACGCTCTAGATCTAGATCTAGATTTAGTCTGATTCTAAAAAGAGTTTGACGCCGGAACCTACCTTCATGACAAGGTCAAATGCACTTTTGGCACGAAGATATTCTTCAATGCAGTTCTCACAAACCCGCAGAGGTCTTGCAAACGTCACGACACAATTTGTAAAGTTAGCTGACAATGCCCCAAAATAATCGATGAAGGCGGCGCAAGAGGATATGACTGGTGTTGCAGGCACAGACTTCATCAGCTGATCCCGAGTGTCGTAAGTTTGGGCTAAGTATTCAGACAAACTAAGCCCCCTTCGATCTGAGTTAAATTCTAAATCGGGGATCATGGAATCTTCTCGCTCATCAAGATGTGCGTATGAAGGTCCAGATGACCCAGACACTATCGAAATACAGCCATAAGCTATAAAAAGAGCCGAATACATGATGGAAAATTTGTTTTCTTGGCTCCTGAGTTTCAACTTATTCTCCAAATGGAGGGAGAAAACGCTTAGAACTTCCGGTCTCTTCTACACCCCACTGGGAGGCGCCACAGATAAAGTATGCACACTGCACCGCTGGAGTTACCTATGGAAAACGATAAACTGGAGCGGCGCAGTGTGACGAAGGCAGCAACACCATCTGGTGAAAGTTGGCTGAACTGCATGCGAGGTCGAAGAATCAACACTAGCCTTGAATCAGGGCTCAGTGTGAGGTTTTTTAGAGTGGAGGAAATATAAAGCCATTTAGACGAGTCCATTTTACTATAGTAGGAGATATTTTAGCTAAATCATTTGATTCAAGCATAGAGCTGTAACTAGACAGGCAAGGTCAGATTCAACCGATCCCTCTAGCGTACACGGCACACTGCGCCGCTCCGGTTTATTGTGCCGCAAAACCTTTTCCTGCAGGTTGCTCTAGCGGTGCAGTGTGCGTACACGGTACAGCGTCCTTGACCTTTGAAGGCGTTCTGCTACTGCGTTGTTTTCTGAAGTCGTGCAATGGCTCTCTTTCGTGCTCTCGGCAAGTCTCTACGCCCCGTAGTAGCTGTTGAGGCTAGGGCAGCAGCTCCAGCAGCTTCATATCACAAGAATGTAAGTTCTTTTGACTTTGAGAAACGACCTTCCTTACATTTTTGTTTTATCCAGAACTGATTATGGCAATGACACCAGCACTGGCAGAAGGCACAGCCATGACACGACCCAAACATGCTTCGTTTGAACCCCTTCGTTTCACTTACTTAATACGTGACTAGTGGCTCCTGACTCAGTCAATACAGTACAGGTACAGGTGACCTGTTTTGATATCGGTAAATCTACATCTAAATGTGTCGCTCCTCAGCCAGACACCATGGCAACCCAAAACTATATTTTACATAACCTTTTTTGAGGTATACTTCCAAGGATGGGGCGCCAATTCTTTTTGAGGTATTACCATTCCTAGTCCGAGAGGCTCTGACTGTTGAGCGGAGCCAAATATTTTTTGGGATATTTTTATTTGGGGGGGGGGGGGGGGGGGGGGGGGGGGGGCAAAACTTTCTGCCGGGGAGTTGACGTTATTAGCCAAGTATATTTTGGTGCTCCACCGCCGCGATGCTTCAAGATGGGGACCAGTCAAACTCAAAGTACCACCCTCAGTCAAAGTACCACCCAAGTGAGAAGTCAAAGTACCACCTAGCTCGCAGCCGCTTTCACACCTCTCTGCGGTGGTGCAGCCAATGTTATTAACACCCTGTCACGCCTGTGACATTCTAATAAGTGTCTGTGTACCTGGTGTAACTGAAATGGCTACCATTTGTCTTAGTGGTATTTATATGCTTGCTTAAAATACAATAAATCAAACATTAGATATTTGGTTCACATTTCTATATTAACATATGTATAATGTACTTTAGCTTCATGATACTGGACTATCAGTAATGTTATACTTATACAATAATGGAAGATCAAGTGAAAAGCATACAAACTTCACAAGAGGGGTTAATTCATTGCAATAATGAGCGAACGTTTTTAGGAAATAAATATAGATTACAACATCCTTATACTAATTTGTAAGGCTTGAAATAGCTGAGAACTGCACATATCAACGCAACCCATAGGGTGGTACTTTGACTTCAATTCAGGTGGTACTTTGACTCAGGGTGGTACTTTGACTGGTAACCTTCAAGATCTATTGCCGATAATGCAGCACACTGCTGCATATTATCGAGACAAGGATGCGGCGAAGTTGCTTAAAGTTAACCAGACCTATATTTTGCGGCCAAATCGCGACAGATGTCGCCATATCCTGTGAATTGGTGGAAGAGGCCCTTTATTAATGTGGTGCTCCACTGCAGCCAACCCTGTGGCCATTGAGGGATGATCCCGTGGTCACGTTCGCTCGGTCACTATAAATTATAATCATAATGGATGTGGGGCAGCGATCATCGGCACCCGTAGCTAGGATCTCCACTGATTTTTGACCATTTCTTTCTCTGATCACACCACCATTGCCCCATTCAGACTCAGAGGCAAGTTCTCTTTTTAGGGCTCAGGATGCAGGGAAGAATTACATGAAACGTCATTAGAAATTTCAGATGGGGCATCCCTTAAATAAGCTTTCCCAGCACCTGCGTATTCATGCTGAAAATTCAGACTATTTTGAAAGATTGGACATTAAGCACCAAAGTGTGCTATAAACATTCATAACATCAACACTTATCTTTATTTACCTGCATTGTTAAATTGTTTAATTAACCGCAATATTCAGCAGAAATTCACGAGCTGTCGTTCACCCTCCTGTACAAATGCTACATGGCAGACACTATGCCGTTCGAGGTGTACTGAACAGGGAACTCGCCAATTAACTGATGCAGTATTAGTCCATTACCTCAGGAAATATCTATCACAACCTGGTAATATTGGTATAATTTTAATCGTCTTGAAATTCCCAAGAAGAAAGGATGTTTATTTCTATAGGTCATCGCGATAGATTTTTCATTAAATCGCTGTGAAAGCAGGAAGGTAACATGTTTGTGTTTTTTTTTACCAAAATAATCTGGATGTTCAACGTAGGACTGGAAATCTTAGCCAAAACACAGGTATATGATATTATTCCAACAAATAGGCCCAAGTGTTAGCTTTCTAACAATATTTTATTTATAAAAATCGGCCTGTTATTCACAATATAACAACGATTTACACTTCTACAGTTACTCTGTGCTTATGGGACTGAAGCCATGCTGCCGATACAGGTGAGGGCTCGCCTCGTTTTCGATTTGCCAGTGTGTGGCTGGTTTCTGGCAAGCGGTGGCTAGCCACATGCAACCAGCGCAACACATTCTCTCTGCTACAGCAGTGCCACACTTATGTGCAAGAGGTGAATAGCATGCAATGCAGCAGACGTCCAATAGACAGCGCGACAGTTAGCTCCCAATTGTGGAGATCTCCATGAATTAACGGAGCCCAGTGGAGCAAGACCTTTTTTTTGTTGATATATTTCTTTATTGAGATCATATAATACAAGTTCCATTTGCGTGCATTAGTGTATAGTTTACTCTCAACAAAGATGCTGGGGCCTCAGCCTTTTTATAAGGCTGGTTTGATCAAGGAGAGTTTGCCAAAAAGACATTCTTACGGGAGTGGAGCGCTAATAGAGCAGCACCACCGGTTAGGGTAAGAACAACTCAGATGAAGAATGAATGAAGAACAAGAAATGGCGCAGTGGAGCACCGCCTTAAAACTCAAACTGGTTTTACTCCCACGCATATGCCAGTAACTTATGCTGTGGCTCTAGTGTAGGTTACACAATACAACGGCAGTCACACTCACAGGGGTTCATTCGTAGTATAGCTGGCAGCGCCCATAAGAAATCACTGGTTTCAAATGGTCACTTGTGAAATTATTCCCCATCCACCAGGCCTTGATAAAGTACTGATTCCAACAATACACATGATATAACGAAATTGGTCATGATTTGGTTGTTATGCTAAATTTTGGTAGGTTTTGAATAATGGCGTGCATATTTGCCGCGATGTGTCTTGGGGTGTCGCGGAGGTGGAGCACCAAAATATATGCACGATATCGCATATGGATTTAGCAGAGTACAGTGCCAGATCCACTAAGGCGATTTTCCATGCGAATTTATGTTTGCAGACGCTCGCAGACGTTCGCATGGACATGCAAATGCCTTGCGACAATATTCAATATATTGAATATCATCGCATGGGATTCGCACAGTCGCATGGATCACAGACGCATTTGCGTGGTCGCTTAAGTGGATCTGGTGCTTACCCCTCAAAATTGAGAGTATTTGGAAAAGTCCTCAAATGAGATTATATCAAAATGATTTTCTTTTAACCAAAACTTGATAAACTCTTTAGGTGTCCCAGCTTGTCAATAAGAATTTTGCACTTTTCTGGTGGAAAAACATAGAAAACGACCTACTGCTAGTGTTGTGCCCCGTGGTGGCGAAAATGGGAACTCAAGAACAATTGCGAGACATAGAGAGACAAACCTGCAGCTCTGCATTTATTATCCTGGTCATCCAAGTCTTACATTGGTGTCTCCATTCCAGCAGTTTCAAATTGTATTCTCCTCAGACTATGATTGGCTGTGTGTTTAGATAGGATGCTTTTGTTGGCTTCTTGGCTTCAAATTAAGTCCTCTCTTGGGAAGAAAACAAACAGAAAATTGCACCAAAACAGAAAACCCTTGATCCCCTGTTAAACCCTGACCCTAAACCTAACCCTATCCCCATCTCTAACGTTAACCCTACATCCAAACGTGACAGGACTTATTTTCAATATCCACTGGTTTATTTGTCTAAAGGCTAACTAGTCAGACCTGTACTTCCATATAAAAATGTCTTATTCATAAGTATCTCAAATGGGTCGAGTTCTCCTGACAACTACGGGTCGAGTTCGTTTCAGGTCGAGTCCTCCAATAACCTTTTAGTGTTAAATCATATGACTATAGTGATGCATATTTTGAACTCTTTTGTCTTTTTGCAGGTAATTGACCACTATGAAAATCCACGGAATGTCGGTGCTATGGATAAGAGCGACCCGTCTGTGGGCACCGGTCTAGTTGGTGCTCCAGCCTGTGGAGATGTGATGAAACTTCAGGTAATATCCCTGCGTTTTAAATTTCATGAGAAAGTAAGAAAGCTTAGAACTTTACCGTACCATGTAATATTATAAAAAAAAATTGTTAGTCTTAGTATGGTTATATGGGTGGCTACAATGTCCAGGTTAGAGAAGATATAAGAAAATACACGCGATATCGCAGAAAAAATGGTTGGATCATATGTTGGGAGGTCTTCTTGGGTAGCAGGTATTTCTAGTATTCTGATCTGCGATAGTATCTTCTATGAGTCTACATGGTTAGATCTTAACAACGAACCCCATTTCATAAATAAATTTCTGTATTTGCCCTTTTCAGATACAAGTGGACGAAAATGGGCAGATTGTGGACGCTAAATTTAAGACTTTCGGGTGTGGATCAGCCATCGCTTCAAGTTCACTTGCAACAGAGTGGATCAAGGGCAAATCTGTAAGTATTTGATAATGAATATCCAGTTTAGCACTAGTGTATAGTTGAATAAATATGGCTCTTATCCAAGACATCTGAGGTGATCTGTCCGGCGATGCACATCACAAAAAAGATTACGGCAGATAACACCCTAAAAACAAGCCTCGGTAACAAGGCCTGAAGAGATATCCTTATCGAAACTATTGTGTAAACGGTTCCCCTCAAAATGAGTAAGACTGAATGTTCATTTCTACAAAACTGAATAATGATATGTTGAACGTGGCGTTGACCTCAGCGACTACTGAGTAAGTAAGTGACTGCACCTATGCGCTCCCTCTCTTGCAGGAGGCGGCACTTTTCGACACCTGGTCTGTCCACGAATCTGTTTGGATTTAATCATAACAAAATCAGTTTTATCCCTCCTGATTGGCTTCTGGTGGAAACGGCTATGAATCCAATCAAACAGTCTTTCTCTGTGTTCTGGTTGATTTGGTGGCAGTGAGATTTTTTCCATGTCCTAACCAACGGGAAGGGCATTTTTTATCACCAAAATGAATAATGAACCATGTATGGAACCAGTCCCCACAGGAAGACTGACACACACCTCACTGTAAAGTCACAGATGACAGCAGAACAGTCCCATAAACGGACACAAGGTGGCAGCATAACTGCCCACAGTTACCTGCACACACTGAAAGAAAGAGTTCTCCTAACTCAGTCATAAAATCGGTATTGATTAATCACAGAACTGTTCCCGCTAATGCACTTCTAAATCTATGAGAATCATTGTTTAGTAATTAAAAACTGTGAAAACTATTTGATTCTACCTCTTTTTAATTTTATTTTATGCTTGATTGTATGCCGGTGTCGTAACGTGACACCCTCACGTTTTTAGCCATAATTATCTAAATAATGGAGTTATGTGGTATTTATGGTTCTAGACTCCGCCTTACAATGCCCTAGATGCATGGGAACCATTTAAACTATTCCCCCAAAAGAACTTTTGGAAATATTAAAAATATAGTCTATTTGCTGCCATTTCATGATTTTTGACCGTACTTGTAAGTATAGAGTGTGTATGTGAATTATCACACCAGATAAGCTTTCCAAACGTGCTTGAGTAGGATATCAAAATGATAAAACTCCAGGCGTCTGTCACTGATGTGTTTAAATCTGTTTTTGCATTATAAAATGAGATGGACTTTCTTCTAATTTCAGCTTGAGGAAGCAGGGTCAATTAAGAACACCGATATCGCTAAAGAACTGTGTCTTCCACCAGTCAAACTTCACTGCTCAAGTAAGTTAAATAAGTGGCTTTTAGGTTTACCTATTTCTAACTGTGATGCTACCTTGAATGAAGGAATGGTTTTTTTAACTTCTAATTACAGTAAAACCCCTCTTAAGGGGACACCCTCCGTTCCGGGCAAAGTGTCCCCTTAAGCGGGGTGTCCCCTTAAGCGGGGTTTTCAGGATGCCAGTGGGTTATATAATAGAGAATACCTACATGTCATAAATGAAGGAAATGATGGTTATTAGGTTAAAAGGCTTATTAATAAATAAGCAAATAAATATAAATCATACAATATAAATGAATAAAAATGAATATAAATGTAAAAACATTAAGAATAAATAGATAAAAGAGGTTGAAGATGGATATGCCTTCCTTGTGAAATTTGCTCCTTTTTACACCCCCGTTCAATGTCCCCCCCCCCCCCCCCCCACCACCACCCACACCCTCCGAAGTCAGCAGCCCTATGACCGTGAGCCGCCGTGAGCCGCGACGGCTCACTGAATACCGCACCTTCAAAGCCCCCAGCCCTCCCTGTTTCGCCCACCGCTAACCTGTAAGCGGGCCTCTAACCCCCTACCTTCAACAGGTGCGAAAGTCGCTCATACTAATATCCACTCACAGTCGCCCGCCCAGAGCCTCTAGAGATGTGGTTATTACCTTGAAAAAACATACTCCGGCCGCCCGAGCCCGCCCGGGAATGCTCAGTCTATTGTTCTGGTTACGACAACTGTCTGTCCCGTACAAACGGTCACCAGAAACTTGGATTTTCAGTGTTTTTGATGTGATAGCCCTCCAAACTGTCCCCTTAAGCGGGGTTTTTAAGCATTTCTGTACCGAAAAACTGTCCCCTAAAGCGGGGTGTCCCCTTAAGCGGGGTGTCCCCTTAAGCGGGGTGTCCCCTTAAGCGGGGTTAAAATAAACTCTTAATAGAGGGAAAAATTTCCGTTCCGAGCAAATTGTCCCCTGAAGCGGGGTGTCCCCTTAAGCGGGGTGTCCCGGAAGAGGGGTTTTACTGTATATTGTCACTAAACATTGCTCCTGGAAACTTTAGTTCAATTATATTTTCATTGACCAAATAAAGCTCCCCGCCATTTCTGGTTTAATGTAAAAATATTTGTAATTCCAACTGCTCAGTTTGTTTATACTCAGGGTTATGTTATTGCAATATGTTTACAATGTGACCTCTTTTTTTCTTGACCGTAAAAGTGCTGGCTGAGGACGCGATCAAGGCGGCATTGAGTGATTGGAAGTCAAAGAACAAGAAGGCAGAAGCCCAGCAGTAAACTTGAGAAATCCCGCTTACCGCACTGTGATCAATGTAATTTAATTGCCCCTTTGTATGGTACTCGACTTCTCAAGATGAGCTCACTTTTCATCTAATACTTAGACTATTTAGTCGGTACATCATTTAACGGAACAACTAAATATTGAAGCAAAAATATAACATACACATGTAGTTCTTAATTTGGTTGCAATTGATATTTAGGATGGGAAGGACATTTGTTCTGAAGGTTTATTTTTCCGTCGGTGTTCTTTATTGATAAGTGAACAGGGTATAATTGTAAGTGTTCAATTGTGAAGTCTTTCTTATTAGTTCGAAAAAACTTGCTATATTGAACAGAAACTACACAGGCCAGTAATGCAAGTTAGGCATGTTATCAACATTTGCCGTGCATCAACATGTACATAAAGAGTGTTGTATTATAGAATAAATCGAATATAATAAAGTTAACCGTCTTTATTCTTGATCTAGTTTAAGGGTGTATATATGTAGAGTGATAAACAATGATACCTTGGCTCATTTGAACATTTTGATGCTTACGAAAGAATTATGTAGAGTGATTATCACTCCTGTATGAACAAGTGTATATTCTCTGAAATTCTATCAACCACCAGTCCACAGACCTGATTTATTGGAATTTCAGTATATCAGAGATGTCAGTTTTCCACTTTTCCGTGGAAATCCACTTTTCCATATTCAGTATATGTAATTTCTTTCCTTACGTCAAACAAAGATAATATGGATTTAGCCTCAGTAACACCAATATAACAGTGGTTTGAAACTCCCAACAGACCCTCAGCCCCATGCCGTGACAGACAGGGACATTTTATCCAAGTTTTCTCAGTCTCTCTGTAGTAGAAAAATCCACATGAAAAATATTTCCACTTTTTCCCCTGACCCCAACTGACATCCCTGGTATATATGCATAACCATATAATTATTTTACCGTTCAGGACCTCCCGGTGATGTGTTGCTCAGTAACGCCATTATTCGGCCAAAGATTGCAGTCTGGCAAGATCAGACTTGGTGCGAGCTAGGGTATTGTGACACATAGTCTGCCATGAACTGCTTCCGACAGTTGCAAATATTAAGAATCAGTTAGAATAATAGAATATATGAGGTTGAAATAATGTCTCCTTATTTGTCCGAAATCGTGAAAGTATTACCTATCAGTCTACGCTATATGTACCTGAAGGACAACCAGTCTGAACTATTAACCACCAAATCAAAGCTGGAATTATATATCCAGCGCAATGACTTACGATATACCCTGAATAAGCTAAGGAAACAAAATGGATGGAATCAATTGTTTCCCTAGCACGTCATGTGAACGTCATATGGTATGTTACTAGATAGGTGTTTGGCTAATTCTGGCGCATATCTAGGAGGCCAGCATTTTAGGTTTGGTATCGATAGTGTAGGGATGTGGTTTCTGTGTGCCACACAGGCTGCTCTGTCGCCCAGTGGCTGTAGGTATATCCCAACATGCTGTTACAAAACCAAAAAGTTCCCCATCAATATAAAATACATAGAGTTCAGATATAACCACAGTGCAAAATGTTCCAGAGAGGTGGCTGAAATCTACAATAAATGCTATCGAGAAAATAAGTCTTCAATTAAAAAAACCATTTCCAAATGACGTGCTAATTTGTATTTTTCACTCCAGGGCACTCGGGTAAGGTGACTCACAGGTGACAAAAGCTCATTTTGCTTTATATTTAGAATAAAGATGAAAGCACAATTCAGTGTCCCAGAAAGGCCTATAAGAACTGTGATGAAAGGGGCAGGTGTCAAAAGCCTGAGACGTTTTTAGAAGTTTATGTCAGGGGACATTTGTGATGGTTTATTTTGTCGGGCCACTGTGAGGCACGTATCATCTTGGATGTTGGAATCTGCTCCATCCTACCAAAGTCTCAAAGGATAGATGCTGAGAAAGCGCACAATCCTAGAACTACATAATGCAGTATAAACCAACCCCTCTCACATCGAGGAAAGAATAATATCAAATTGGTTTTACGTATTTCACACATTTTTATTACAAATGACTATAATACAATTGGAAGCATCTCTTCCTCTTCATACGTATTAAAAAGGTTTGACGGGACAATCCTTACTTGACATCACAATTTTCAATGTTTTTGTAATATCCATGAAGTTAAGTTTGAGCAAAACCATCGCATCCTTATCCAGCGGTCGCATGTACTGCTATATTAGTACTACATGGAGTTATATGGGAGTGATTATGTAAGAGCATTATGGGAAACTATTTGACAACACGAATGAACAGGTCACTACAAGAATCACAGGCCTAGAGCATCGGTTTTGACAATAAAGGTTCGATTACATTCCTCAATACAGAATAATGATTAAAGTATTCCGATGAATAAGTTCTAGAAATGGGAACCCCCCACCTATCAGATTATATTGAACCGAAGGAGAACTTGCCTTACGGGAGTGATCAGAATGCAACACTTGCGGGTAAATATAAATGCTGATATTTATATTTCAGAAGGTACTGTGGCACAATGCAATGCATCAACTTTTACAATGCCTGTTTTCTACGTTCAAATCAGGCAGCCTTCTAATACTGCATATTTCTTAATCCCAGTCTCCTTGATTTTATCACTGATCAAGAACAACTGGAAACCAAACTCATTTTCCATAAATCCTTCCAAGTCACATCCCATTCACATTCACGTGCTCAAAGATTTCTAGTTCAAGTCTTGCAAGTTTGATAAAAAATACTTGTACTGCTTATAAGTGCCTTCGCATCCAATACAGGCAATTCCTCGTACTTTGAAGTTCAGGAAACTACAGTAAAAAATTAGCTTATGTATCTTTATCTCGAGAGAGTAGCATTGTGTGCACCGGTGAAGAGTACATGTATATATATATAGTATATGACAATGAAGCAGACGGTGAGGAAATTGAAGGTAGAGATTTAGAAGATTCCTACGTTCTAACGATCTGGTGGTCAAGCTATCTACAGTGAGATGCTTCTGCAAATGACCAAAATTGAATTACACTTGAAACTGTTGCAGTCTGTAAATTCTAACATAGCTCCTGACCATTTTTCCCTCTTTGGATTTAAGGCGTGGGCTTGGTACATAGACTTTTAACGTCTGGGCATGGCAACTAAAGCAAAGAGAGTTTAGGTATACTGGGAGTCAGATTAAATGGAACTTACAAACCACTCAGCACCTCTTTTATCATCTCGCAATTGGGGAAAATACATAGTAACATTAGGTGGGGAGCTGGTCCATCAGTAATTATGGGGTCACAAATATGGAGGCCAGCCCTGATAGCTCCTTCCTCCTCTCTACTCACACTTAGAACAAGGAACGCGTACAGGAAGACAGAACGCACAAGGACTCGCAAATAACGGACGATGCGCCAAATTATGAGTACGATACGAAGTGAGAAACAATTATTACATGGACATTACTCTGAATAAGTTATATACAACAGTTCTAGGGATATACATACTTTACAGCTAATTATAAATACAGGTATTACATATAGCTATATTAATACCTCAGCAGAGACTTAAAGATTAAAGTCTTCCATAGTCTCAGTATAAATCAAGTCGACCACCAAAGGACAATATAATACATTTACATACTTTCATTATGTAGTGATAATCGTATTATAATTACAATACAAATGAGCCATTTACTTATGATGTGTAATTGGTTGCAATCACGCTTAAAGTAACATGAATAAAGCTTAAAGAAATGTTAAGCCCTCTTGGAGTTTGTCCGGAAAAGATCTGCCGTTCAATGGAATGTGATTACTCTATGTAGTCGATGAAGTTTATTACAAACGAAAAGAAAAGAAACATGAATACATGTTTTCCCCATGTACAGTATGAGTGCAAATATTTGATAACATTCTCCGAAAAAAAGGTCAAATTCCATCCCAGTTAATCAGACAACCGGTGACAGAAAAAAACAGCAGAAAGTAATGAATTGTATTTAAAAAGGAACTAAACCACTCTAAATGATTCAGTTAGCCAGCAACCAGTCTGAGCGGTTTATCCTAACAAATGTAAGATTCAAGCACAGTGCCCTAAATGGACACATGGCGTTTCAACGCAGTGAAGTCTCAACTCCTTAATTTCAGAAACAGAAACAAGCAACAGAAAAATTAATTATGCTAACAGAATCGAAGGGCTTTACCGTCGATGTGTGCGTGGCTCTACCACGCCTCTTTGAATATGTGCTATCATTTTGATCGCTCTTTTCGTCTTCAGTCATCGCCACATAAATAATCCTATTATCCCGGAGAACTAATCTGAGCCCGGTCCCGTCATGCCCTGCTCTCAATATTTCATCAAACTGACCGCGAGGTATTCGTGGTATACAAGTAAACTACCGCACGTTAATATATATAAAAACTACTTAACATAACATGAGACACATTAGTTAATGGAAATAACAGACCAAAGAATACGCAATTAGCTTTTGTTCAAATAGTGATCCTAATCAATAACTATCCATCTAGTGACCTTGAATATGTTCTCCTGGTATTCGTTCTTTGATTCTTCTTTGTAAATAGGAAAAAAAAAGTTATCTAGAAAATATCTAGTGTTACTAAAATACTTAATTAATATTGACGAGCCTAGTTGAAAAATGGGAGCTGTTAATATATTATTAAAGTTATATGTAAATAATATCCTAATCAAAACGCCTGCACCACTTTCCAAGGCAACTTTTGCCATCTTTGGGACATAGACCAACACATTATACAAACTCTCTCCGATCCTAATTATGTATTCAAACTGTTTATACAAAATGTTGATTCTATTGTTTTCCTTCCTGATTATAAATGTAGTAAATAATCACAATCTCAGGCGTTATGACAGTGAAGTCTTTTGACAACTGCTTTCATTCAGACCTTTGTTCAATGCTTATAGATAGGAGGCCAACTTAACCAAGGTCCGTAGGCTACACTCGCGGCCAACACTGAATCCTCACGGACAGAAAAAGAGTCACGCCACAATCTTGTCATATCACATCTAAGAAATAGCCAACTAATTAAGTAAAACTGCTTAGGATGAATGATCACAATCAAGGGCAATGCTAGATTCCGCCTCATTTTCAAGTATGCTAAATATGTACACACATGTTGAGCTTGCCTAGAAAACCCATTGCAGTTCAAACACCACCGACACCTCTGGACAAAGATTGTTTGTGTTGTGGGGATGTATTTACAGCGCGCCTCGCAAGTGTTGCAGTTGATGTAGCTACCGCTGCAGTAGCTACTGCTCTGGCCGTAGCTGTTGCTAGAGAAGTAGCTGCTGCTTCTGCTAATGCTTGCATTAACTACTCCTGCTCATGAAGCTGCAGAGGGTGGAGCTTAAACACCACATGTCGGTGGATCTATCCTCGGCTCAACATCACGACGTCGTGCTTCCGGGCAGCAGCGAGAGCTTCCGGATCCGGTCGATTTCCACCTGCATGCTGCGTCGCTCCTTGGCGCCCTCGTCGATGTCGTTCATGAGCACGGCTGTGAGTTTCTCCAGCTTGTTGGTCATTTCGCGCAGGTGAGTCACCTCGCGCTCCAGTGTCTCGTACTGCGTCCGGGGCACCGTGCTTGCTCGCAGTGTGTCCAGCTCTTGTCGCAGCTCGGTCACAGCACGCGCAGACTCCGCACTCTGTACACTTTGCGGCGCCCGGTCTGAAAAGGAGGTGGATTTTTTTTGTGTACGGGTTTTCTTTTGCATTTTTTGTGACTTTTTTCATTTAAAAAAAAAAAAAAATTCTGAACACTAAAGATCGGTACTATTAGCATGCGTATCAGGTATAATTTAAATGTCATCACCTTTACGACCTGGTGCATATCAACTTGTTCAGAACAGGTCATAGTCAAGCACCTTATCTAGGCAAATGGATGATTTAATATACGCTTTCTTTGCTTTGGTTGGCTCGGCACATTTTCACATATTGGCTCTAACCAGTGCCACAAAAGACACTAACTACTACTGAGACCCATCTATATTTCAGGGACCGAATTTTCAGCGAATGACCCTAGTTCCGGTCCGACCTTTCACGGTTTATGGGCTCTCCTCTCAGAGAATAGACAAGAGGGACCTGGGGTGTACGTACCTGGCTCGTCGTCGTGCGGGGCGGGGGATCGCGTCGGGCTCGGCGACGCGGGGGGGTCGTTCTTTGGTAGCGGGGGTGCTGGCCTGGTACCTGGACGAGTACGAACTGGCTCCGCGGTCTCCTCCTAAAAAAATAATTCAGTCACAATTTCAGCATCTCTACAACATCATCCTACTGATTTGCCATTATGTGAAGAGGTGAATGTGGAGGTTAGTTCACAGTGGTCTGAGGCAATCCGTATGGTGATTTTTTTTTCTAGTAGAAACAAAATCAGTACGCAGATACAAAGGGACGAGAAATTGAAATTTCCCAAACCGTGTTTACAAATGGAAATGGAAATCAGTCTGAAGTAATACTATTACCAGGATAATTTAGTGGAAATGTGTTTATGAAAACAGTCCATCTACTCTACAGTAAACAGAAAAAACTAATCTACAACTTGTATTTAAAAGAAATTTTTTTTATGACATAATGGATGACAAAATATATTACCAGAACATTTTCTATCAGACCTGTGACATTAGTTGATGAATTGTAACACAACTACGGTGAGACGAATGCATGCGATGAGTAAGACAACACTAATGGGAAACACCATAACCAGGACTTCCATAGGAGATTGGTAGATATCAACCACTATACAAAGGTGTGTCGCATACTGAGGCCATCACTAGTTTTGCTCTAGTGGGGTTTATATTTGAGAGTGGATAATAAACATCACAACACCTATAAGAATTGAGCATGGATAAGGTCAAGCATGGAACCTCGTCTATTAGGTACACTAAGATAAACTGTGATACGCAGGAAGTAACAGATGAGGGGGTACATAAAAGCCATTGGTATGCACGTGATGGTTTAATACATAACCAGTAAGCAGCCTGTTATAGGATCTGAATAACTAAATAAAAGGGCCATGCATAAGAAATAACTAAAAAAAAAAGAGGAAAAGGGATACACTGTAAGCATTTATATGTGTATAGTTAACAGCATTTTACAGCAACTCTTTGTAAAAAAGATCTACGATCTCCTTGACATAAACCTTGCAAATGTAACGCTAATTCATAACACCACACAGGTACCAATATACCCAACTATTATCACAATAGCTGAACAAAGCTTCAAATAGCTCCATATACAACAACCACAACCTACACACGATCGCTACCAGGTCCCTACCACACGGGCATGCTTTAACACCTACAGCCAAACACGTATTAACAGCTCAACGCGAGCAGATTGTGAGCAGATCATCCTACCCCGACCGTATGGTTGAGCAGCTCATCTGAGCTGACCTGTTTCTGCATCTCAGCCTTTTGCTGCGCCCTGCGGTGTGAGCGTCGCGCGTATGCGTCGCGCAGTCTCGGGCTTTCCGGGAACTCGGGAATGGGCGGGGCGGGCATGGAGGGCGGAGGTTCCTCCTTCTCAATCTCTTCTTGCTGCTGGGAGTGAGTAACACACAAACAGGGGATGTTGGTGAGGATGAGTGGGTTCGTTAGTATTATGGTATCTCCATAGAAACTGAAATTGGCAACTTGGAAACCACACCAATGGATTTGTGGACCTTCAAAACCTAATAATGATGGTATTTCAATATTTCATGTTAATGGGACAGAGAATGTTTTTTGCGGCAATATCTGGGACAATCTTGTATTTCTCAAAACGCAGGCCTTATTTACCCAACTTCAGCGAAAAAGGTGTTGCATGATATTTTTTGGGGCAAGGTACCCATTCCAGCCATCAGACTATATCAGATTTAGAGATATATTTGCCGCCTTATTTACAAGAAAATCTCTATATTTTGGGTCCAATATGAAGCCATCTAGTGCGATGTTTCAATGGTCAAATATTCTTAAGAGTCACCCTAGCTTTCATAAATAACATTGATATTTCCCAAAAACATGGACCAATGCATAGAATTAGATAAGCGACAGACTTAACCTGGTAAAAGGGTAGCAGTGGTAGTTTTCTGAGACTTGTCATGCCATGTTTCATACCGTGTAGACCAGTCCAATATGTTCTGAATCTTGCACTGTTCAACTATGATATGAAACCATATTTGCCTTTTTCTTTATCTACACAAAGGTACTTAGTGCACCATGATCTATGTAAAGTGGAATATCAGAGGCCCTGTTAGGTCCCTGAGAATTAAGAGAATAAGTCATAATATAGACCGTCTAATTCACCTCATTTACACCGTGTGGTTTGCACAGATTCTAACACCAAATAACACATCCTTTCTTGGTAAACCAGATAAGGACACAGACGTAAAAAAAACCTTTATTGGTAATGGTAGAAACCGAAGTGCCGAGTGAACGACTAACTGATAAAAATGGAGAAACAGCATCGCGGTTTGGTTGAGTTATGGGGAATCTGCCAGTTTTGTTAGTCGAAAACCGGAAAAATGTCAGGAAATGTTGTCATTAGACATAGCTGAGTAAAGCATTGAGAACCTCAAATAGTAGTCAACCCTATTAAAATGGAACAACCTTTTAAAAAGCTATTTTCGTTCAAATCCATGGCTCGTCATTAGGGCATAGCTCTAGCAACACGACAGAATTTATGTACAACTTGTTTAGTATTGGTGCCAAATTTAATCCCTGTCTGTTCGATGAGTAGTAAGATTAATTTTACCACATAACTCCTTGTGTTTTTAGTGACGATACTATCCTCTTACATGTAGTTACTTAAATAAGCACCAGGTAGTGGTAGATAGACTGAGACCGTGTTGTTTATGTGATGTAAGCTGCTATTTTGTCTTTCTCAACCAATGGTAAAATCGGGTAATTAGAAATAATAGAAAATGAGGGAATTCTATCTCACGTTGAATAAACTAAAACCCAATCAGACATATGGGAAGTGTGAACAAACAAAAAAAACCCTGCAAGGAATGTTCTTACGTGAATAATCCGGAATTACACAATGCATTTTATTTACTGAGTCACTTCTAGGAAAACGTCGTCATGCCCATAGATTATATCCTTAAAACTAGAGGGGATTAATCAATGATCAAACAATCTAAATTACTGTTATTTTGTGCGGAAAAACATCTGTCAGCATATTAGTATTGTCTGCCTTCCTATTTCATCATTGCTGCGTGTAGATGGGGAATGGACGTGATATGTTAATTAACCAGTCATGTTTTTTCGTGTGATGGGTGAATTTTTACAGGCATGCTTCTATATATATTGAAAATAATGTTAGATCTCACAAAAGGGTAAATATAATATGCTTCTTTGGGGAATCTTGGTTGATTTCATGTTTCAGGATTGCTTCACGTAACTAGAGTCTGCATACATATAGCTCTACTTTTCCAAAGCCCATTTTATTCATCAATTAATTTAAACAGATTTTTCCCATTAAGTGATAAAATGGTGATTTATAATAAATGTTTATCATAGCATATATGAGCAAAATAACGTCAACCAAGTTGAAAGTGTGTCTAGGTTCGTGAAACAATTATAAAACCCCGACTTCCTCAATCATATTTCCTCTAGTCTGCCTATTAATGCTGATGGGTAGGTGGGAGGAGAGGCCGCTGATCTGATGCCGTTATTATTAGAAAGTCCGGTTTATCAGTTCAAACAGAAATAGCTACGGAGCTACACTACTAAAAACCTGCACGCGCTTATCACAAACCAAAGTCTCCGCTGGTTTTAAGGGCTTGAAACCACGTCCCATATAAAACTTTCTTTCGTACAGTAACAGAATACAACAACAAATTAATGTTCCTGTCACTATCGATTAGAAAATACTCTTATCATCTTTGGAAAAACTGAAAAATGACTTCGAGGCAACGGCAAGCAAGAAGACAGTTGAAAATTGAAGATATTCAAGCCCCCAAATCCTGACTTAACACAAAATTTACCTCCGTGGGCTCAAAGGGAGATTGAGACTCCACTTTGACAATTTTGTTCCTCTGAAAACAGCAAAGGTTTAATACACATTAGGCAACTTATGAATGTGTCGGTTTCCTGTATTTCAACTGAAAAGTTTGTTTTTTTTCAACTGTAACCGTTATCAGTTGTTACTGGCTTTCCTCCGTAAGGATAAACCAGACATCCCAATGTCCAAAGCACAAATTAACATGAACAAAGCAATTAAGATGAAGCATTAGTAAAAATATCAAAATTATTCTAATTCTGATGTGGCATTGCACCTTCAAGCTGGCGAATCCCTTTTGTGGAATCTTTTGATCACCAGAAGTGGCGGTAGACTGGACATCATGCTCGTGAAGACTAATAGTGATTTCTTCTATCTGCAAACATGTTACGGGATTTTAATTATGTATAGGTGTTAGAATGCCGTGGAGGTGGTCAGGACTACTCAGAATATTTACTGACTGCGAAAAGCCAGACTATCCACACCAAATGACAAAGACAAGTAAGAATACATCACCTATGCACATCAAATCAGAACATGTCAAGGTCTACACTAGAGAACGCTTAATTTTTTTTGTAAACATACAATGTGCTTCTATTGGTTAGAATAAAGAAAACATTTATTTATGAACAAAGTCTTTTTTCAAATGAGTGTAAAAGAAATGAAATATCCTTCTACTATATTCGTCGGTATCCTAAGACTACATTTCGCACTTAGATTTTGTACCACAACTTTCCAGAAGTAAACTTGTTTTCTACGCGCAACCTAGTGTTCTATGTATGGTCGTTTTTTTCCTTTGAAAATACATTTTGGCTTCATAGGGAATTGCCACTTAAGTAGAACTGAAAAAGTTCTGAAATATCCCATCTACTAATGAAGAACGGTGGAACCACTTGTTGGCAGAACTTTAATGTTACTGAAACTGTAATAGGTATTGCTCCTGACCGACGTTGTGGATATTGTACTCTCCCTTTTAAGGGCAAGTGACTAAATGTAAAGAAATATTCAAAATCACTTACACTTATACCAAGTGAATAGAGCTGCAAATTGGTTGTTATCAATAAATAGGAAGTCCATATATCCATTTGGACGTCCAAATGTATTGAGTAGAAGTACTAAAGGGTAAGTGCATTTTTTCGTGAAACCAGAAAAAAGTCATACATTATTCAAGGATGACTTTAAATTGCTAGAGTAAGACCTCGCATCACATATGACAGTCCAAATCCCACAGATGTCAGTTGCAGTAAAAAATAGAACAACATATGAGTGGACATATTTTGTCATGTGAAATTTTCTGCCTCTGAGACCAAGAAAATATGTCGGCGTTGACCATGATATGGGGCTAAGGTCTGTAGGGAGGTAAAAAACACTGCTTTATTGGCATGAATGAGACTCCATAAAATACTACCTTTGTTTTACACAAGGCGCAACAATTCTAAAACTGAAAAATAATATATCGATTGAAGAGAAATGTTGAAAGCCGGCATCTCTGCTTCTATGACCAGTTTTCTTGGAAGACAATGTGAACATATCTATTGCTAATTGAAATGTTTCCATGCATGCATAAAAATTCGAGGCATCGTTTATGATGGCGGGTGATAGGGGCAATAAATGTAGCAAATTGGGGTTCTGAATTTGAAATCGGGTGAAGAGGCGTGTTGAGAGACCGAGTATGACTGCACAACCAACATTTTTTTGGACACACTGCAGGCGGATCTCCATCCACAACCAGTGGCCTAAAAATTTAAAAATAATGGGGTTCTGAATTTGATTGAAATAGCTACAGCCGTTGAGTACCTATACTGGCAGCCTTCTGAACACAGCCTGTGTGTTCTAGGTGTTGACCCACTCACCTCTCTGTTGTGTATGGTCGGCGGCCGTCTTTGTGGAGCCTTCGCCCGGCTGGCGTTCGGATGAGTTAGCGGCTCTGCCGTGGGGACAATGTCCAGATCGATCTCTGCAAAGTGACCAAGCTATGATTACAGGTGTGCGCTGGTTAAAATGGCGATAAACCAGATATGCGATTTTACTCTCATGAAGATATCTGCAAACTAAATTGAGTTGTCTAGTGTCGAATTCAATACAATACTGACACAGAAACATATTTGACAATATTCTGTCCCTGAACTTCACTGCACCTCAGGGAATATTTAACAATCAGGTGCTATAATCAAATGTAGGGCTATCACATGGTATAAGAAAAGTGTTTCTGGCATAAAAAATAGTTCGAAAGGTGTGAAAGAATACTCAGGTTTTCACGGTTACTTTTTTATTCTTAAAAAAAAAAAACGTCTACAAAGTTAAAAGTTTATATTTCAAGACATCTAGCAAAAATACAACAGTATAAGAATGATTTGATACTGACTTCAACCCATATCTTTATGATTCGTCTCATGACCTAAGCCAGTTATTACACTTCCCCACACCTAAAAAAAACTTTGAAACCTTCTGGCAATGAGCGACTGAACTATTTCTGGAAATGAACGACTGAACTATTAGTTGATAGTCCACAAGAGAAATCAGCATTGGCTGTAGGTCGAGCCTTGTTGGCCGGTTGATCTTTGAGTAGTAATCAGGCAGGGCAGCCATACCACTTTGCGAGACAAAGAGGCACATAACCTAAAAGAGATGTTCTCCAAGCGTTTGCTACGTTGAAACATGCACGTGTGAGACTAACAATCAAAGCACTGTTTCTTACTAGTGTTAAACATGCACAAGTAATCCTGTCACTTGACGAAAACAAACGATTAATCTGAATGTTTATATGAATTAAGTAAAATACAGTGAAATCTTGTTGTAACGGACACCAGGTTACAATAAGGATATCCTCAAAACGCCTATATATGTATTTACTTCGGGTAACACATTGCTTGATGGCAGCAAGAAAAAAACCAGTTTGGACATGCACCCATAAAGCCTTGTGGAAATTCTCTAAAACTATATGTTGCAACCGTTTTATGGCCAGACACTGATTTACCAGTTTAATTCGATGGCTATGTCACTGCAGGCTGTACACAAGTAGATGGACCATATCACCCACAACTGAAATATATCTATGCGTCATTGGAATTGATTTCTTTCTGCAATAGAATGTTTCCAGAAATTGGGTTTGTCTGGTAGTCCTGGAATTAGTAAAAAAATACATTGTATGGTTTGGAAGATACTTTAGTTAAAACTAACGAAATGAGTGTAGAAGTAGATCTTCCATGAAAAAAATCTGGTCGCCATAACAAAGCTTCACTGTATAGCTAACCTGAGTATGAATAAGAGTTGCAAGGAGTCCATACTATACTTACATCTCTCTGCTAACCGACTATGACTAGTAAGCCTCCATTATACGAGTACACTACACACTATTCTGATACGGGAGAATATGGACCCAGAATCGTGATTCTAAAGAGGATAAACGAACAGTAAGCTTCAAACCCATTTCTCTCCATAGTCAATGCTGTAAAGCATAAAGTGCGAGCTTCCGAAAATGGCTTTAATTCAACAATTTCCCTAAGACTGCTGTGTTTTTCAAAAGATGTTTGAAAATTAGACATCGCAACAACTGGGAAGTTGTGCCCAGAAGAGATAAAACCCAGGTTCCCTAGGTGTCTACATAATTTGGATATCGTTTTCATCGCTGGAGTATATAGGGCCTTGTTGCGTTGTAAAATCACCATACACTTGTTGAGAAACGGGGAACACTCTAATATGAGGAAATACACAGTACCACCAACGGGGGCCCATAGCGAGAGACCGTGATCAATGGTTGGAGGTGGACTGCTGGGTGACATATACTGAACAATAGTCTGGTGATTGATTGTTTTTACCTTCTGCGGTCTGAGTAAACGGTTTTGGTTCATCGGGTTTGGCAATCCGCCCCTGAGGACGGGGTGCAGGCAGTTTGCCCATCCTTCCCATCGGGGCCGGCTCGGGGAGTTTGCCTGTGCCATTACAAGTCTCTGAAACATCACATCGGGCTAACACTACAGTAGGCTCTGAGGGGCCCTCACCTTTTGGCATACCCACGCTGGGTTAGATTCTTTTGTGCGTGTGCTTGTGTTTGGTTGTATGAGCTAGAACACTGCAAAGGGTTTTAAGATCACGATGGTTATGAAAAAGATATTGCTCCGTTCAATATTTGGGAAAGTATTTTTATTTCCCTGTCCGAAAATATCTCTCTTTTATATGATATATATAGATCAACAGCCTTGGCCGAATCATGAAACATCAGATCATATTGTAGAAATAAGTTAAGTGTAATGAATATTCAAGAGCCTTCCAAGAAAATTCCGTTGGCATCTTGTTAAAAATAGCATATGGACACTGAAAGATGATATGTGTTAACATTTCCGATACCCAGCGCCTGGAAGTAAGCTATGATAAGCAACATCCTGCTGATGCAGTCATGGGAAATGTGCTTAGTGTAGCAACAGACGTGTCAGCAATGGATAATCATAGCATTCTACAGCTTCTGGGAACATCTCACAAGTGTTTAGTTATTGAATGTTATAACAGAGCGTGTTGAAAACAGAGTCGTTGCCTTTCTGATTGCGACCGTAACACGGATAAGTCATTAATCAAAGCACCGCTGGCATTATAGGTCACCCTGGATTATCGTGCTACAACGCCTAATCAAACCCATCACCTAGACATCCCATTTTGGCCGACTCGCCCCGCCTTATGTGTCAGCCTGGCAATGTACAGCCAATGCAGTTTAGGATTCCTGTATGAGGGAAGGTCCCATAAACCATAAATGAGGTCAGAGCATGGGCTCAGATATTGTCCGCGTACAACCCCTCTCTCGTGTGGGACATTCATTGAAAACCATTCTGCAGGTATGTGATACCATACTCTGACACTCAGATAAATTAGTAGACCAATTTTTTTTTACCTGAATAGACGTACAACATTGCAGTAAGCAAATTAACTGGAATTAATCATCACTACATTACCTGTTTTCTATTAGTTGTGTGTTAAACGTTATATTTACACGTTTTGTAGAAATTAAGTTCAATCAGGGTGGTTATTAAAAGAGACACTGCATACCTAAATATACCTTGGATACAAAATAAAATGGCTGAAAGAAGCCGCTACAAATATACAGTGAGTGTATCATAGAACAAGAGCAGCATTTAGTGAACCGAAACAAAAAAAGAAGACAACTGGTGAGACCATGCGTTACGAAAAGCAGTGGTACCTTTTTGCGACTCTTTGACCTTGTGGTCGTCGGTTTGTGCTATGAGGTCGGCCGGGTGCTTAGGACCCAGTGGTTTCTTGCTTATGGGAGGCGGGGGCATGGCCGGCTTCTTTGAGGGCAGCGCCGGGGCGTTCTTCTTCTCCTCTGACGTGTCAACAAGTCGAACACACACATACAACAACACAAACGAGATCAGCATGGGAATAAACTGCATCTGGAGCTCATTTTGTTGTTTCTCTCTCTCTCTTCCTTAAGAATCTGGATTTTCTCCTTGAGAATGAATGCTCCACATTAATCATATTATTCGGAAGAAGCCATGCTACAGATAATTTAGCAAATTTTGCCAGGTCCCTACGAGGGTCTTACTGTATTCGTCCTAAAAACCGTTTCTAAATCCCAACTGATAAGTATTATCTTTAATACGCTCTTTAAAACACAATGATCAGGTATCTTGGCGCAATCTGAAGGTATGCTGCCGTAGCGGTAGGAAGTAGTGGCAACTCATTGATTCTCTTGTATCATTTTCTGCATCACTTTAAACCCGATGGTTAACCCTTTAATAGTTGCTGTCTATTTTATTCTGTCCATTGGTCCTATTCACCATTCCTTTGTTTATAGGCGCTGCCATATGCCGCCACGCCATCTGGCGTTAAGTGCTGCCGGGAAGCTCGTATAGCAGGTCGTTTCCTTTATTCGCTACCACTGCACTTAGTAAACACCATCTCCCTTTCCACCCATAAAGCAGCACCACCACCCTCTTTGCTTTCCGGAGATCCCCATCAGTTAATTGGACGAATACCGTAATCTTTTATTATTTTCAATACAATAAGTAAATTAGTGCAATGGACCAGCACATTCAGTAAATATCTTAAAGAGTGCGAGTGATTTGACATAAAGAAGGTATAATAGAGAGTTTGCCCGTCTTGAATTGCAAAGAATCAAATTCAAATAAACAAAATTAAATCATAGAAAACTTTATCAAAAGTAGAACAGATTGTCATTGTAGGCCATTAAGCTAGTCATATAGATTTAAAGCGCCGTGAAAAAGCCCAATAGCCTTATTTTCAATCTACCATCTAGCCGATATGCAGCGATGGCAATAGAAGCACCTTAACATACACCGAAGAGTTATGTCTTAACTAGAACTAGCGTTAATCATCATATTGTATGAGTTACAATTACATCATTAGCAGTATAAGCGCTACTGAGCAGAAACAATAGTATCTTCCTTGTTAAGACACCGATAGCCTCCAGGAAAGTTTCTAATCAATAAACAATCATTACAGGAGTATTGTGCTTTTGTACCCCGTGATACAGAGGATGAGTGGATCGGTGAGGTGTAGAGTATCAAGTACGTCAGTATCATAGGTGCGTGGCCGGGTGTGTTTTAAGCGTGAACCTACCTGCTTTAGGTTTGGGGTCTGCTGCTGGTGGGAGCGGTCGCGGCGCCATTCGTTCTGGCTCGGTGGTGACAGGCTTGCTCACCGCCGGCGGCGGAGGTTTCTTTGGTTTACTCTGTAAGAAGAGGTTGAACATTGACACTAAACGTCAGTTCACTGAATGACATGTTAAAAGAATGCCTCGTCAAAAGGTGGGGCTTTTTGGCGAATGCATAATTCCTGTATTCATTTAGATATTAGATACCTATATGTGTATGTAATCTATATAGTATGTGTTAAGTGAAGGCCCAATCCAAGACAAAGAAATAAAGTAGGAATGACAAGTAATGTTTATTTGCTGTTAGAATACAACATGTTAGTCTATCTATATAATACTTTAATTCCCCGAGTATGTCATAGGACGATCTAGTCCCGTAACGGAATCTACCTGAAGGTATGCTCACATTCTCAGATGAGATACAATTGCCATGAAAATATCACATTTCCATATTTAGACAATATGAAATAAGTTCTTTCTCATTAATCCGATTTAAATTGATTATACAGCTGCATTCCTTAAACTAAAACATGAGCCACAAGTGCCTAACTAGAATTACATTTTAGGAAACATTGCTTTACTTTATACATAGGTTTGAGAGATCTGGTTAAAATTTACCTCTTCAGGCGGAAGGATGTCGACGAAGTTGTCCGGGAAGACGCCGACCTTGCCGCTGAGCTCACCCTTCCACCACCCGCTGTCCTCCAGTTCCTTCTCGAGGATGGTGATGATGTCCCCCTCCGTGATGGACAGCTCGTCATCGTTCTCCGCCACGTACGAAAACAGCACCCGCGCCCGCTCTGTGTGATCAACCAAAATTGAATATAACTTGGATACCGTTTATTCAGAAATAAAAAGATAAATCGGAAATGAGATTGGAGCAAAACTTGACCCGAAAATATCAGCTGAGAGCACTCACTCAGGCTCAGAAAAATCTGAATGTCGATACCTTAAATTCCTTTCGTACTAGTAAATTCTGAATGTTGGAAAGTCATCAGAAAACTTGCATTCTTGCTATATATTCGATGTATACCACATAGTTAACACATCACTCAAGAGGGCAGGATACAAAATGATCGGGGTGTTATATAAGATAGCGATTTTAAAGGAGGGTACAGCTTATAATGGTACTAGTAAGAACATGATGCTATTTTATTTTACTGATTCCTGTCCTAATGAAATATGTACCTAATCATTGCTATCGACAGTTGTTGTTCTGGACGGAAACAAACTTCACTAGGGGTGGAGCCAGTGCATACTGCTCAGACTGTAGGAGGGATTTCTATTCAGAGAGTCCCCCCTCCCCACCCCCCCCCCCCCCACTTCATCTCAAGAGAGATTCCAAAAAGTGTTGCCCTGTATGTCCGCACAGGGCGACTACAATGTCTTAGGTGACCACATAGAACTTTCATTATCTTCAACGGCAGTGTAGTACAATAGGAAGTTTAAATCTACTAATTGTTTACACTGAATATGAAAGAGTGGATTTCAATGGAAAACTGGAAAGCTGCCATATCTGTATCAACCTTAGTCGAGAATCTAATAGGTTCAGTCAGTGACCTCCAATGTAATTCATTAAGTATGGCTCTGACCTACTGGAATGCATGTATAAGACTCAAAAGACATGGTTACCAGCGCCAACATATTATATGTAAACAATTCATACGAAGAATGGAGCACATGAACAAGTAGAGCAACATTGAATTAAGAACGGTGAACAAACCACAGACGGGAAAAAGTAATACAAAATCGTCACAGATTCATAAATACCTAGTGTGTTATGACGTACTCCTGATAAATTTATGCTGCCTTGAGCACGTTGAGCTCATTTGAAGCGTAATTTAAATGTCACCTAAATAATCGCTTCAGATGCACAAATACAAACTGAGTACTGTGAAAGCTAATCTTGGCACACGGTCATGAACTTCACTGTACCTAATTCAACAAATCATATCGTGGATGAACATAAAGAACCGGCAGCCGTGAATTAACAAATCACTTCTTCCTGCACTTACACATACGTCTGTTATATTCTATTTTTCGCCTTAGTTCATCTTTAAAACTTCCTTTCCAATCCTTCTTTAAAATAGAAAAGCCAGTAACAGTTCTCCTTGAGCAGAATAATATCAAGCCTTTTCTTTGAAAATAAAAAAAACGTTACAAATAAATAACACCATGTCATTGTAGATCATTAGCAATACTATTATCTTTATTTTGTCATATAGCAGGTTCACTTAACCGATCAGGGTCTTTGTCTATGTAGCCCGGTGTAAACAAAATATATTTGAAATCTGACCGAGTTATTTCAACTTCAACAGGAGCAGGATATTGAGCAAAATGAGTCGCAGTGATGTTCTCTTTACCAATAACACGGATTGTATGATAATGTTTAGGTCCGTGCCAATACTTTTAAATATTTACTTTCCATGAACATTTTTTGCCAATGCATCTCAGGGTCGTGAAAATGGTATCTAACACACCGTGTTTAGACAGGAATCATATTACCATAAAAGTGCTTAAAAAACGTTCTAGAGGCAAAATAGTTTAATTTTTCATACTTTTTTGGTTACCATGGTAACCAAATTGTCATGACAACCATCAAACTAGTATGAGGTGATGTATTTCAGTGAGACCTTTAATTTGAGGTACTACATGACCATATAAGTGAAATAATAAGGATTTTAGAAAAGATTCTTTGATCATCTAATAGATATTGGCGGCCATTTTTCTTTTTTGTCAATTAGAAGGCTACAAATAGATTTTTCAGCTTGGTAAAATTATTTTTCGAAATCTACACCCAAAAATTGACCTAGAAATGCCGCTAGAAAGGAGAATAGCTGGTTTCGATTCTTGTCTAGTTATTCGTATCATCAACGTTAGAAATATTTCCCTTAACATTCACCATAAGACGTGTCAGTGAAATTGTCTTCATATCCAATGAACCCAAAAAGGTTGTTCCTTCTAACACTTGGGACGAGCACCGTCCACCCCCCCCCCCCCCCCCACGTCTGAAAACGCTATGAAAGTTGAAGAAAGTAACTTGACAATCTGAAGTACAAATGAATTCCTTACGGTTTCAGAAAATGGTGATGAAATTTATCAGGGATTCCAGTTGGAGCTAAAAGACAGGGTTGCCAGTTGGGGTCAGAAAAAAAACATTGAAATATTTTTCATTGCAACACAAGGTTTACAAATTACATACATAGTGGGGAATCAAGGGAAAGTTCAAATTTTTACGTGGGTCAGCGGGGAGGTTCAGTTGGGGATCATGGGCTGTATGTGAAATTGGGTAATTCAGCAGTTGGTATAGCAATCAATATTACACGAGGAATTATATTTCTATTCAGAAAATGAAAACATGAATTTCAATGGAAACATTGAAAACTGGCATCCCTGAGTTAAAGAGATATTAGCAAAACATATCCACCTTGCTGGGGCATTCTTACGTACCACGTTTCTTTTGGTAAAGATATTCAAATCGCTTTAAAAGCTCTATGAATATTTTCATCAAAAGGAACAAGGGACCTCCCAATAAGGTAAACATGTTCCCCTACTATCAGATAATGTCCGTTGGTTCATGAAAAAAAGGGGAAATGTTTTTCATGTTGAATGTACTGTCTCAAAGCGACTGAGAAAATACAGGAACATATCACTGTTGGCCATGGAATTGGGCTAGGGTGTGTGGGGAGGTTTGAGCCACTCTCTATTGGTCTCAATGACGCTCAATTTATACTATCTTTGTTTTACCCAAGAAAAAGGTTAATAAATTGGAAATGATAAGGATTTCTTAGAAAAGTGAATAAGTGCCATCTCTATATCAAAATATCGACAATTAAACAAACATCTACCTAAAACATGACGACCTCAAGCCACTATATATAGTGTGCAGGAAGGCTGGAAGAAGCTTTGTACCTTGCGGTATATGTACGGACTGCAGCTTCAGATTGTATATTCTTTTTTACATTTTAGAAAGCATACTGGTACGCCAAGATTACCGATGCCATAGCAGAGATTGGTAAATGTGATGATTATCAGCATGGTCTCAATCAATGTTATACACTATGGAAACATTTTCAAAAAAGTATAATCAGTCGTACTAGTGTTGATAAACCCTATAAAATACCAATAAAGAATACACTCCCAATCGTCAAGAGCATAGCGGGCTGGCTATTTATCTTTCACTATTTTGCTGGTTTACCTTGTGTTATTCCCTCTGATAGCATTAAGAGGCTCTTTAAAGCAGTCACAACACAGCAGGCGAAAGATTCAATTTTTTTTTCAATAAAAAAAAGGTTATCTTTTATCACACGACCAACTTGTACATACATTCCAAAACGACTGGTAAACTTGATTTATCACGTCAAAGTTCTGAAATGAAAAGCGCTGCTTGTGCACGACTACTCTAAGAGTAAACACAAACTGGGTCAAGTGGCTTAAAAAGCTATCAACTTTTATGACAGACGCTATACTCTACTCTGCTTGTATATAAATAGGGCATTGTGAGAGAATAAATTCCCAGTACACTTCCTTGATGCATTTTACCCTATAAACCTCCTTGATGCATACATACAACTCAGTGAGGTTTGGTATTGGTAACCAAACCTGATGAATTGCTGTATACTATATACATTTACTATGAGCAGATTTAACTACCTGTATATAGACATGTAAATGTAATTCCTCAAGGTTTGTCTTTGAATATACTGCCTGATATATATTAAGAAAAACAACAGTAATACAGGACAGTCCAGCATATGTAAAAAGGTATCTTCCTAGAGGAAAAAAATACACCTGAAACCGGTACCCCTCAACTTACCATAGCTTTCATATCTTTTGTATTTCTTCCGCAAGGGTTTTACCGGGGGTAGTAGTGGCACAGTCGATGCGGGTTGTTTACTGGGGTCATCACGGTGGTACCTGCCAGGCTGAGAGTCCGCTGCTACTACGAGCCTCATGACCCCGCCCGTCCGTGTGACGTACATGTCGACGATGACGTCCCGAAGGCCACGTCACGGGACGTAAGTGTCCGTCGGTGTTTAGATTATCATGACGTCTGATCCTTCCAGCGTAATGTCTGTTGGTTGTTCTCTCCGTTGGTAATAGCACACAGCATATATTTAAATAACTGCGTATTCGCGTTAGGATGTAATTGTGTATCCAAAGGATTCTAGTGGAGAGCAACACCTCAGAAAAAAAGATCCAAGGTACCTGTGTAGGCTCGCCGAACACCAGCGAGAGGCCTTTGTAAAGTGTTTGTTCCCGGTGTGGTCTTCTATCTCCACAGCTGGTGCCAGGCGTGTAAGGCTTGCTAATAACCACTGGTACCCACCAGCCCACCTAGATTATCTGCCGCCCTCCACATGGCAAGGAAGTTAATTCGTGTTTACACTAGAATGTGGCAAATACAGTGGGCCGTGATTGGAAGTAGTGCTCAGTGGTGGCGGGCTGGTGGCCAGGTGCTACGCTTTGAGTATGGGAAAAAATGGTAAACACTGGTGATACTGTCCCTGTAACTGCATGGCCAGAGGGATAAGACCTGTTACCAGCGGTATAATTGCCTCACTTCTCTAATTAGTCCTACGGCGGAAGTAATTGGCTGTGATGATCGTCACGGTGGAACGCTTAATACAGACCCACCACTAAGTACTGCTACGTGTACAGCTGTTCTGACTCGGCCTCGCTGGGCTGTGACTCCCTGTCCTCTTTTTCGGTACCCCGCCCGTCATCCGCCCCCATATCCGTCCTATTACTTGCCGAAGTTTTATGTTTCTGTTTCCTTATTTTCTCTTTATCCACGGCCTATTGTATGTCTGAGCTGAAGGCTCTAACATACAAGTGTCATCCTGGAAACTGTTTTTTCCCACCGCTCCTTCCATGTTCGGCAATAACAGGAAACAATAGCACTCCTGAGGTTATGACGAATGTGGGCCAACAATAACGAGCCCCCCACCCTCCCTTTCATACAACAACCCTGATCCGTAACTGATTTATTAACCTACTGGCATTTCTCATACAGGACATAAACACGAATGACACGTTCATAAAGTTGCCACCAGGGGATCGGGGAACCGGTCATCACAGGACATGATGCGTGTTGTGCGGCTAGGGGACTGTTATAGGTCTGACAGTGGTATGTGAGAGGTGTCTACAGCGTGTACATGTGAGGTGTGAACCGTCCTTCAAAGATTCTACCTATCTAAACGTCCCTCGAAGATTCTATCTTATCTAATGGCGTATGCTAATTAAACTCTAGGTTCTCCAACTCGTATCGCATTCCGTTGAGTATCAATGAAAAATCAATTAACATACATTTAAATAAATGTAATTACATGTACCGGGTTCGTAATAAACAACTCTAGGAGATATTTTTTTCTAAAAGTATTTTTTAGGCCAGATCAGTCACAAATAGCCTCACCTCGTCCACCCCAAGAGAAGTTGGTTAATCATCCTTTTCTTGACTCAAATAGCGCTTTCGATGGTTTGTAAATTATATTGATAATAAATACATGAAATTTCCTTTCTAAGTATATTTATGATTTGGTAAATTGACCAGACTTACCCTATGTGAAATAACACTACAATGAATTCCTGGTAGGACTTTATTAATAAAAATGTAGACGTTCAACAGTCTCTCACGTGAGGCCTTTGAATAAAGCCAGTAGTTTAACATAAAACTGAGTCTTGTAATCTAGAGATCCTGTGATATACAATTTGTTTTTATTCTACAGTTTAAATGAAAATCTTCGTGGCATATCACTCATCAACTGTTGTTCAAAGACTTTACTTTTAACATAATATGAAACGTGTTCCTAAAAAGAATATCATTCCAGGAAACAGTTGACTTTCTCTCTTTTTAATGAGAATTGAAGGGACATGAAACCACGTTCTTCAGTGACCTTTCATTATGGCGGAATCATATAACCGTTATTTCACTGAGGAGGAAATTCATTATATGAATTAATATCAAAAAGAAATAAATACATTTATATACCATCGCTGCAGAATTGTTTATCTATTGTTGATCATGTATATGTTCTATACAGATAAATTCATCAACAAAAATCTGTTCGTAGCATGTGAACACCCTTACTAACCAGCTTAGAAAATATTACTTAGTCTTGAAGCCATACAAATAACACATTTACAACATTTCTATCTTGGGATTAAACTGACTGAATATAAGTCATACAAATAACGTATTTACAATATTTCTATCTCTGGATTACACTGACTGAATATAAGTCAATCTTACTGAATTCTCCAATGTCGTGATTATGAGCCAAAGTATTTTCATGGAAATCTTCTTGACTACAACATAATGCATAAGAGGTGAAAAAAGCACCTCTAAACTGTGAGCACAGAAATCTCATAAAAGAGTTGAAACTCGAAAAGTATTTATAATGACACATGGACACAAATTGTCAGTGTGAAACAGGTTTAAGGTAACTGGTCCACTATTGAGGAAGAGCTGAAGTTAACGGTGTTATTCAGCGAGTAGTAAGAATTTTCCAGCAACGAAGTGTTGGCTGTATTGAGTTGTGAGCTAATGACTGACAGACTCAGATTTGCACCACCACTAAGCATCTTAATGTCCGGCTTCTCTTCATCTGTTTTCTTCTCTTCATCATCGTCATAAATCAGCCCAGTATGCACACCAACTGGCCGCTCCTCTGGTAACACAGGGGGTTGGTATGTAGATCTATCGTTGTGTGGTATCTGGGGTGGTGTCCCAAAATGAACACCAATAGGCCGATCCTCTGGACGAGGTGAGCCCCATGAAGGACGGAATGTGGACGGTTCCGAGTCGTCCTCTATGTTGAGCCACCAACCACATGATCGCCGTCTACATTGCTTCTCCAGTTTCGGTGTACTTGTTTTGTCGGTGAGAGAAGATGACACTGCGTCCTTGGCTGTTGAGACCTCGGATGGACTTCTAACAAAAAAGTAGCTCCCAGCCACGCGGCTACTTGGGTCTCTCTTCACCGGGGATGGACTGACACTAGTTATCTCCATCTCATCATCCATAACATGAATGTCGCCATAGAACATACTACCCGCTTGTTTGCCCTCAAGGTGCCTCTTGAAGAACACTTTATCCGCGCTGTGATAAAACGCTGCATGCTCTGACCTTCTTTTCAGGCTATCTTCAGGTTCAGCTGTGAATTGACTCTGTACTCTGTCAGCCAATGGAGCTCCAGCAGAACCTGATTGTATAAAATCTTCATGATATTTCACGAACTCTTGCATCCTCTTCCGGAACTGCTTATTCTCTTCTGGACTCACTGGCGATGGCTCCTTCCCAAAGACAGAACCTAAGACGATGTTGTTGCTGCAATTATCATTTTGTGGTGATATTGGTCCATCAGCAGTTAAAGTCACGTTGTTACGGACCAGTAGACTGTTGTTGTTACTGCTGTTCTCTACCTCTTGGTCTTTCTCAGGCGCTTGATGATCTTCTGTGGCCAGGCTTCGGAATCCAGCTCTCATCATTCTGAAATAAGATGGCTTACCATCATCCACCAGCTGCTGATCTTCCAATCTGGATTCTTCTGAGACATCTTTTAGAATGTTGGCGGCTACAGCTTCTGCTGTTTTCCTGATCTCCTGTTCAGACACCTGAGTCTCCCCCATGGTCTGCCTTCCACTTGACTGAGTCCATAAGATCTCATTCAAGTTACTTGGACTGTTCAGTTTTTTCCGTTGAACCTCTCCTATAGCGTTCCACATTGCCTTCTGTACAACTCTCTCCGCGGCATCCTCCAACTGTTTCTCATCGACAAACTGATTTAGATCATCTACCACAAAATAATCATCCAGGTCCACGACCTCTTCATGATCGATATTCCCATCTAGCCGGCCAAAGAAGGCGTCGACTATCTCCTCTTCATCGTCTTTAGGTGCCACCTCTCTTTCAACTTGTTCTATTTGTAGGAGTCTGTCACCAGAGTTATCCGAACCATGATCCTCGACTCTGCTCAATGGTAGATGACCATCACTCTTCACCACATTCCGCCTGGGCAGCTTTGGGGCCATGGCTGGGCACTTTAACGCGACCCATTTTTCACCATGCCTTGGAGAGGATTCTACTTTCCACAAGTCATTTATATTGCTGTTAACCTCTGACCTCTGGCTAGACTCCGATTGGTACTTCCCATCTTCTGAAGTTGATGGAATGATTTGTTGATCATCAGTGAGAATTTGAAGATAGGGTTCATTAGATGAAGACATGACTGGTATTTCAAGACCACTTTGTTGTTGAACCAAAACGTCTTGTTTGCTGCCTCTCTTCATTGAGAATCTCCTCCGGAGTGAGCCAAATAATGAAGTTCTCTCTTTTTTACTGGAGTCAACATCTTCTAACGATACCATCGTGTCTAAATCTCCAGATTTTCTGGATCTCAAGAGGCTGAATCGTTTCCTCTTCTTTTCATCTTTTAAGGTTCCATTTTCTTTTGTCTCGGTTTCTGGACCTTTGCCAGAATCGCCTAGCATATTACTAGTATCTTCCGGAGTTTGATGAGTAACAGATGCACGCCTAGACCGTGATCCCAAACCGGAAAACAGTGAAAAACGCCTCTTGTTTCTTTTTTCTTTGATCTTCTTGATCTCTGGTGATACAGGTTGTATGTCATCATCACTACTGCATGTTCTTGGCTCAGTTGTAGAAACTGCCTTACTCTCAGATAGTTGTGGAAGACTTGAGGTACGATCATTAATATTGTCGACACCGTCCTTAACTTGCGATGTGTCTAGCTGGTCGAGTGACCTGCTTACACTTCCATCCTGGAAGAGAGAATAACGCTGTGACAGTTGTCGAACAGATGGTGACAATCTTCCCATTTCCTTAAGAGACTCAAAGTAGGTTGGCTCTGACATCCTAACATAGGTCTTGCCGTCCATAATATCTTGCTTCAAGGGAGAGCTGATCCCTTCATTGACATCGATAGGGGAAACTTTCACTTTTGACTGTCTGAACCGGAAAAATGGGGATCTAAATGACGGACCCTTTTTGACAGACTTCCCCTCAGTGATTTTGTTCGACTGTGTACCAGGAGATTGTACTGGAGTTTGTACGCCAAAGTTTGTCTGATATTCAGTCATATTATCTGGTATGGGTTTCGACGTCGCTGACACAATGTCTATCAAGGCAGCTGGTCCTCTTTTGGTAGAATCATGATCTGGGGAGACAAAATGTATTGTATTGGTTTTAGAGGGAGACTTGTTTTGTTCTGGCTTTATGTTACTGGTATCTTCTTTATTCAAGGTGTAATATTCGTTTGACCTTGGACTTAATGAAAGAGCGGAGGATATTCTTTCACCTAAGGACCTTCCTACTGATCTTCTGCCTTTGACCAACACTGGGCTTGCTGAGAAATCCTCAACAGTTTGTATCTCCTTGTTTTTTGCTTCAACAGATCTTATCCACTTTCCAGATCTCATCTTTTCTTTATTCAATTCTACACTGTCTGTGATCTTCTTTGCATCAATAACCTTGAAAACATGTAGCTTATGAGGAAGTGGCAGCTTTGTTTCTTGTTCGGAGTCTTTGCTGGAGATGCTTTCAGTATCTTGTTCAATGAACTTGTCTTTGCAGGCAAAAGAAACTGATCTTTTCTTGACCTCTTCTTTCTTTGGCCGGATGGTAAATCGACTGTCTTTATAGCCCCACATGGTAAATTTGGCTGCTTCATTTGTTACACCTCCATTGATATCCAAGTATTTCTGGGTTCTTTCTGGACCAGGAAACTGAACACCTTCCGGAGCAGACGTGTTTAAATCCTGCAATCGATGGATGATGCCTTTGTCAAGGGGGTCTGTACTTGTTGTCCACACAACACCAGTAGTAGATAGAAATCTCCTTGGCCGTTTCCTTGGAGGTTTGCCTGCATCTATTCGAGGCTCGCTGGTTGAACTTTCAGTCTGACTGACAGATAAATATGTCTTTGGTGTGTTCTTTGCTCTTCTCTTACGGAAGGTGATTTTTGGGGGTGGGGTAGCTCTGGTCTGACTAATCTCACTCATATCTAAAGGTATATCTGAACCTGAGGATACTCTGGATGCCCCTGACTTCCGACCATCTAGAACATTCACATTGTAGTAGTTAACCTTCACATCAGACATGGGTGACGTGATATCTTTATCTAACGAAGGGGTAACCATGGATGACTCCAAGCTTACTGAATATAAGCCAGAGAGATCATCTGGAAGTGGTGTGTCACAACATCCTTCACTATCTAGACTTGTGTGATCAAACTCAGTGCCATGCGGGCAGTCCTGATCATCGTCACTATACACAGAAGAGTTTAACACCTCTGACACACAGCTCACCCGTTTGGGGTGATTTCGAACATCTGAACTACCTCCTAACACGTCTCTAGCTTTTAGCTTGTCGTAAGTGGTGACTTCAAATTCTGGGATACTCTCAAGTTGGTGAGCACTTGATGAAGAACTTGCGCTGTGTGATCTATGTTCTGGACTGATCGGGAACTTTTCATCTTTATCTAAGGTAGGTGACGCTGTGGACCAGGAGAAAACAGAATTCACCGACATGTTAACCTCTTTATTTATATCACTTTGTAACCTGAACCAACGCCAACGCCAAGAGTAACTGCACCAGAGGAACTAATTACAACTGTATAAACATACAACTAGAGAAGACCAAGGTGAAGATTGAAAACCATCCACAACGCTGAGAACAACAGCGACCATTGCTAACACATCAAAAACAAAACAGAAGAGTTCCAATCCAACCATGATTCAACAACATAACGCTTCATCGCCGTAAGACGACACAATAACAGTATAACCGCAATTAATATATAATGGTAACCTTATATTTTCTGTTGAACTAACCTTTTTTGTTTTCTGTCACATCCTTTGGTGGTAAGGCAGGCGGTTGCTTCATAGGAGTATTCCTTTTTAAAGAGGCAGTCTGTGAAATAAATGAAAATAAATTAGAATATACTCTAATCTTACCATTCCCGAAACTACATTCTTCAGACAATAATCTTTAATTTGTAAGACAGTACAGCGTAATACTGGTGACGTTTAACAAAATATAACCCAGATAATATCTTAATCCCGTGTCATCGCTTAAGAAGCGCACAACTACAAAAGAAGCCATTTTTCATCGACTAAGATTTCACTAATTCTGTTGCAGGGTTCAAGGTCTACTTTAATTACATATAGTTCAAGTTACACTTACCTTTTCTTCTGTAGGTAATGTTGGTTTTGGTTCTGTTCGTTCCAGTTGTGGTTTCTTCAATTCCCCCGTTGGTCTCAAGTTAATAGGTCCATCTTTGAATATATTACCTAGGCCTATCCCCGGCACTTTTTTCTTTTCTTTATCATCTGTAACATATGAAACTCATATTAGCTCTAACATGGTTTTCTTCACATTAATGACCTGGACAACATTTATTTCACAATATCATTTAAAAGTATATTATTGCCTTGTTGACAATTTTCTAATTAGCAATACCTTATACAATTAAGCAGTTTTAAACTGGAACTTAAATCACAGAAAACTTCATACTGCATGAATTTCGGTTTTAAATCCCGAGTGATGCAAGGGTCATACTTAATATGCTGATCGTACAGTTTAGGCGAGCATGTGTATTTACAAGATACATGATAAACATTTTCTTTACTGTTACATTCCAATTCCGCTATTGAGAAACTGGAATGCACTTTCCTTAGGCCTAACTGGCCAAGCTTGCACTGTGTAACAAGGGGCGTTACTTAGTTACTATGGTCAACATGGCTGCCCCCACACGTAAACACAGTAATCATATATAGTGTAGCATCTCGATGTACTAGCCAGTCCGCAGTTAACCATTATTACAATAATACCTGCAAGATAGCTTGTAATGGCCTTGGAATCCTTCCTTCAGATTACTATCCCTGAACATCAGATAGTAACACTGGTGGAGAACTCCTAAGACACTTGCTATTTTACCACAAGCATCATGAAACAGCTCTCAAGGCTACCCATGTCAGACAGAGATAGCCAGCAGCCCGGCCGCAAAGTTCAGCCGTCAACAGCGTTGCCCCCATCCAAGTCACCGGCAGCAACATCTACCACCACTAGGCTTGGGGCATGACCATTGCTAAAGTCAATGGAGATCTCAGCCTCACACATTAACACTGAGTAATCATATGGTGCGGCATCTCGATGTACTATCTAACCTACAGCTAGCCATTTTTGCCAAAACACCTGCAATAAAGCTTGTAATGGGAATGTGGCCTCGGACTCCTTCATTCAGATTACTATCCCTTAACATCTGATAGTAACAGTACTTACTTGTAATTTGCCTTTTATCATCAACAGCTCCATCTTGTCCAGGTTCAGGCTCTACAAAATTTGATGGAAACATTCCCGTTTTCCCGTTTAGTGTTCCTTCCCACCAGCCTTCTTCTTCCTGTAGATCGAAGGCGAGTATTCATAAATAAACAAGTCAGGTAGCCTATGTCATGGTATCTTGAACATTTCTTAAAACATAGACGTTCAGGGTCCTGCTATAAACTTTAAACTATGAAGCAGTTTGGTCAATTACAATAGTGTCTACCTCTGCTAAAAGTAAGATCTAAGCACTCTAACAAGAAAAGATCATTTCTAAACTACAAGAAAAGTGTATCCTTTGCCCATCAGTATCCACGATCAATATTTGAGTCCTAGTTCCTCATGTCCACAAAAATATCCTATATGTATACTAACAAATGATTGAATGCGTATATGAATGTGGAGACGGATCTATAAAAGTATGGCAGGGGTTTTGAGTATAAGATTCCAAGCTTAGAAAAGAACTCTAAACGGTTCTGATTCTTATAGTGAGTCCGCTAATGTGCTGGCGAATAAGTGAGATTCCTTCCTCAATGGACGATAGAGAGTAGAAAATTTGGAGCACTCACCTGTTTCAATACTTCTACAACATCTCCAGCTTCAAGTCGGAGTTCATCATCGTTGGCTGGCGTGTAGCTAAATACTACCTTGGCTCGTAATTTCCGCCGTGATTGGTCTGTAGAACGAAGAAGAGGCATGTTTAACAGTGAAGGGATAATCCGGTATAAGATGTCACAGTAGTTCTCAGAGCGTGTCTATTTGAACTTGTGGTACACTGTCGTACACGCCCAGAGGGAGAAGATCAAGATCCTGTTTATAGACCCCTCTGTAGATAAGCAGACCTCAGAATACCAACGTCATATGGAATCTGTGTCACTCCCCGTTACCCAATCCACCAGTGGTGCCTTTTTCTTGCAGGGCGATTCCAGATAAACGTGATCAGAAGCATCGGGAATCGATACGAAACGGAAGACAAAGTAATGCTCTCTGGACTGATTGTATTTCGACGTATATTTAAATGCAAACCAGTTGACTATGGCCCAGGTTCAATACACATCGAAGGCTAAGGGTACCAGGCGGTATATATATGTATACCAGCATGATAAACTGTCCTCAAGTCCTGATAAGGATGTCAGTCATCGTGATCTAGGGTGACCCGGGTACTATAAACGTGACCATGACAGAGATACACACAAGAATATATCTTATGTACATATACAATTACTTATTGCCATTCAATCTATGTCAACTTATAGGGGTTAGCCTTATAACGCCTCTCCTGCATTATATGGATAACCCGAATTGCGGGATTAAGAAAACGAGACTAAATCAGTACGCTTTATTGTACTGGCAAATAAAATGTCCAGATGGAAGGGGGGATATGTACATAAACAGACTAACTCGACTTTAAACCAAAGCCATCTTATAATACAACTAAAGCAATTGATGTACAGGGGTGTCAGTTGGGGTCAGAAAAAAAAGAAACATGGATATATTCCCCATGTGGAATTTGTTTCAGACAGACCGAGAAAATGTGGAAACTTGTTGGTGTCTGCCATTGGTGTGGGATATTCAATCCACTGCAATATTGGCGTGTATGGGGCGCAATTGATATCTTCATTTTACACATGATAAAGAATTCTATATACACCCCCCCCCCCCCAAGAAATCAACTACATAGCCACATCTCAAGTAAGAATTTTATGTTCGAAAAATATAAAGGTGGATTTCAATTGGAAAATGGAAAGCTCCCATCTGTTTCAGGTACACCCCATGTAAGAGGTTACTTTACTGAGAAGATTCCCTCTATGCTTAATCTAACCCAGGGAGACAACCTGCGTAAGGGACACTGGAATGGAGGGTGTCCCCTTATGCGATGTCTTACTGAATATGTATGTTTAAAAAGAATCATTTGAATCACTTATCTCATCTACATCATTTCTATACAAAAAAGCGGAATGTTGAAGTAGTGCAAACTTTAGGAGAGTTAGTCTGATGATGGGTATCTCATAAAATATTCGGTACATCAAAAATGATAATACAAAAATATTTACAATTCTGGTCTTGATTTGTAATCGTAGTCACTATTTAGGGGATATACAGGAACCAGGATGAGGTATTCTCCTACAGAAGCGTGATAAAAGATATATATATATATATCGCGTCACCAAGACTACGAGAACAAAACTATCTAAATAAATGCTACTTTCATCTCTTGGAAACTAGTACAAAAACCAGGAATTCGCAAAGCTAATAGGCCTATCACATTCCCACAGTAAATGTTTTATATGAGGTAAAAATGTTCTTAATTCATTTGCAACCTCAGAAAACTTCTTATTCTGTAACTTTCCTTTGTTTCAGGAAATCTTTATGAAAGGCAGTTACATAACTGAATCCTCTAAAAGACTGTAAAATCGAAATCTCAATTGAAAAATGATTGTTTTCACTATGAAAACTCTACATCCAAAGTACATCCAAGGTACCCTTCAATGGTCAGAAATTGAATGGTGAACTAGCACTGGTAGGTGTTTTATCCGTAATATGTCAACTAATTCCTTCTATATACGAGGCACTGATGAGTCAACTAATAGAAGCAGAATACAACCTGTTAATGTTAATGGTCTTACATGAACACGGAGATGACTTACACTTATTTATCATCAAGTATCCATAAATGATTTCAATATTGGACAAAACGAGAAAAAAAATCTGAAAAATGTATCGTTCAAAATCAGAAATTCTGCCGAATGCATGAGAATGGTATTTCAAATCATGGGTTTTACAGGTCCAAGCTAAAATTTCACTGAGCTGCAGCTGACCAATCCCGAATAACATAGACAAAGATTCCACTGTCGAAAAATTCTGAAAGGAAATACCCGATGTCTATTAGTACGACACACTGAAACCAGACACAGGCAACCCTATGTTCCCAAGAATACCACACAGAAGGGATTTCAGAGAGTGAGTGGCCAGTATAGTTGTCCCTGAATCTGACAGGAGACTACATTCACGCCACTGTAGTGGACACTAGTACGTACCACATATTTCCGGGTTTTCATTAAAGTTTACTGCAAAATATAATGAAATCAAACAATGAAAATTAACAACCAAGTGACTTGGCAAATTTTAAACTACTACATTTGCATCGCCTTAGTATCTTGATATGGTTGCATGCAAACTTAACGTTGTAGTTTATAACCTGGAACCACCCCCATCCTGCATTATTTCAGATTTAAGAAAATCCACATCAGTCACCATACAGTTCACCGTTTTGTGGTGGTAATATCGGGTTTAGAATAACACAATGTCATTTGAAAATATCTATTTGCCAACACCTTATTCATTGAAAGATTTCTACATATTCCACAGACTCTGATCTGCCATTTAGTCCCATTTGGATTGAGATTTAACATAATTATATCCCTTTATGCTGGCATCAACGTTCATTGGCATGGACTGAGATTAAATGTCCATTTTTATATAACATCTAAATTCATTGACATAAACATTTCCTACACGAGGATAAGGTGTATGTATACTTGATTTTTGTACCTGGCGGGACATACAACTAACTCTTTTCTAAAGAAGAGTTCACAGCAATGGCCGTGACCTTAGGAACATAAAATTTTACTTTCTGTAAAAAAAAAATCGATGAATACCTTATTAAACATACATATTGTTTGTTTATTTGATTTAATGTCCAGTCAACCATTATAGGTCCTCACCAGACTTTCTCAAGGTTCTTTTACACCACGAGAGTGGTGATTGAATCTATGTGATGAATTCAGGTAGAAATCTCACCTCTACACACAGGAAATTTTAAGAACTATAGTCGGGGGACAACCACTATTATTTGCTATTATAATCTAAAGATGGTCATAAGACGAGGCTTACACCGCATTATAGTAAGCAAAATAAAAGCACAACACATATCTATAATCAATTCCATTGATAACTGGACCAGCTAACTGGTGTTTTGTATGGCACTGGGGGGGGGGGGGGGGGGATGGTTGCCTCCATAACACAATAGCTATGTGCCGTATATCTATATATTCCGGTGTGGTTTAGGTTAGATTATCTTATAGGAGCACGTTTCTTTCTGGTATGGATCAAATATTACACAATCAAATATTAATTGAGTTATTTTCTAGATGAAGAAATTGGACCGTATTCTCTCTCTTTGACGAAGCAAGAATGTACTAGACACAGATTTTAAAATCCGCCCAAATAGTCCCTATTCATAGAGGAGCATATCCGTAGTAGTCCCAAGACCAACCACTGAGGTGCAACCACGCAGCTACCAGATCCATTCACTGTGACCACCGTGGCGGTGGCGGCGGAGTCCATTTATTCCCATGTGCATAGCATCATCGTTACAACTGTATGCTAATGGTTACAACCCCCGGACAATCACCAACGCTATGTTCTTTATCGGACGGATATGATTAAGATAACATGTCGCTATTAACGGAAAACAGTAAACTAGATAAATCGTCATCCTTATGCCCATCCCAAAGTATACTAACTAAACGACATAGGGCCATCCATAAAGAACGTACGCAGAATTTCTGGGTTTTTTTTACCCAGCCCTCCTCCCCACTCCTGATTTTGTACGCGATAGAACAAAGAAGGACCATACGCAAAATTTCCGAAACTGTTCACCTCCCCCCACCCATCGCCTCTCAGTGCATACTTACTTTATGGGTGGCCTCCATGTGGCCCTCTATACGATCTGGGCGTTCAACATTGTGTGAGGCGGTCATCATTTATATCAGTTTGTGTCGGTAGGGTGTTTACCATAGTTGTTAGGACGGCGACTACTCGGTGAAGATCGAGTCAATACTCTCCATCCGGGTAATCCCCATATCACTAACTTTCATGGGTGGTTAAGATAAGAGAGCGCTGATCCTATATCGAACTGCTCATGCTGCGGGGCCAACGCCAGAAATTTATCAACTGAGATGACAGGTGAGCAAAATTTGTTATGAGAAGCACTTCCCTTTGATATGGCAGTACGTCTACCATTGTTCGAGATGAGAAAGGTGGCTGCAGTGGTACTCATACCTACAACCTTGTTATTACTAGTCCAGTTTTTTAACCACTGAGCTAGACTGGCCTCAGTCAATGTGTCCTCCCCTCCGCCTCTGCCGCCACCGCCTCCCTTAACCCTTCCCCTACACTCCACCCCAACCACTCGGCCAATAGGCCTTTTTCCGTAGGCCGGTGTCGTGCCTTATCTTCTTGGTTACGCAATGCATGGAGCCAAGCAAATCTCCTCAACAATACTTCAGTTATTATAAGATAAAATAGAAACAGTGTACATGGGTAGCAGAGATATACTGGTATGGGCCTGGCCACTGTAGGCTTATCCCCTTCTCTGGAACAACCAAAACAATTATCATATCATAGTATATGGGTATATGTATGGATAAATATATTGTATATTGTATATACATGAATATATTGTATATCTGTGCATATATATATGTGTATTTGTATACACATGTATATATATATTTTACAAAAAAAAACGCTTAGATATTACAGAAAATATATCCAGCTATTTTCAGAAATAGGTAATTGGATTATTTCTTAGGAATATGTCTTGCCCTAATTCTTTTAAATATGTTGTTTCAATAGCAAGAGGTGATTACATTTGACTGTGGGCTTATAAAATTAACTACTTTGTTTTAACTGAGTATTTCTTATAACCCGTTCTGCATATAAAGCTTTGAGGACCTGTAATGAATTAATTTTTGGCTGATCAAAATCAAGACAATTATCATCTCTAAAGTTTAGACAACCAGTCCTAGTTTGTAGAGTACCCTCGCTTGTTCTAACACCGTTATCTGGAAGAAAACAACACCTCTGCACTCATACCCGCCACTCACACCCTATGTGTGAATGCATAGGCGGGCACTCGGACAGCACAATGTTTGGCCGAACGGCCGCGTTGCCATGCAACATGACCGCATGGCGGCGCTGAACGGAAAATCGGCTATAGTGATGTGTGGCAGGATGGTAAATTATTATACACAACTGTGTTGGCTAAAGGCATTATGTACAGTGAATGTATCATCTACTGGATGTGTATACCCATACAAGCTGTAAAAATAATTAAATTAGTGCAGTTTGTTACAAAATTTAAAAAAGGGGGGAAAAGATGTAAAATAATTGGTGATGAGATATACCTAATGGTGAGTCCCTATTATCACTCACGGCCACCAAGATGGCAATTTCTGGCGAATCTAACAATAACAAACTTTGATATTAAAGTATTTGTAGGTAATAACCTACTTTATCCTACCCCCTAATAAAAAACGCCATGGGATTTGTTTATGTCACGGGTGTGACAAAGTTTTGTTTATTTTCTAATATTCAAAAATTGTGGAAACTGGGCCGGATAAAATCTAGACGCCACTCGATTGAGTTTGAGATTATCTATGTCACTCATTCTGTTGGCTCTGTAATCTCACTCGTCTTCGACTCATGATATCATGGAGCCAACAAAATGCGTGATATAAATAAACTCATACTCAAACTCGTGATGTCTCTTGATGTTGTGCTGCATGGCAATTTCAATGTATGAAAGTGTAACTATAGATCAAAGTTGAGTGAGTTGTCTCTGCGGTTCCTGAACGGTCTGCTAATCCAATATGGCGAATAACACAATGAGAACCACATGGATAGCAATGACAGGGGTAGTGGGGATGGAGGGACTGCCTCTAATGAGCTTATGTGCTCGTATTTATCTGACAAAAGAGCTGGTTCAGTGTTAAATACACATACTTCCCCATTTCATGAATGGAGATATGATTTGCATCAAATTCTTATGGGCATCTACATCTTAAATGGTTGAAGATACTCTACACCACGATGTGGTTCCATTTGTTGTAATGTGAATTACAGGATTTTTTATCGTTGTGTCTACTTGGCTCATAACTGACTCATATTAGTTGTCTTCCACATCACAGGGTATTGAAGTAGAACCCTGGGATTTAAAAAAGTGTTTACCGGAGAAAAGTATGCCAAACACTGTTACTCTCGGGAAAGGGTGACTTGGATTCATGAGTATAATTTTTTCTAAATTAGTATTACTTATAAGCTAATTTCCACCAATCACATCTAGCGCCTTATCCATTCAAGGAGTCTCACAAATCTAATAATTTTGACTGGGGTGAGAAAGAATACCGGAATGCTTGGTGTGTGACAAAAGGAAGGGACTACTGCCATATGGAACAGTAGATTCTTACAATATCTTTAGTTGACGTAGTTACCAGATCACTCGGACTGCTGGACAAACAAAATATAGTGAATATAACAAGAGACATGCGACCATAGCAAACAACTGACCTAGCCTCCCAGACAAAACATGTGTAGGGGGGCGCGGCTTTTATCGAATCTTCCCGCACCCTCTCTCTTGCCTTGGGCGGATCCTCCTAAACGAACACTCATTCTAAAAAAGAGTTTAGAATTCAAGATACCAAAACATCCGCAGCTTTTTCCTTTGCTATGCCGAGGCTCATTCCTTGTCGGTTGTCTGCATTTTGATATGCTTTCGGTAGGAATTTGGGATGTTTTTAGATAGACCAGCATTGGCGTCAATTTTCGTTCATATATGTGACATTATAATCATGCTTCAAATGATAAAAGGTTGAGAGAGGAAAATCGTGTTGACCCAAGTGTGGTTGGGACTTGCTAGAATAACTGTACATTTGTTTATATAAATAAATGTTTTATACCATGTACGGCAAACCTAGATCTATAAATATGTAATATACATTTCACCACCTGATTTACATCCGATAAACCTACTAAAAAACCTGGTCTATAAGCCAAATGTTTTTGTGAGAACTGCGGCAACAAGAGTCTCCTGATATCTTAATTGGATATCCAAGGAGAAAATAAGAGTTACTTAGTACAACAATGTCAGTATCACTGATAGAACATTCAGATGGGTTACCCTGCCAGTTGATATCACTGAGCTGGCCCCTCATTGGTCCCGCCTGTCTCTCCAGGTCCCGGGGCCCAGGGAGGCTTCCTCCCGGAGACACTGGCGCCGCGAGCCTCTGTGCGAGGCCGGGGGGACTCTCCTCCAGGGCCAGCTCCTCTATGTAGTGGGAGCGCGTGTCTTTATCCACGGGCCGGCGGCGGCGTATGGCGGCTCTGGTCTTACTGGTTCTGGTGATCATGGTGTCCTCCTGCTCCTCCCCCACGTGCTGTATGTAGAGATCATGGTGTGGGGCCAACATAAGCGCCTCGTGGTGCGAGTCTATTCTCTCCGGATACAACTAGCGTACAGCGTCCTCCGTTTCTACTCACTCTGTGATGATGTAGTAGAGGCGCTCGCTCCTACTTACAGCTCGCTGCTCGCTGGGTGTCCCTGCCTGCACCCCGTGACCCCGCTGTTAGATCCCGTCTGTGGGTGCGGTCCACTGCTTCATCGCCATGTCGAATTTCGGCGAATGACTTAAGACATTTATTCACCAGCATTTATCCACAGGTTGTGAGCACCTCCACATGTCTAGGAGGCTAAGTTAGAGCGACTCACTCAAACTCATGAAATCGGCACATCCTCATTTGGACAGGGTTGCGGACTACAACGGGACCATTCATTCTAAATCCAAGATCGAGTCTAAACAGGGGCTTGACTTCCTCGAGTTACATATAGCTAGTCAGCGGAAGAGGAAATAGAACAAATTGGTTCCCGTGAAAAGGCATTCCCCGAAACTATCATAACGATCACAGTCCATGAACGTAGGGAATATGACTTAGTCGAGTTCTATGAAGGCTGACGTTAGGTTGTATGCTATCTTTAAAAATGTGAACGTGACTAGAAAATCTAGCGCGTGCAACGAGTCCGCCACAGCATATCGGTGATGATATCAAATGATGAAGTGTACACACACAACATTGTAGTGCCGTGCAGAAAACTAACTCACTTTCCATTGCGGCTCTTAATCCATGATATTTTCCTAGAGTTAGTATCCAACCGCGCTTAGCTGGTTTTTTACAACTATTTTTGATAATTGTCCCTTGATTAATCAGAAATATGTCTCTTTCGTGTTTTGTTAGACCAACAGTCCGCTTGGCTGTATTTACAAGCTATACCATCCTAGGTGCATCTACAATGATTCTGTCCTGCCAGTGTAGTCTCTCGCCCTTCCAGGGATCTGCACCATCCTCTTAATTAACCCTCCACCTTCGCGACATAACTGTGGCTCATACCGCGGGTCCCTCACATCCTTATATGATATAAAACAGTAAGTGTAAGGTCTTAGTCGAGATGCATTTCAATCTGTATCCTGACAGAGCGGTAAAGATCCATGGGCCAGGCACCCACCACTCTGTGTTCAATCCCTGTGTCAGGGACGTGTTGGTACCAGTACCACCTCACGGTAAATCAAGACGGGGTTAGGGGAGCTGGGGGATGGCCAGGACTGCGGCCAAGTGCACGTTCGTCAAATGTAGCGTGACTGGTATGTCTATGTCCGGAGACGGTTACAGGCCCCTCCGATATTCTGGACAACGAACAGTACGTTCTGTGATCTCACAGAGACACAAATCGCTGCGAGAGAAAAGGTTTGTGGGGAGGCGGCGGACGTAGGGCCTACTGATACTGTACATTCTCTGTCGCCTAGTAACAAGAGGTCAGTGTGTCGTTTGCAGCGTAGACGTGTAGGTTCTCCAACAACTCCCACAACTATCCCACCGCCACCACCAACGTCGCCAGAACCTTCTGAACATTAAGTAGTCGACGCCCTTGTGTTGGGCTCGCGCACTGTTAGAAGCCTTATATTGTATTTCAGGTCAGTTGGAGGCAAATGATCAGATATTTTCTAGTGTGCCCCCTTGAAAGTATGTCATGCCCTAAAGACCCTTATCCAGGAAGAATTTTCGGTGAGGGGATAAAGGGAGAGTGAGGAGAGAGAGCATCCTATAGCCCCATAAGAATAATAGGATATCAAAATAAATTGTACAATTTTGCACAGAATTTATGATTGAGTGAGGTATCTATGAATTAATCTATTCAAGAACCGAATAAGTCTTTTACACGTTTTTTCCCCTGTCGAGTCACGCTTAATATCTCAGTTGTTGGACTGAGCGCTGAGGGCAGCAGACCGTGATGCTTGGATCTGGGGAAAGCGTACTTTTATGTATCAGCGTATAAACATGAAAATACAAATGAATCCCTTATCTAATACCTTACTGTGCAGCGCTGGTGTAATAAACTAAAACCTAAATAAGGATCAGTCACCAATCAACAACCTGAAGAATACCTGATTACTCAGATGACCCTTACCGGTATTGCTAAAATAAATCATATGATGATCATATCCTAATTTCCTATCATGCCATTAATTATAGAACATTACGTGTAGAACATTTAGGTTCGCACACACGAATTCTATAAATATAAAAATGTTTTCTGCTTACCTCTTTTGGTGACTTTGGCAGCGCCATTTGGTGGGGGTCCAACTTTGATGCCCTGGTGATCTAGTTTGTTTGCTAAGTCGGCCACATGACCGCCCGGCTTCTTTGGTGCCTCTTTACTTTTCACTTTGTCTTCTTTCTTAATTTCCTATAAAAAAAAGGGTAAAAACGCCGAACTGTCAGTAACAATACAGTAAGGAGCTTCATCAAGCGGTGGATGATGAACTTTTACACTGGTATGCTGCTGGAGAGAAGATGAGCTTCACTATAACATGTGTTAATAATGATAGGGAACTATGTTGAGACGACACCAAAACAGGTGTATTCGCCATGGACGCGTTGATGGATCTGCCATACGCCTCATATTGTCGACTTATTTCCGTTCTTATTCTGACCACTAACTGCCGCGAGTCTACTTTATAAGTATTTTGCATCAGATGTTTCGCAAAATACATTGGACAAACGAAATGGAGAATGGCAGCATTTAATTGCATAAAACATGTTCAAATGGACACTGACATGGGTTTCCATTTCAAGACTGAGGGCCATATGAGCCTCGACAATGTACAAATAGTAGTACTGGATTTCATTTGCAAAGCCCAAAACACGAGGACCGCACAATTCCATTGCCTAATTAGAAAAATAATGTTATGTTACCGGGTAAATGACAGTAGATGAAACCATGAAACCTCATCCTCCATTGTATTTCATTACTGCATATAACCAATACTTTGCTTGGTTCAGTCCCCACTATCCCAGTGTATAGCAACTGTTTATGTTTGACTAGTAACTGTCATTTTCAATCTATAACTCCTGCAGATTCAGAAATCAATATCAATGTCAGTGTTGATATCAATATAAACATCACAATTTCCCGGTTGCAGACCTATTAATTACGTAAAGCCTATAAGACAGCGACCCGACCATTGAGCCCGATCACACCTTTGCCCGACGGATCTGTCGGGTCGGTCAGAATCGTGTTGCTGTACGCATTTCACAGACTCGATCTTAATCTGGTCGGGCATTACTTGCCTTGGGGTAATAACCGACCTCTCTACAAGGTCATAAAGTATAGAGGTGTGATCGGCAAGCGTCGTTGAGGGTATAAGACAGCAACATTCTTGTTCCCAATTACAATCGGTGATCGCATCGGTGAGAATCTGTGGAAAATGTCGCTGTCTTAAGATCCATCGGGCAAAGATGTGATCGGGCACAATAGTCGTGTCGCTGTCTTATAGGCCTTATGGGCTTTACCGGTCTAGTCATTGATCAACTTGGGGGCAAAAAATCGGGGAGGGAGAGCATCTGACCATGTACCTGTGTGTGGCATCCCCGATAAACGCTCACTCAGCGACTAAGTATGCTAACTATGGGCCATTAGTGGTACACTCCATGGAGGGTTATTTCTTAAACTGTTGTTGCCGGGAACGGGAAGGAACAGATTCCTAAAATCAACGGTCGCGATTTCGGAACATCTGACAGCAATTCATCAGCGACAAAGGTACATAACCACAGGAGCCATTTTTAATCTTTGGCAAATTTCTGGAGGGGGATCCTTTTCTAGGCCTCACCTGAGCCTCCACTTCTTTGCCTGAGCTTACGATTGTTCTTTTGTCACAGAGAACGGAACATTCATGTTCCGGAACCGTTCAGTGTGTTATGGCTTTTAGTCAATGGATGGAAATGAATAGAACACTCTGATAGCTGCTGAGCGTCGTGACTCAAAATTATGTGCAGGTTCAGATAAAATTAATGAGGGAAATATAAACAAATATACATGTAACTGGTTAAAAATGCAACACATCTGTGCTGGCATGCCTCAAGGTGACAGAGTCACATAGCATAGCTTGCAAGTAGTTCACAATGTTTATACTAGATTCGCGTGCGCGTCAGGACAAAAACACGATAACATGCAAAAACAACAAAACAATGAGGTCAGTCCACCTGCTGTGTTACTATCACAGAGGGCCGACAATGTATATTACACCTACTGACCGATCTGGCATATATCCAGCTATGATAGATCCAGGGGAAACCACGTTAAAACGGGGATCCAGAACTATCGTGTCTGAACACTGTATTAGATAAAATTTCTCATTATTAAAGATATATCCTTTTTTTTTGTTTCTTTATGTAAATGTTTATTCAATCTGTGTATGTATAGTTCTTCCATGAGTAGTTTGATTAATATAACCAGAGCTGGTATCCATATAAGCATAACGGGTGCGTAGGAAAGCAGGATATCTAGCTTTATGTATTTGGTGGAGGGGCGGGAAGGGGGGGGGGGGGCATTGAGAACTATACAATTATAAGTTAGCTGCAATTTTGAATTTGTTTTTGATTATTAATAAGAAAAAGAGGGTCTAATTAGGTTGTTAACGTATTGTTATTAGAGACTAGCGGACAAATCTGGTATAGGCTCCTTTTGTGATTAGGATATACTTTGGCTGATTGAATCAATAAAGTTTTCTGTCCCAGTATGTACCTTTTAAGAAACCAATGCCACAACAGTATAAGGCTAAGGATTAATCCTCTTTTCTAACACTTAAAAGTGCAGAATAACAATATATTATACCCATGTTATTGACAAACAGTATAATACAGAAAGAAAGGAGCACCACTCGGGAAGGCTACGGACTGCTGACTACCTCTGGTGGAAAGAGGATGAAGTAATCTAAGACCCGAATGGATACATGTACAAGAGGAAATGGCAGTCAGGTTTAACGTTATCAACTCCAAAGATCGTGTTCACGTTCAAACCCCGCAAGGAACAGTTCTAAAAGATAAAAAAAGACAATACATGCTTGTTCTTAGTGACGGTATACTTATTGCTTTATCTGGTTATTGATGAAACTTCAGTCTTAAGTTAATACTTGGGTCTAGTGTAATCATCATCATGCAACAATCCAGTTCTTCAATCCATACTAAAGGATATTTGGTATTAATATGCAGATCTCCTCCCCGTTTTATTAAGTGATTAAACAGTAAACTATTTCATTAAAAGTAAGTGCTTACGTATCGGTTTATCTCTGACATTCATGAGGGTAGACAAGACAAACGGTTTATCATCCTACGGTTCAGTCCCCTACATGCTCTGAATAAGAATCTCCCACCCAGGGGTACCCAAAATAGGGTGTAGGAGACTAAATAAGACGTTGGAATGTTTATAATCGTGTCCCGGTGGTTACCCAAAATACGATGGGTAAAGTGGAGGTCATTCGTCATTCGCGTCATAAAAGGATGGTCCGAGAAGTATAAATATAAATATCTATATACTGACACGGTATATGCATCGTGTAGGATAGCATCAGGTAAGTTTTGAGCACCAAGTTGACCCCAACAGTCGTGTAAGTATATGTACACAGTAAACCAATAATACACATTCATTTATAACGCTGTATCACAATATTTATAATTAAAAGGGAAGGTAACCTTAATTGTAGTTAAGATGTTTTTCAGCCACGTTCTATTAATCTTTAATTGCAATTAATGAAATACTCTTTTCCATAATGTTTGAAAAAATTCTGTAACTTATCATGGGGGCCATCCATAAAGTACATACGCACTGAGGGGGTGGGGGCTCAATGCCGGAATCCTGTAGAAAGAATGGCCTCCGCCCTCTTTGAGATATTTGAGATGTTGTACCATGTATGAGAATATAATTTAGATACACTACATTATTCATGGTCACTCCGTCTCCTTTATTTAGTAAGAGTAATGAAGGACAACTGTTGTTTCAAAAACCCCAGCGAGGCACTAATTGAGTGCCAGAAGGTGGAAAGTTGCCCTTACATGAGATATACATTAACCCAGCAACACTGATCGTTTTCGGTATGCTATAAACATTTGTCGTGATCCAATAAGGACGTTATGTTTTGTTTCTTTCAATTCGTAGTCAAAAACAACTCAAACATCCTATTTTACTTCCTCTTTGACAGTACATTTTCCAACCTGTAAAACATGATTCTGAACGTAACCTTGTATACTATATTCCCTATTGCTAACATTGTGTATCAAATTAGTGTTAATATTGCACTATTCATACATTATATGTGGCACCTAGTCATACAGCTTCTTTGTAAATCTATGTATCATAATTTACATACTAAAAACTATACATGCACAAATTAGTCGTGTAATTACAATAGAAGAAATTAATGGCTAATTAAACATTAGCGAGGACTTCATTGAATATTTTAAGAATAAAGGTCAACTTAGGCATTTCAAACAGAAAACTGACGTTTCCCAATAATCTTCTGTATGGTTAGTTATCTAAAAATCTGAATAGCAAGTACCAGTCTTTTATACTGCTTAACATACACGTGAAACTTCCTTCTTATCCATACTTCGGAATGTTATGAATTATGAATGGTATATCTTTATCTAGTACGTGAGGTCAAATGTCATAATTCCGGATGCGAAAATTGCGGAACAGGTCATCAGTATATCGTAAGGCCAGGTGATGCAGAGATGAGAAGGGAATAATGACACGTCATTAGGCTTTAATGATTACATTGTATCATATTGAAATTAAATTATATGGTCCTCACACGGAACACTACTTTAACTCCTTCTTCTTATGAGATACAGAAGAGATATCTGAAATTGATTAAGTGAGAAGCCTATGTGACAGACTTTAGTTGTGTCGCTTGCTTTTAAGATGATTACTATCCAATTTAACTAAAGTTAGTTCAGATTTGCACAAATATAAAATGTTGAGTTTCAGTGGAACCTAGTACCAACATCTTGAAATCTAAAATGTATCCTATGTATCCCCATGTGGGTTTATTAAAGGGATGTGTTCAATGCGTATATCAATGATACAGACCACGGACTGGATGACAAGTCCATGCATAGAGTATTAGACTAAGAAAGTACAATCATATTCTGGCCTTATTGATAAATGAATCAACATAGGAGATGAAGTGACTAGTTCAAGATATGTTATTTACTTAAAACAATATGATGTTCATATTTCGTGCCTCAAGCTTACACTCTTCTTCAAGTGGAACCAGCCTGTCATACATACACTTATCTATAAGAATACGCTTAGTTTTTATCTCATGCGGACAGAACAAAGTACAAGCACATGAAGGTAATCTAGAAGCCAGTTGTATTTATGGCTGTTACATAACTTGGGTTGGATAGGCCAGATATGTATTCATCCTGTTCTGAATAAACTCTGTCTGTGTTTGATGGATCAGGTCAGGATGATAAAAAAAATAAACCTGTATAATACCAAGGACACAAACATTGAAAAGTCCAATTCACAAATGACTTAATTAAACGCTTATTTAACATCTAGATCACGAATTATCTACTCGCAATTCAATTGTAGTGGGAGGAAGAAACCTTAACATCATAGTATATACATTTAGCCTGACAATGCGATAGAAAATAAAGGTGGGTTTTCTGCACTCTTCTGATTAAATGATCACAAATTTATTTTTCCTTTCAGATTATCCTTTTTTGACACATCAAGACAGAAGATATCATCATACAGATAAAGGTCTGGAGTGAGTTTGAAAGAACTAGGCTGTACACAAGCTTTATATGATCGAGACCTTTAGCTGAGAATGGCTTTGTCCAAAATAGACGCTGGTAATTTTGCACCCCACTCCCACGCTACTTTTTCGGCCATAATTTCGCTCATCATACAGGCTTGAGGTGTTGTATAGGTGTGGCACGCAACAGCTCGTTGGGCAGTGTCGTAACGTCTCACCACAGCCTTCTTCACATTTCCTCACGCCGTGATTCGGATCATCTAAAACGTTTAATTCCCCTCCATAAACAACGCACATAAAACACTAGCCTACGGAAAGTTCATTGATATCTCGTTTAGAATTAGAGTCGTGGCGACAACACTACTATACAAAGCCGATGCTATCGTGATAATGACAACTTCCTGTAAAAAAAGTTGATACATTGTTTAGACAAGAGATTAACAGACCAATCTTTATCAAGTATGAGGCCAAATATTTTTATAGATGGTCAATTAATAAGTATATGAAGTTAATGTGATCCGTGTGAAAAGTGTATCAAGAAGGCGCTTAAACAGTCGCATCTTCTTTGACCACTTGTTGTTTCTCCTTGTTAATTTGAATTTTATTATGTGTGTGAGAGCGAAAATTACTAGGATAACAAGATTGATATTTATATATTTTTACGATCCTAAACGGGGTCTTTATAGATGTAAATATATGTGTGAGTATATCTATTTCATTACAACTTTTTGAATTAACGCTAAAATCTATTTATCATGCGGCATGCAGTCGCAATATGAGAGAACATTGAGATATTGTTACTCTAAAGGCCCCATGCAAACTCGACTCTAAATGTGTCATCGCACGGATACTTCAAACTATCTAAACAGAAGACAATATTGGCACATTTTATCATCTGACATTTTCCCCCAAAAGCTTACCCGTAGTAAAAAAAAAAAACATATAGAAGTGAATTTAAACGAAATTATATTACTTCAAACTATGTCTTTGAATCAAACCCCCACATCTTATAAATGGGATGGAGATATTAGGGGGTATCAAGTGACACCACATTTTTGTGCTTTCTACGTAAAGCATCGTGTGCACAATCTCCGTGATCGAAAGTATCTTTTTTTAAATTGATTACGTCACAGATCCCAGGCGACCACCCCATTGATTGGTGCCTCAATGGAAGTGCTACTGAGTCTGGATCTGTGAAGCTAACCGGAGATGACACATCATGTGTATTAATCATCAAGTGAGCTGTTTCTGTGAGGTACAAACAAAGCTTCACCTGCGACAAATAAAAAACAACAACACGAATATTCACTACAAAGAGGAATCGTGACACATATAGAAAAATGGGGACATTGTAATGAACACTATCTTGTCCGAATTTCTAGTTTATCAATGATAAAATAAAAGCTTGTTATACACCATTTAACAATAATAAAAGGTTCTGATCATTCAGTATTGAAGTTATTTGAAGCAGGTTTATAGTGAGGACCCCCACTTTTCTCTAATTCACTGTCAAAAACGCAGAGAACGATGAGCTTGCATGCATACAATTTATGTATCGTTTATTTTTCACAGTGATCACTCGGCTCTCGTCAGCCATAGTATTCAAGAGGATCAAATATGCATGATCAGTACGGATACCGTGCTCTTGGGACTGGGTGCTGTCAGTAACTCCTTCACGTGTTCTAATGCATAGGGTCTGTAGAGTTGACATGTACAATGTAGTCATTAACTCATTCCCTGTGTTCTCGTGCTCTTCAACAATTCTGGCGACCTAGAGTATGTCCAATTAACCTTATGTATGGACAATCTGCGTCCTGCCTCTCCATGTTTGGTTTGGTTTGGTTTGGTTGATTTAACGTCTGATAATCATAATTAACTGTTATCAGACTGCTGTGGTTAATACTTTTCTAAGTAGGCCCTAACTGAAGTGTAGGGTCTATTGCCTGGAAGGACCAGGCAATGTACTAGTTTTTATAACTTTTCAAAAATCTTGGACTCCCTAAGGAATCCAAGAATCCATCTTTAACATATATTGAACTAGAAGTGCTCAGAGACAAATAATCAAGATTTTGATATGCAGTAACCCACTCACCAAACCTTCTGGCCATTTAAGGTTTTTTGGTTTCTCATAATTCCCAGTGCTTTCTAAAAAAATTAAAGCAGGAGGACCCCCCCCCCCCCCATACTTAACAAAGTCATTTAGTGAATAAACGTGAAAACTGCCAATGCGGGTTTAATGTGAAGTCAAATGGTCGTATACACTTTTACAATGGACTGTTGACGATCGAAGGTCGTAAATCATTGACCTGATCCTTAAACTGCCTGCGGTCAGGTGACTTAGAACCGAGGTATTAATAGTTGAGAGGGATACAACACTTAACTCGTTTCAAACAAGTAGCTGCAGTGGTCCGTTACCTACTTATCATTAATGCAATGGGTTATTTAATCAGATTCTATCGGGAATCGCAGCAGTGATAGATTTTTCTAACATTGAATTTATATAACCGTAAACGGCACACTCAGTCATACCACACCCCCAACGTACGCTGTGACCTTTGCGTTCACTGAGTACACACCAAGAGCACGCTGGGCGACAGTAGAGGGGACAGTGAAGTGGATAGGACACTAGGCCCACAGTAACCTCTCATCAGTCTGCCTCGTTGTATGTATCTGTGTGGGATGGACGAGTATAAGCTATTCGCGATGACAAGCTATTAGTGTATGACATTCCACAGCATAATTTGTGTATAAATTATTCGCATGTATAGGAACTAGCGCAGCTGACAAACCATCCATATCATGTTTTATTTGACACATTTCAATGCTATTCGTTGAGGAATTTGTGAACATAACCAGCTGAAAATGGAAGTCCTGCTTGTTCGTTCCACTGCAAGGAACTAGCATAGCTTATACGGAAATATGAGTAACTACCGTACATTTCCGAAACTGATATCATCGTAATGAAATTAACCACGTCGTATTAATAAACTAAGGATCATAAAAAAGACATCCATAACTAGATAAATTTGCAAAATAGAAGCAAATCAAACCATATCAGACACATCTCTAAAAGCACCCAATTTTAGATGGATAACTCGTAAGCAAAATATATAAATAAGTCAGCAGTGTGTACTTGAAAAGTCGACCTACCATGCCGTGGAAGCTGCTCACTTGTGTCTCAGGACCCATGGCTTCTACACGAAATGCTAAAGCCAGGGGTGCAGTAGAACTCTGCGTACTCCTTCTCAATGACACCTGCCAAATGGCTGCCTGTATCCACACACCGCGATCCTCTTTTGTCAGACTAATTATCTCCACAAAGCGGCGAACATGAGCCGTGCATCCTTGCACAGGATACCTTCCTGATAGCCTGGTCTGGTTTTGACGGAAAAGGTCTTAGGAAGACTCGTAGACTCGTTCTCCACCTCAAGCCTCTGTCATTTGATCACCAGCAGGTCAGAAGTATGCACGTCTCTTGATAGCTCGGTTGATGGCTGATTCCCATGTTTTTCCTATCCGTGTCACAGCTGGGCGCGTTTACAGTCTAGGTTGAGAGGGCAGAGGAGGTGTAGGCGTTGGGGCGTGACTCCCAGTGCATCACCTCAGTGGATACTTAACCGCGATCAACAACCTACTACTCCTCTGTCACTTCTATATAGGTGTATCTCGCACACTGGAGCTCGGCGTGAGAAAATACAGTGACACCAACACTGTGACACTGAGAAGATGATAGGATGGCTACAACCCTTATTCTAACTTGCGGCTATGCTTGACTGCTATGAAGGCTTGTTTTGTTAAACAGATCGTACTGCGTGGTGTAATTGAGAGTCTCTGAACACCTGTGTCCAACGTTTGACTAGTGCTAAACACACCTCCCTCTCGGTGGATCGCACCTCCCACTGACTATCCCCCTTGACCTATAGTAATCCTAGGAGGCGCCATGTGCACCATATGACATTCAGAATGGCAAAAGTCAACGTCCTATTTTATCGCATCTATATCTTAATTCATTTGTTGCACTTTCTCTAGAACCCAATTAACTATCTCTGACAATAAAGATTATGGCAGTCCTATCCGGTTCCCTGGTACCTGTGGCAGGTAGGGTACTTTGGATCTTTGATCCTGTGATAGAATATGTAAGAGGTCGCGGTATACTTCTGTCCCACATAACACTGTTAAGGGCGTTAAGCCACTATAAACAAGTCACCACCCTAAGCCAATGGTTCATGACCCTCTTTACAGCAGCTTGACCTGTTTTCTATTCCTTTAAGAAGGTTACCATTAGTAGCCTATAAGGTGTACTATTGAGTAACTACGATCAATCCCACAGAGGGGTCAAGGACCAAGTAGGTGCTTAAGCTTTTTACTAATGCATATATAACAATCTTTCAGATGGGTGACGAGAGGAATGAACGACAGGAGGAACTGTTCAACACAGGGATAGCAGAGTTCATGTTCAACGTCTGTGTTCCTTGATACAGATATCAAGTGATGCAATTCAATAAGACACATTTTAAGACCACAATATGACTGAAGTATATTTTTGTATATACTATGACCACATATCTATTTTCCGTCTTTCGGCTTTTACTGGTGTTCACCACGATCCAAATATCTTCAGTCTTTGGTAATTTCAAATCGAAATTTGATACAAATAGCCAATGAATGGCGGATATTTTCTATGTGGATTTACTTGATTTAATGAGGTACTCTGAACCCCATACGTGTTATGGTTGACGATACTCATCGCGACTAGTGCGACTCTGGTGTTACGTGCACAGATAGGAAACGGATCCAAACTCCACAGGTCCATATCATGAAACCTTACGTATCAATATGTACTCAGTTGTTGCAATGCTACTAATACTCTAAGGAGGGAAGAGTCATAAAAAAGGCCAATTGGTATGTCTCATTAATAAAGCTTGGTAACTCTATCTCTCTTTGTGATGCTATACTTCCACAATAGTATCTTCAATCGTTTCTTGAAGAATATTCGAATTTCATCAAAAATTGGCTCTGCTATATTTAAGCTTTTTAACCACGTAGGAAACACAGAAAACATCAGCAGGAGGTTTGGGACCGCAAATGACCCCAGCATGGCCGAGGGATAGTCCCCCGAGAGGGACCCAAGGGCAAAGCCGCCAAGCGCTCCTGGATTTTGGGCTATTTCAAATGAATTTCTGGTCTCAGCTGAGACTTAAATGGGCAGAATTGCGTAAATATTTCTTACTATTTTTCAGGTTTTATTTTTACCCTTGGATCTACAATAATGAGCCTTGGTCGATCCCCTTTACATAAAAGACCCAACATAAAGCCGATCAGGCTTGTCATCATCTTAGGCATGTATACTATTTGTCAAGCACCTCCTGCATAAATCGCTACTGAGTGCCCAAGGTTGACTTTCCTTGTGTGATTTTTGAGATCCAATTCACGAAACGTATTCTGAAGTCTAGAAATACTGTTTCAAAATATATCTTTCTTTTCGTCCTTAATGAAAGCATCATCAATGTACTGGAAGTTTGACTGTCCTTCTTTCTGAATATTGGATGTCAGTTGGGGTCAGATAAAAAGTAAAAATATTTGTTGTGTAGAATCTGCTGCTTTATAGAGACCATGAGGTTGTGAGGAAAATACACAAGGAAACATATCTTATATGCTGAAAATATAAAGGTGAGTTTCCATATGAAAAGTCAAAGCTATCATCTCTGGTAAATGTGTGCTCAAAAAGTGATTTTTCACAGATACGCCTAAGCAAATATTTTATCCTCACATCATTTGTGTACTGACTGAGTAGCACGCATTCAAGACATTCAAAATCATGTTACTGCACTTTCTAGCCGTTTGCTATCTTTAAGTTTTGAAATATTAATATTCGACATTTCCATTGAATTGTGCCAGATCAAGTATCATCTTTTTCTACTGGCTTTGAGACAACAGGCAAACTTTGGAAATGTACTTCATAACATGAGAGGATTAAAACATAGCACATTACAAGAAAGCGCGAATATTAACGGAACACCACACTCATCGCCTCCGGTATCGTGTTTCACAGTTAGGTACCATATTCCCAATATGCTACATACCAAGTTTAGCATCGAGGTTACCGGTACTACAAACACAATTCTGACCTCGTCCGATTACTGGGATCCGTATAGCCCAAGGTTGGACCACTAAGGGCCAAAACTAATTTAAACAAAATCTATTAAAATGTCCTGCTTAGCTGCATAGTAGATTACGTGACCGGTGGTGCATTGGGAAGTTCAATAAAATGTAGGCAGCGGTGTGAGGGCCTAGTTAAAAATTGACATCGAAGCGCTACATAACTTGACAATTTTCCTCAATGCTAGTTGACCTTGATTTTAACTGCGCCTGAATTCAGCTTCAAATTACATGTTTTTATGAAGATATAGAAAATGACTGACATTTTTGAGGACAGGCAGCCATAAACCACGAGTTGTTGCAGCGTAGTAAGATACAAGCTTTAGCGAAGGTATTAACCTTAAGTGGTTTACCTGCCTGTGCACAAAACCATCGTTTGTTGTATTTATTATCCCTCTTCTTGAATACATCAAACTCATGAATTGGCATATTGTAATTATGAACCTCAAACCTATGCCCCTGGCTGATAATCACTCTTCAAGAGAAAGAAATGAGTCTATGAAGTATTCAAGTGAATTTCTATTGTTTTAAGACTACCTATGCAAAACGAGGTTATAACAAACCTCCGTTAAAACAAAGTACATGTAATTTCCCCGGTCCCTACGATGGTTTTGAATTTCCGGATACAATTGATTTGAAATCCGTTTTTGTATCTGGCAGTTCTTGAAATAATGGGTAGTGGCTTACTGAGTCCTCACACATTTTCAATGGTGACTCTGTATATGATGAATAATAAAGCGATTGACGCTGCCTGTTATATCTTGATACTAGGTTTAGGTTTCCTGGACGCCATACCTAGTGATCCTTCTTCTCAATCTGTGCATGGACACTCCAAGTATGTGTCACATAAGTTTGAATAGGAAACGATAGAATGACAATGTCCTGTCACTGACAAAATGTCGGAGACTCCTAGACGTTTTGTTTGTTTGGGTAGTTTATCATAATCCTATAGGAGGAGACCTAAATCTCTATAGCACGTATGTCATACCAACTGCTACAGTATTGGTTAATCGCTCCGTACACAGCCTACATCCATGTGCCTTTTTTTCTATAAATCAAATATGTGCCTGAATCTTTTAATCTGGATACGGAAGTTGGGTCCGGGCCAAGTAGAGGCATTACGAAGGCGATGTATATTGTGAGATTTAGATTTGGAGCATACCATGGATGTACCCACAGAAAAAAAGATAAAAGACAACATAAAAACGATTATAACCGGAAAACTGGCATCCCTGGTCCTATCTGAGAGCGTGTACTAGTATTTTCTTATGTGTTCCACGGTGCATCACGCTTGCATTGATAAACTCTTACCTTAACAAAGTTATCTGGGAAGGCACCGCGACGTCCGTCAAGGTCGCCTTCCATCCAACCGTCACTCAGTCGCACGACGTTTGAGATGACGTCGCCGCGACGTATCGTCAACTCGTCTTCCTCCACGGCGAGGTATTCGTATTCCACAAGCACCTCTGCAAAGATTTACAAACGTGTTTATGTCTTGATTGAGGCCTGAAAAGGCGCATTTAAACATGCTTATACAGCGAGAATAATGTTGACTCTTATGTATATGGTTGACGCAGAGTACAACTACACTCCTAAAACAAATTCTCGTCTTAAGTGTTCTAATGCATGACACAATAATTGCGGCTCCTGGAAGGCAGATTTTATCAAAGACTGGCACGGTATTTAGTCGGTCCCTAAGCGAATTCAAGGATATAGCACTTTGATAAGGATATAGTAGAGCTATAAATATGGCGCAGGTATAGCAGGGAAGCTGTATTTCATTAGGTACGTGTGAATTCACATGCAGACCGGCTGACATGGGCACGTTTCCTGTACCATACACATAAAATACTGACAGGCATGACTATTTAAATCATATTCACATAACACTCTCTCACCTACTTTGTCTATATGTAATAAAAACATAGACGATGACCTAAGAGCTCACACGTCACGATAAAGGCATGAGAAATAGTGATTAGGTATCATTGGGTAACACCAAATCCACTGACCCTGACTGTGCTCATTGTTTCCATTGGGTTTCTGTCACCAATATCACCCATTATGCCATGTGCAACTCCTTCGGGCAGATGAATGTCGGTGAAGAAGGGTATTGCACCCGTGGGATATCTAAATCTACAGACTACTGGCTCTTTAAATAGCCACCAAAAAAATTCAGAATGAAAATACAAATACGAATGAAACGTGGCGACATTGACAGATCGAGCTACGGCAGAGAAGTGGCGAGAATATAGTTTGCTCAAAGTATTTTAAAGTCAGACCACTCGCTACCTTAGCGACCTGGACAAGGGACCCCTTCTCCAAAAACAGATAGCTTGTTGACAATATCACGGTCGTTATAGGGGTTTCCTGATAGTTTGTGTGTATTTATGAGATTCCTGGAATGTTCCGACCATCCCCATCGGTTTCGCATGGTGCTCTATAGGTAATGTCTTTTTTGTTTGTTTAGTTTGATTTGACGTCCAGTCAACGATTATAGGTCCTTAACAGACTTTCTCAAGGTTCTTTTATACCACAAGGCTGGTGATTGAATCTATGTGATGAATTCAGGTAGAAATCTCACCCCTTTACATTTACCGAGGTGAGAGTTCTTTTATTTCCCACACCACGTAGATATGGTATGAGAAAGATTGGCCTTTGATATAGCAGTAAATCTACCACTGCTGGGAGTGAAGGAGAAAAGTGGCTGCAGTGGAACGCGAACAAACAAAGTCCAGTGCTCTTTACCACTGAGCTAACTTCCAACTCTGGTTGCTTTCAATTTTCATTATGCTTGCATGCAAGCATATACGATCTGCACCACAAAGAGGCAAGGTGACCAAGAGGGTGAACAGATTGGTAATTGATGTCAGTGATTACTAATAGCACATGCTATCATGAACCAAATACAACAAAAGCTAACCCCTACCCTTAAGGAGATGTGGGTTAATAAACTGAACTCAATATGTTTGTGTTCGAATCAGGTGAGTACGTTTCACTATTATGGTGTGTCAGTTTAAGATTATTCGTCAACTTTGACATTTAGGTAACTAACGAGATATCTTGGTAGCCTACCAAAGTCTGGTAAAAATGAGGGGTCAGATAGGAATCAAGCTGTTAAAATGAAAAGCATACAGCGACCTAAATTGAATTGGGTGGGGGAGGGGGGGGGGGGGTCGAAAATGTATAAATACATATATATTTGTACATGTATGTTTTTCCTCAGTACTTCCCTAGGCATATCTGACACAATTAATCTATTCATATCCTCCTTGTTCCACTTAGTACTATGTGCCCAGAAAGAAGTATACGTGACACGTTCATGAATAATTTTATCATCCATATATTCGACTATTTCCCAGGTAACTGCAATCTATGTATATATCAACCGGTTCATGGTATATATGTCATTCATGCTGCAATTTCCAGTTGTTGTTTTTTTGGGTTTTTTTGTAAAAATTTCTTTATTGAGACTCTCTTTTACAGTCAGGTAGCATATCACAAATTTTAGTAACAATAATAGTACTCAATAAAGGGGCTAAGACCTCAACCTGTTCATAAGGCTGGTTTCCATGGTCTAGCCTACTTTTCATGCGATACACATGTGTGCAAAGTTTATATCAACTTCATGCAACTATGATTATTAAAATTTGTTTTAACAACAAGAACTACAAGAAGAAAAGTAGAGAAAAGAAAAGAGAAGAAAAAAAAGAGAAGAACTTCACCTCTAGCCTGGCGATAAGGTTAAAAGTAACAATGATGATACATCAGTTGGGGGAAGAGGGTGTGAGTTGTGTTTGATAAAGGTTCAATATAGAAATGACGACTGGAGATTTACTCAATACCGTTAAAATATTATCAAATCAGCCATTTGTGGTTAAGAAATGATATACATGACGTGGATGCTTCCTCTTTTGCTAATTATTAGAGTGACTATAATTGAAGATTAAGTAAGATGCGTATGCTACTATAGTGTTCGGCGTCGACAGATAGCACTGCCATCTAGGGCGATTGTAATTGTTGACATGTCGTGACTAGCACGCCACTGTCGTTAGCACAGCCAATTGTCAGGTGCTGTCAGTCATGGCCAACCTATGATATATTTGGTGTGAACCTAGAACATAATAAATGCCTGACCCCCCCCCCCCCCCCACCCACACACACCTCTATTTGCAGTCGTATATGTATAGTCCTACACGACACATACATCCTGACACATCTCTACAACCAATCCCCGATGCAATACCACCGCCCCCTCACTAATACTATTTACTGTTGTATGGTAAATTGGAATACCACAAATAGTCAGTATATAGATTAAGGGAATTATGGGACTTAGGAAGTGACACATATGTATTACAATCCTTTAGCATATATCTGAGGGCACAGCTGGGTTACTAGCACTTGTTAATGCATTGAAATAACAACGTTAAATTTTCTTCCTGAATTACATACTTTAAGATAAATCCATTTACATAGTAATATAGCGTACACGATGAGATTAAATTGTTTGTTTAGTTTAATATCCAATGTTCGACGCGACTTACTTTGGTTTAATACATATATACATCTGACAACCGCGAGTCTTTCTTAGAGAAAAGTGATGTTAGTTTAGTGAATAAGAATATAATAACTAGTCTGGTTAGATTAACATACACATTTCACTGAACCATAGCCAAAGCCAATAACAATATACGAACGTTTCTTGAGATGTTATGTTGTGAAATGACATAAGCTAATGTTATTTATTGACTTAATGACAAAATTCACGTCACATAATAAGTCGTGCAATAGTCAAACCATATCTAGAACGTAGGGATGAAATCATGGTGTGATATGGACCGCAACGATGAACCTTTAGTGGAGCTTTCTCCCGCCAAACAGTTTGGCATGTCCTATCACATTGAGCCGCCAATAGGGGCATGCCTGTTAGAACGCGGATTTAGTCAGGCATGCAGTTTCCTTACGTTCTGCCATTACGATTATGGCGGTTTTTTTTTCTTATAATAGAGAACCCAAATGAGCTTCAACAAATATAGGACGAGTTGGTCCCCTGCCCCAATCCCCTTAAAACACTGATGATATATGGAACTGATAATTCATCAATCGCAAAGAAACAGGAATCCCAATAGTACATGTGCTTGCGGTTATATCAAAGCATATAATACAGGTGTTGCCGTTCAGCGCCGCCTAACGGCCCACTGTCTAGTAACGCGGCCGCTCGGACAAACGCCGCGAGTCCAGCGGTATTCATATAGAGATATACAGCAATCACACCTAAAGTGTGAACGGTGGGTGTGATTGCAGGAGGGTTGTTTTTTGACAGATTAAATTGCTGGAACAAACTAGGGTATTGTAACAACAGGTCTGGGCTGTCTAAACTTCATAGTTGATAATTATCTTGGTTTTAACTTGGAAAAAGATAAGCACATTATAGCTAGGCCTGCCAATGTATTAGTGTGTATGCAATGTCGGTGTCCCTGGGTTATCTAAGGTATATCTGAAGTATCATGTAAGTGATATGCATGTATGATACATCAAATTGGAGCTGGAATACCATAGAATAAGATGAAATCATTATTATTTCTCTGAAAATGAGATACATGGTTCTTATGAACGTATTACGCTCATATACTGATAGATCTAATGCTAAAGAATACGTTGCTATGTGATGGTTTGGCTGCAGGCATTGCGTAACCAACCAGATAACGTGCGACACCGCCCTGTGGAAAAAGGCCTATTGGAAAGCTGGCCGCTGTCAAGCTCTAGCAAGCGGTGTACTTAGTTTGGACCCTGGAGGACTGCAGCGAAAACTTGATTGAATAGTTTGGGTGCCAGAGGATAGCCAACACCTGTCGCTCCATGGATTGACTCAGTGGTGAACACAGTGAATCAACAATACCACCTATTCCCCTACACTACAGACAGGTTAGATCCCCCCTTAATCCAAACTAGAGCAAAGCGCCTGACTCGAATACCAGGAAACTTGCACTTAGAATAGTTTCCCATGTTAGCGTCACCGTACATGTTTGATAGTAAGGTGGAATTACCATGTCTTTTATGTCAACACACCAACGTGTGACAGGGGACGTAAATATTGAATAGAAGTAAGCATTTTAACCAAATTGAAAGTAACATACATACTAGTCCCTTCCCATAAAAAGCTAATGTTGTTTAGAGCAATTGTTTCAGTAACTGATGAGGCTAATCATGCCCAATTACACCAGTTGCCTTCGTCACATTCGTGTTGGCGAAGTTAATAAATGTACATTTTAAATAAAGTAATATGTTTTTCTTCCTGACTAAAATAAACATCAATCTGATAGCACGGTAACAATTAGTTTGTAACCACGAATTTTTTTTAAAAGATATCAGTTATCTAATTTGTGAAGAGGTTGGCCGTAGGTACTATCTTTATCATACAGAGAAATGACTGGTCGTACATACACATTATCTTCTTGACAGATAAGCATAAAAAGCAAAGGCCATGGCAAGATGGTCAATGACTAAATACCATAGAAACTCAGACGGACCTTGATATTGCAATGATGTAAGAGAAATAGGACTCCTATCCATGTTAGTAATCATTTATTTCATTACACTACCGTCTTCCTCCTTTATTTTTGTATTAAACTGTTCATTGTATTTTTTCGACGACGGCTAGTATTAAAGGAACCGAAAAAAACTGCTTACTGTGTGTAATGTCTCGAATTTCTTTGTATCATATTTAAAACGTAAAGTGCTCGTTTTGTCGGAGACTGATTTCTGAATTGTCTTAGAAAATTGGATGAGGTGCATCTAATACCAGACTATTGCGATTTTGTAGGTAACGCGAAGTTATCTTGGTGCTGTGGTATCTTCATTACACACTTGTGGACCCGAGTATTTCACTTACTAACCTGTGCTTCTTATGTCGTATTTGAATTGCGACACTGGCAAAAAACACATGGATGGATCAATACGAGTACAAAATGCCTAGGCCAGGGTGAAGTACAACAACTGCCCAGCGTCACATTCGCCAGTCTTAGTCACAGTATTACGGTTATAGCTAACGTTAAGCAAAAGATATATTTTAATATTGACTAGATGGCACTTTGCAATGTGGTCCGTCTTAGCATGGGCAGAACAACTTGGCATACCCAAATTAGAATTTTTACAGTTACTTCTTATAAAATTGAAACATTTGAAGGTGTAAATAAAAAGAAAACAGACCTGGCATTTATATTTTTCTTAATTTTACTAATTTACAGTATTTATACTATAAATGAAATTCTACATTGTTCAATGATGTCGTGTCAACAGAAAATAGCGGAATCACGGGTATGTGTAGAAGTTTTTACTCAAGAGTTAGGGTGCGAACATTGTGTAGCACTCAATTAGACAAGACATATTTATGCGTACTTGAGTAATCATTATTTGCGCCCGTTCCTTATGAGAGAAGAGAAAAAACATGTTGTTTCCTTCAAATGATAACAGCAAAGGATATAGGATTATAATCGAAAATCAATACTAGTGTTCCTTCAGTACTGTAGACCTCTATAGCATGGCACAATGCATACCAGTTACGTAAACCCAAGAAAATTGTGCTTGACCCTAATCCTTGGCCTGGTGCCAAGGTTGGGTCAGCTATTATGCTGTTCCTGTTTGCAAGCTGGGTCTCTGAGCCTACCAAAATAAACCCTGTGCAGTCTGTCAACAGTGTACCATAGGTGTATTCCAAGTCGACCCTAGAGCTCTAAAATTAGAACAGCGTTTTACCATAATTGGTCCTCACTATTCTTATAATCTGAAAGGTATGAAGATGTCGCGTAACGGCCAAGAACATCCTATCTAATCGCACTAATAAAAAAAAAGATATATGGAGACATGGTTAGTGTACCTGTATTGCATTTGTTCCTCGATATTTTGGTCGGAAATATTCACCATGATCGAAGAGCGAGGTGAATATTAGTGACCAAAATATCGAGGACCAGATTGAAATCAGGTACACTAACCATGTCTCCATAAATTACAGACGATAAGGACACTTATATTAATAATGTCCTCCATGAGAGAAGTAGATCAATATAACATTTAAAAATGAAACAATTGACAAGAAATGAGTTTTACTGTTGAATCAATTCATGATGGAAAAAGAGTTATTGATGGATACATGCATCGTATCCACGGGGAATTGAACCATCAAGCTCATCTCATCATTCGCATTCCACACTAGCCTAAGAAAGATAATCTAGATGAAAAATGTGAATTGTTCTTATTAAGTCTGGCTTAGAATACTTGCCCTGGCAGAACGCCATAATGTACATTGCACTACTTTTATGCTAGATAATAATAATTTTTTACCATAGCGTTAGACTCAGAATAATGGTTGAATTAGTGGAAAGGTATTTAGGAAAGGTGGGGTGACACTGTTGCTATCACGTCGAATATGGATACAGTATCAGAATTAGCAATGTAAAGATCTGTATGAAAAGCAGAAGGAACCTGGGTTGATTGACTGCTTACATAATTCATGTGTATCAAAAGTCATATAGCAGAGGCAGTTAATCACAGACACTCCAACGAGATAGGGCTAGTCACACCCACAGGCCCATAGTTTTCGAGGTCATGTAAACGCAGACTAATTGTTTGACTCCACGACTGCTTCGACAAGGATACCTTGGAAGGCTTGGTACAAGTTCCTACTACTAGACTTTGGTCCTAGCAATGTAGTGTCGTTGAATTGTAATATTTAATATAATTTTTTTTCTGTTGCTGTATCACTTTCATTCAATATTGAAATCAACATAAGGTGTGTTACTGTAGTATCATTACCACAGTATCAGTATAATTTCCAACAAGGCATCAGCCTATCATAATATATTATTTGTAGTATTACAAGGATTTAAACTTTTAACTTATATCATATGGTTAAAAAGGCATCTACTGTACTGTGCAATACAAACCCTAATATACCATCAATGACTAGTAATAATGTGAAATAAAAATGTGTTATAAGCCATGTACTTGTGAATGTGGTTATTAGCATCCCATAGTCTAGAGCTAGGGAATTTAGTGGCTTGATTTGTTTCAACATTGCCATGCCACTGAAGTCGAAGATGCAGGGCGTGTCATTCTGTGTGACTGTCTTTTCATTCACACTGTATGTGGTAAATTCGATCCCTGTTATTGCTGATCAAACTTCTTTATATACATTCCAATGCTTTATCTTTCAGCCTTAAATAAAACTAAAGTTATAAGGCTACCTATGAAAGGACCCCCATTAACACAAATATGTTATGAGAATGCGAGTCTGGCTTCGTGCTTTATGCTTCGCTAAACTCCGTAGCCTGGCCGTCACTTCATGTCAGGTGCCGACTACTGTCTTATTTTGCATGTTCTCCCTATAATGTTCAGAGAATTGTATACTAAGATCAGGAAGAAAATGTGAGCCTACTTACCCATTCCTAATTTTGTGTGGTGATCCACAGAAACGGACCGGAACCGACGAAAAAATCCAGCAAATATCAGTTCGGTCGGTGGCACTGTCTCTTCAAACTTTCCAAACTTTGGTGACTAACATGGCGCACTGTCACGTGACACAGCTGCAAAATACACACCCCCGGTTTGAACAACATTAAAACACTTTATTCTTCAGTATTATAACTATTTTGATAAACTCTCTCTGGTCTAGATGGAATTTTCCTATTTGTGATTTATTCATTTATCATATTATGTTGAATAGGTAAATTACGACATCAGTTTCAAGAACGCTCGACAAGGATTTAAGCAGACGATTTTAACAAGTAGTCAAAGTACGCGCATACTATCAATATTGATATATCCGCTGTGTTATATGCATATTTACTGAATTGGAATGTATCCCATTTCAAGGAGATAAGTGACTTGAAGCAAAACTTGATACAGATACGATCAATGTCGCCCCAAAACCTATAACACTTTACAAAACCTCTTGAAGCTTACACAGTCAGTGTCAATTTTGAGTGTGACAGTGGCCTCTTGAACTTAGTTGAAGCATTCCCTAACCTCTCTTTGGTGGCTTGCTTTATACACATGTTTAGTTATCAAATCTAGATTTTATTAGGCCTCCTCAACTCTGGATGCACCATAACTAGCTGTGGTTTGAAGAACGGAAGACCTGAACCTTCAACTCCTACTTCAAGTGTCGTTTTCGATCGACAAGGATACACTCTCCAATCAGATTTATAGAGCGCTAGCGCAGGATCTATACTAGGAGAGTGACACGGATATATCCTGTGCTGTTATCTACTGGTGAATGCAAGAACTACCGTACAGATATTCGGATAAATCCAGAAGGTGTCACCACTCTAAACTCTGAACTGGTTCCTCGCCATGTAGATTCTGTCACTGGTTTCTTCGCGTACTCCATTCCTTAGTGTGTGCTTAGCAGCTGTCTGCTGTCAACCAGCAGATTCCCTGATTGGGAGGACAGATACCAGACTGAGACGAAGGTTTGAGAAACATCTAGTCCTTTCCTCAAGCTTTAAGGGTAGAAAGTATAGATACTGCGTTACTCTTAACAATTAAATGACATAGAAACCAGATAAAATGGCAGATTTACATTGTTATAACAAAGGTTGTGGGAAGAGCTTCACAGCTTCAGAAAATAAAAAAGGTAAGTGTACAATTGGCCGTCCAGTGTGCTAACCATGCTTCGTCTTCGTCTTCTCGGCGTGTAACGTGAAATTCCACATTCAATCACCGACTCGAATTAAAAAATCTCATGCTGTTATTATTGAGGCCAGAGTAGACCACTAAAGGCTAGTGTTTAATAGTATAGCTGCCTGCCCTGGTTTATGAACAAGTCTTGACTGACGCGTGATGACATGGGGTGTTCATAGTTTTATTTCATCAACTCCGTAATGCCGTATTTTTTATTATTACATACCTATTGCCGAACGTGTATGAAATACTGCCCGCTACTATAGGTCAGGTAGGTATATTAGGGACTATGGTGGGTTCCGGATTCAAATAGTGTTTCCCTAAAAATTCTTATAGATTGACATGTGCTGCATATCTAATTAATTTAAGGAAGCATTTGTTTGTAAATAATAACTAAAGGAAAAACATTGTCTGAAATTATAATATAAAAATATTGCATTATCTCCAACCAAGCCTTAGTTTTCCATTTTTTGCCTACCACGACAATGCTATAACATATGGCGCATATCACAAAAAGGGGCTTTTTGCTACATTTCTATTTTGATAACAAAACAGTCCATTTTGACTTCTACTATGAGTACAATAAAAGTTAGGTATCAAAATGATCCTCAAAAGAATCTCTACATGGTTAAACTGGGCTTTGATTTTGCTTCCATATGGAATTCTATGGAATTTTCACTCATTTTCTAGAGGTCCAACATTTTGCCTAACTTTTAGCATGATTTCAGAGAAAATATGTCAAAAATGAAAACAGATAAATCACCTCAATAAAATCAAAATATATATGACAATAAAGCCCATAATCTCTGGTTTAATATGGTACCCTTTGTAAATCTATATCTTTTTTACAGCTTAAGTTATGAGAATTTTTGTAAAGCAAGTAAAAAAAAACTAGTTTTCAGTCCCCAATATGGTTGCGAGGCCTATAGGGGTGTAGTACAAATAATGTTCGGGCGCACTGCGCCCGTAGTGAATATTCGGGCGCACTGTGCCCTTAGTGAATGTCTCAGGTAGAAATCTACATAAATAAGTATAAAAATTAAGTTTTTCTTGATTTCTAGGTATGTAATAATAAGAGAAAACGTGGTCACTGAGCCCGAAGGGATGGTCGTTCGAGGTCTTTTAATGCCTTAAATACGTCCCGATGCCGCAGGCGGAGGGACATATTTATGGCATTAAAAGGGCGAGAATGGCATCCCTACGGGCTCAGTCACTATGTTTTCTTATTATTACATACCTAAATATTTAAAGATGGGCCATTTTAGATACTTATTAAATGTACCAATTGACCTGTTGGTCACAGTGCGCCCGAATATTCACTACGGGTGCAGTGCGCCCGAACATTATTTATACTGCACCTCTAGCAGCGGGTAGTATTTCATAGATGTTCGGCCATAGGTATGTAATAATAAGAAAACGTAGCGACTGAGTCCGTAGGGATGCCATTCTCGGCCTTTTGATGCCATAAATACGTCCCTCTGCCTGAGGCAGAGGGACGTATTTATGGCATCAAAAGACCTCGAATGGCCATCCCTTCGGGCTCAGTTACCACGTTTTCTCTTATTATATACCTATGCCATGGCCGAACGTTTATGAAATACTAACCGCTGCTAGGGGTGTAGTATAAACAATGTTCGGGCGCACTGCGCCCGTAGTGACTATTCGGGCGCACTGTCACCATTGGGTCAATGGGTACAAATGATAAGTATTAAAATGGCAAGTCTTTTTTTGTATATAGCCTTTTATAGGTAAGTAATAATAAGAGTTAATAGTTAGTCTTACCAAACAGACGCGGTCGCAGCAACCGCCACAGATGTGGCTGTCTTCAATTCTTACTTAAGTACTATTATTAGGCTTCAGTATTAGCTTATCCCATTATGGTGACACTATTAGCCCATCGTATAAAGAGTAAATATTAAGGCGGCTTAGGCCTTCACACTACAAAGTAAACAATGTCGTTTTGTTGTAGATTCCTGTCGGTATCATCCAGGTGGACCCATATTTCACGACGCACTTAAAGGCTGGGCTTGTTGTAAGAAAAGGAGTTGTGACTTCACAGAGTTTTTAAGTATTCCGGTAGGTTGAGTTTCATAAGTTTTAACACATAATGAGGCTTGTACGATGAAATCGGAAACATGTCAATGAAATAGATCTAGAGATATCAACGTTAGTTAAGTCATTATTGATGTCGTAAAAATAAATAAATGTTATGTTTAGACACCCAGTCATATACCTTGTATTTGGTAATAATTAAAAAAAAAAAAAAAAAAAAGGCCATTGTATGATACTTTCTCGGAATGGATAAACAGTTCATTAAGCAAAATGCATCTGTCATAATTGCTAGTTTATTATCTAACCGGTACAATTTTCTTAACCCTTTCCCTGCAGCACCCACTTCCCCTGCTTAGCATTACACGGCAGGCATTGCCTGCATAAGCGCCCCTGCTACGGCAGGCACTATTTTGGGGAAATAGCAATGTCACATGATTTCCTTCTATTCAAACAATTATTTTATCATTTATTGAATTTTGTAAATAAGTATCAATGATGCTTCTAGGATGCCTGGAGGCATCTTCCTGGCATAGCCAGGGGAATGCCTAAAGGCTTCATGCTGCAGTTAAAGGGTTGATCAATAAAGTAATGGTGATAAGGTAGTCTCGTTAGATGCGACAATGAAATACCAAAACATTGAAGCATAAACTTACTTGATACATATTTCAATTGCAACTGTCAAGTCTATGTTGAAATAATGAATAATTCTCTTTCACCAGGGTTGCACCTATGGTTTCCACAGCAATGACAAGCCAGTGGTGCCAGCTCCAGCAGAAAAAACAAAAGCGAATGGTACAGAATCTGGAGATATAGGACCGGTACTGATACATATTTATTTAAAAAAAAAACAATTGTAAGGAACACATGTTGAAGGAGGTATCAGTCATAAAAATACTGAATGTTTTCAATCTCAGGCAGCTCCTAGTTCGCTTAGTAAGAGAATTATGACTACCGCTAATATCTGTATATACAATAGTGCCACATTGATAGTCCAAACAAAAAGATCCCTTCAATTTTTGTGGGTAATTCAACCTGTACGTTCCTCAGGTTCTTTATGTTTTACTAATAGATTGAACAAAGCATTACTTTGAAGTATTTACGTGTTAATAAATAGGGTGGTCATGAGGAAATCACAAGTCAGTTGTGGTGTTGTAGCCGCTGCAAACTTATTTCAAAACTATTTTTTCCTTTATTGTATAGATAATCATTAAAGGACCAGAAGACAACATAAAGCCACCCAAAGACCGACCATCAGAGGATGAACCGCTGGCCCCACTGAAAAACACTGTCGGTGCCTCGCTCAAATCAGCATTAGACAAATCTATGAACAATATGACCTTAAATTCTAACACAGTCAATGCAGGTACCAGAATGAATCCTTCTCACCTTTATTTCATCCTGTGAACATTTTTCTTTTGAAATGCATGTAACAGGGATGTCAGTTTTCAGTTACTTCAGTTTTCACCATGTTTTATTTTGCTTATTTGAAAATGTAATCGATGTTATTTCGTGTATGTTTTGATATATCGTCTTTTGAATATATCAAATAAAGCGTATACTCAGTTTTGCTTAGCGACTGGCAGTAAACCTGCCGATGCCCTGAACCCCAAAGGCAGTACCCCTTCCAACCTCGTCCATCTATGTGGTTCACGCTGGAATCGGTCTGAAGATCTGAATTAGATCCCGGCGACCAGTATTGGGTTTATTTTGTCGTTTCTTTTCAAGACCTCATTGGCATCCCTGCCAAAAGTACATCATAAGATATCGATTTCTCTGTTTTGATTAGTTCTTAGTGTAAATTTGATTTTCTAGGGTTACGAAAAATAGAAATACTCCTCTGTTTTTTCAACAACGTCGAGTTATTGAATTTCCTAAATCTCAAAGTAACATCATTTCTTTTTATGATGAATATAAGTATAAATCAAAACGATAAACAACCCTTTTATTGGTAGCTTGTTATCTAAAATGATGAAGCATTGTGTATATTTCTATTCTGTAATAGGTAATGAGGTACTTCCAGGTACGAGCTGCAAGCGTAACGCATGCAAAGGGGTGAGTTCTTCTACTGCAAACGTTCTTTTTCAAAGTATTTATTTGTAATAACGCAAATAAAATTGGAAGTAGATATTGGTGTATCTGTCTATAGCACATATGAATACAATTTGTGTTTATCAATACTTTACATTAGAAAAAAAAACAATACCTAACATTCAGGTACTATTAAAGCAAATGATATCAAAACTTTGTTTTTTAAGGATATAATGGTCACTGATACAGTTTGTAAACCTAAATTCAATGTTACTTTTGGAGAGTACATATAAATGAATATACCACATGGATACTGGGGAATGCCAGAAATTATCGCCTCTAAAAAACGAGAGAACAAGCAAGGCATTTTTTTTTTTATAAATCCATGGTTTCTTATAGATCTATTTCAATTTATAGGTTTACAATGACGAGTCTAGTAATATTGAGACGTGCCTATACCATCCAGGAAAACCAGTGTTTCACGAAGGGTAAGTTTTAGTTCTAATATGGACCGTTTCACATTGAAATATAAAAATGACATCAGTTATCTTATTTATAACGAGATCAATGTTTTAATATTTCTGGCCTTTCTTACAGTATGAAATACTGGTCGTGCTGTCAGCGAAAGACTACAGATTTTGATAACTTCATGGCTCAGGAAGGGTGCACCGAAGGGAAACATCTTTGGATCAAAGTGGAGGTTTGTATTTAACACATATGCTTGTAAACGTTAGAATTATCCATAATAACTTTCCTAATAGGCTTTCCCCCTTTTTTTAAAATTTAGGCGTAGCATCTCAGTTTTTCAGATATATTGATTCGAGGTTCATGATTTACAATGATATGGTTGATTTACATGATTTACATCGAACTCAAAAGATTAAAAAAAAAAAAAGGAATAGTGTATATAATGTAGATGAGAAATGAGAATGAAATAGTGTCTTCGTTTTCCACATCGAGTCACTCTTTTTTTCCTTATTGATTAGTTCTGTGGGTAGCTTTTTGAAGTCCAAATCGGTTAGATATTGCATATGGGCCGGTAAACTGCATCCATGATAGCATGCGGAATTTGAAACAATGGTATTCCGTGCGAGTTCGGTTCTGAAGTCGATTCTTTTTTATCCGAGTGTGTACTCCTTATTGTGTCCTCCAACCAATCATTGTTTAAGCTAGTTATTTTAGCTTAGCTGCTTCTGACGTCAAACAGTTACTGAGATTAGAAAAGTTGAGCAGCTTACCATACTCATGATATTGGTTTAACATTTGGCTACCAAGTTAAACAACTATCTATATTGTGATATGACCTGAGTATTCATAGTTGGGTGTAATTTCGAACATTTTTGTAGTTTCAAAGGGGGGGGGGGGGGGGGGTATGACCAACAAGCACTCATCAATTCAGTTCATCAACTTTATGTTGATGCTATCATTCCATTCTTACAGTGGTTACATATATTTGATAACACAGTCCCATTTGTCTACGTTTCAGCCTAGTGAGATTTGGCGTTCTTCATGGCTTGAGTGATTTTTGTGATTTAGTCTGAGAAGCAAACTACATCTTGGTTGCTCATATACTTGTAGTTCTGTGTACCCCGTTGTCGTTGGATCTTATCTTAGAAGTAGTGCTGAACGTGATATTTTCTCCTGGACTAACTGCAAAAAAAACCCAAAAGATTCTTTTCTCATTTGCACCAATTTGATAGTTATTCAAACCTTCGTCTTACAAGACACTGCGATAAAATGAAATTGGATTCCTAGATTTAAAAAGAGAAATCCGTCTTTTCCTTTAATAAAACATTCTTAACGCACAAAATTTTTCCTCAGTGGATTCTCGATCACAATTTTTCTTTAAGAAAGTTTAAAAAAATCAAATTATTTATAGACGGAGAGCGAGAAGGTGGCCTGCAGAACTGACTGGCATCAAACGGCACAGTTTGTGACAATATCGGCATTCGCCAAGATGACTGTCCCAGAGAAGACTGTTATCAAGACTAACCAGGTGGTTGTCGACATTGATATCGTCTTCCAGGGTGGCAGGAGCAGCTTTGAGAAGAAAATCATCCTGAAAGGGGTAAGCTTTCAATGTATATTTCTCTGTTAAGTCAACAAAGTCTACCTGGTTTAAATATGAAGGACTGATAAAAGTATAATGCTAACAAGCTAGTTTGCTATTCAATAACAAAAGTGATTTCTCAATATCTTGACAGACATCTGCAACATGAAATATAGTGTATATGCAAGATTTTGGGTAAACTGGGCGTTAGTATCTTTCCCCTATCGCTATCACGACCACATTGAAGGGAATCTTTCAACGCTGATTCGATTGTGAAGTCATGCGAATGGAAATATTTTTAAACTATATTATATATGCAATGCTAATGATAACCAAATTTGCATTTAATGTGGATGCCCTTTAGGGTAGATCAACTGGAAAAGGAGGCTGTGTTCTGCTTACTCCCAAGTGATATTGGCATAGAAGGAAATGAGTCTGCAGATCAAGCAGCCAAAATAGCTTTGAGCTGGAAACCAGGTTTGACTCCTGTCCCACACTCGGACCTTCTCCTAATCTCCAAATAAAAGAATACACAAGACAGGAATGGCAGAGCCGATAGAGGTCAAGCCAGGATAACTAACTACATGCCATTAAATTATCAGTTGGCAGAAATTAAGACCATGCAGGCTTGACAAGAAGTGAAGTGACAAGACTGACTCGTCTTTGGAGAGGTTGCTCACTGCTGATATATGGGCACCTCATTCAAGGTGAAGAACGACTCACATGCCAGCATTGTCAGGTGCTTCTTTCTATTGAGCACCTTATACTTTACTGTCATGCAACTAAGAAAAGCTGGCATAAGTACTTCCAAAGTACAACATCCATGTACAGTGTATTCAACCAAACTGAAAAGAGAAATTCTGGGGTTCCTTCGGGAGATGAAGATTTTTGAAAAGCAATAGAAAAGAAAACTTATATGTGGCCAAAACAGTCCTGTTCGGGACTTTGGTAAATAAACTGCCAGCCAGCTTGACCTATAGCCCAGTACAGGGAGCAGTTTCATATTTGTCAGCTTGTCAGTATAATGTAACTGAAGAAATGTTGTGTCAATGGTCTGTAGAACAGCCCTTCAGTGAGGCAGCACTTCAAACAGGCATAGGGTCCCACTGCTACAAGTAGACCCATCCTGAGTTAGTATACCTTTCTCTCACTAGAACCAGATAGGTTAATTATTTAGTTAGTCTCAGATGAAGGTAACTTGCCTACTAAGATGTAAAATTTCACAAACAAACAGAAAAGCTCTGAAGGAGATTCAACCTGAAACCTCTAGATGACCAAAGCGTGGCAAAGAAATCACAATTATGATTAGTTTTATGATTGATTTAGTAAATAGTGTCTGAGGGGATGCTGCCGTAAATTTCAGTAATTCATGACATTCATTAAGAAAGGTTGATATACATTAATTCTATTTTTAAAATATTGCTTTCAATTATAAGTTTACTAAGTTTCTTTTTTTTGCACAATATGAAGGTGATCGATCCGGCAAGGAGTAACGTGAAACTGCTGGGCACAAAGGTTGAGATTAACTTACGGAAGGCGACACCTGGCACGTGGTCGGCCCTGGAGGCACCGGCCCGCCAAACCATCCAAGTGATCGAGGGGGACGAGGATGACACAGATGCCGCAGTAGCGTCATTGTGATGTCATACACTGTGAATACATGTACTTAATAAGCCAGGAACCAAAGGGACGCAACATTACCAACATGTCATTCGTCTAAATCACTCACACAGCGACCAAGCACAGTCACAACTCGTGTCTTCTGTAGTGTTATTTTCTTCTGTATTCTTGACATCAGCACTGCACAATGTCAACTTGACTTCCCCTGCGCAGCAATTAGTAGAGATGGGGTTTGTGCCATTTGTTGACCCATTAACCAAACGGTACCAAACTCAAGTGATGGATCTGCAATATCAAGGTGAATATTCAGGAGATATATATGATATCTGCTATTTCCCGAACTATATTTATTTCTTTAATGTTATGCAATGTTTGGTCTCCAGCACCACCGTCATCTAATTTGCGTCTGTTTTCAGTCGTGTTTCATCAAGTATCCCATTATATAAATGATAGCAAGTTGCCTTAAATGTTGCGATTTATAGGTAGTAACACCTTTCATTGTATGGACATCAAAATATATTGTCATGATGTGCCTAAAACTGAAAATCAAACAAATACACAAACTAAAGTTTGAGTGAAGGAGGGGGGAGGGGGCATGAACGGACAATGTTCATTGTTATCGCTGTGAAAGTAGAAAAATTTGTTTAGGTTTTAACCACGTTTACCGAATATTGATGAAAAGTTCATAGCAGAAGTAGAAACTTTCGTATTCAATGGACAGCTGAACAGGATGGATGGGGAACTTTGAGTACATGTCGCCCGTCAGAACCAGACAGAACGGTTTTGTGGGGTCTGGTTAAAACAGTTTGGAATGTCCCAGGCCATATTGGTCTGTACCAGATGTGTTATTTAACAAATATTACCCACATGAAATTGCGACTTAAAACAAGAGTTTTGAATACAAGGAATTTTATTTTCGGTACTGACCATCGCGCATGCTATAGGGAATTGCCTTATACATGAATGGGGAAGTACGTGTATGTTTGGGAAGATGTTCTCATCTCCTTTCATGCCGATGGCTTTTGGTGAAAATGTTGAATGATAACTCATGCATTCTCAGTTGCTGGACATGTCTTGTGTAAGTATTTCTAATCCATGTGATTAAACTTACTTAAGTTAGAAAACAAAAACACAGTGCCCATGCTGTATGAAACTGAACATGAATGCACGAAGAACTAAAGTAATGGAGACGCATTCGGAGGGAACTATTTATTATTCCGTGCTTATGTTGTTACTCAGACATGACAGCGTGTCATAATTTGTTCAGTATATATGTATGGAAAAATACTTTACTTGTGACTGATCGCGGTAGGGGAAGGTAAGCACATTCTCAATGAAGTGGACACTGGGTACTAAAGAAACTATGTCAAAAACGCACGTTCGCATCACTACTCAGTGGTAGTGGTAATGATTGACCTGCATTCCTCTTGCTTATATGCCTACCTTCCCAGATTGTGGACCATGTCTGCAGTACAACTTAGCATTTTCCTCAGCCACTTCCATATTTCAGAATATTGTCTGGACCGCTCTCTGTTTTCCCAAAGTCTAGCCTCACCCAGATAGTGAACATATGTATTGTGTGAGCTTAACATCAAACCTTCCCATAGGTTGGCACCAATACCATTGATATCGGAGACGTCACACCTTGACATATTGTTTTCCTGTTATAAGGTTTACATGTTTTATCTCGATGCCTTCCCAGGTGTTTTAAATGGTCGAATTGAATATCAGACCCTTGTCGAATTACAAATTGGAAGAAATCAATTTTGATTTTGTCCAATGTAAAAGTGTCCAGGGTTCTGCAGCAGATATTTCAAACAATGCCGTTTTGATGAATAGTAATGTATGTTCGTGTGATGTGAAACGTACATACATTCGGAAATTCGCTATAAATTATCGAGTCTTTTTATGTATTATTTGAATAGATGGTTTTAGAAATCAAGTGTTTTAATGTATTATTTAGAATGAGTTTACAAATAAAAGTGTTTGGAAAATAATATTTTTTCGTACCAATTTCTGCCGCCTATACTGTTCAGAAATATTGGGCCAGCTCCAGAAAGTGAGGACCCACGGGGATGGGAAAATGGGAGAATCTCCCCACTCCCCAAGCAGTGCGATTTGTCCCACATAGGTAATTGGAGGCCGGTTTGTGTATTACCCGTCCCAGGCAAGATACTGGAATGGGTGGTACACACTCAAGTATGATATTTTGGAAAGCGACAAGTCTATTGCTTGTTTCCGGTCGGTTGAATAACAGAGATACGCAGCTCGCTGGGTACCAGCGGTGGCAACTTGCTGGTCACGGAGCAAGCAGTGGTTTGGAGGGTGCTCCAAACTTCGTTGTATTTGGAGGATTTTACGTAGATGAAAACAACTTAAAGTCTCAAAATGGCATTATAAGACTTTGACAAAGTGTATGAAGCAATAATTTGCAGAGTCTTACTGCACAAGTCAGTCCGCAGGCTTAAGACTGAGTCGAGGTAGTTTTGTTAAAATCCAACATGGCGGATATGACAGTTGAGACAGAGCTGCAGTTGACCCAGTTGAAGCATTCTAAGAAGGCTGAAAAGCCTAAATCACCAGCTCAAGAGAGCGTAAGCAGGGGCGTCAGAACGTTTTGAAAGTGGGGGGCGAACTGAAAAATTGCCGACTTTTTTTCTTGGTATGAAGGTACTTCTTGGTACTTCAACATTTGCCTGTTCCTCTGGATTTACTGTGAATCTGTGGAAAGTCTGCGAAAAGTCAGGGCTTAGCCATCATTGCACGCTAAAAAGTCAGACTTTGACACTTTTGCACGGTGAAAAGTCAGGGCTCAGCCATCATTGCATGCTTAAAAGTCAGACTTTGACACTTTTGCACGGTGAAAAGTCGGGGCTTAGCCATCATTGCACGCTAAAAGGTCAGACTTTGACACTTTTCCATGGTGAAAAGTCAGGGCTTAGTCATCATTGCACGCTAAAGGGTCAGACTTTGACACTTTTCCACGGTGAAAAGTCAGGGCTTAGCCATCATTGCACGCTAAAAAGTCAGACTTAGACATTTTTCTATGCTGAAAAGTCAAGACAGGTTTTACATACGTTCAAGTAAAATTTGAAGCTGCTGACTTTTTCGGGATGGCAAAAAGTGTGTGTGGGGACCCCTACCCCCCCTATTCTGACGCCACTGATCCCCTAATTTCTATGTGTTTGGTTACCCCCCTGTTTGTTCCCGTTCTCCTCCCGCTCAGTTTTACAAGATATTGGTCACCACCTATAATTAACTGGAACATTGGAATAGAGGGAGAATATATCTATAGATTCTGTGAAGGTGGTTAATTGGTTAAAATCTTTGTTCTATTTGGGAACACAGAAATTACCTTATCTTCAATTTCTTCATCATCAAGTAACATATCAACTATTAGGCATTACCCATATAGATCCTTATAGTTATTTGATAATCTATAATGGAGATCTCTTTATAAAAAGATGGCTACACCTTTAGGTTGAGAGGAGCCATTAGAAAAGATTTCCTTCGCTATGCCGGTGGAAAATGGATTTATGTGTGAATGCATAGGGAGCCAAAGTGAACCCGCTAAAACGGCAGATACCCGTGTTCAAAACACCATTTCCGGTGGCCAGTAAGAGCGAGGCTTAGTGCTAAACCTATGGGGGTTTGAGGTTAGAATTTTGTTTTTGGTCTTGTTTGTTACTTTTGAAGTGTAGCTTACTACTATCGTCTCTGAATAACTCTGTCTTGAAGCTACGATGACAGTTGTTAAGTTTATAAAAAAATATGGTTCTAAAAGATGGGAAAATGACACATATAATCTCGAACCTGCATAGTCAAAGTACTGAGCGCCTATATCCGGAAATGGTGTTTTGTAAACGGGTATCTGTGGTTTCAGCGGGTTCACGTTGGCTTCCAAAAGGTGCACAGTCAGCGCTGTCTTTCTGTTTTGATAGCGCCACTAAGTAGTATAATTAGGTATGGATGTATCAAAGTTTCTATAAAGAAGTATACTAGTCTGAGAAGGTGGGCTTCCCTAACTCAATGGGGAGAAGTTTCTCACCATCGGAGGGTCTGATTTACCAGCTAGCAGTGGAGTGTACTCTGGAGTCTACCAGTAGATAAACCACCAGGTGTCGCCAGTGGGCCAGGAGTTATCAGTAAAACCAGAACCACCTTGTGGAGGGAATGGAAACCATTTTACTGGCAGGTTACACAATGAAGCTCAAGCAGCTATTTGGGGTCGTTTGGAAATGAGCAATTTATGTGATGAATAACGTAGCTTAATCCCTCGTTCACTTCTTCTCTGTCTTTTTTTCTTTATAAAACCTCAATTGTGCCATACCGCATTCAGGAATATGTAGCTAGTGCTGGGTTCTTGCACCATGAACGAATGTTGGACTGCATTTCTACATCTTTATAAATTTCGACTAGGTCTATTGAAATCCTCATTCGATTCAAAATTTACGGATCAATATACTCCTTCGACAGTATATCTTTCAATTTGATGTCAATCATGGGCACAAAAACATATCACCATAAATCGTCTACCATGCATCTCTCCCATATGGTCTAGTGGTTAGGATTCCTGCCTTTCACGCAGGCGGCCCGGGTTCGATTCCCGGTGTGGGAAGATGAAACGTTTTTCCCTCATCCTCATATCCTGAAATCCTGACCGGTAAATTAAGAGTACCCCCCCAGAGAGTACCCCCCCCCCTTGGATTGAACGCACGTCCTCCAGAACGTGACATTCCGAAAATAATGTTGGTTCACTTAAACCGGTACGTAGAAGTTAGGGCCCACCACTCGAAAGTCGGGACGCTAGGGCCCACACATGATAACCTAAGGTAACATTGACATATAGCATAGAAATATTTATTCAATGTGTACGGGGCAATAAGGCCCAACATAGACCTTTCTCTTTTTATATTGTAATGATTGTATGAATCAACTAGGCTATGCTTTATGTAAAATTGTTAAGTTATATTAAAATAATATAGGCCCCACGAATATTGAAAGCTATGTGAAACTGGAGGAATCTAGATATACCCTCCATAACTGATAGATAAGTTACAAACCTGAGGCCAATGGGAATAATGGCAGATCGCTTTTGTATGGAGGCGAACTATGTCCAACAAAATAATTTAAGAAAAATCATTACTTACATTTCATAGAATTTGTGAAAACCGTGTCATTTCCGTTTTTAGTGCTAACATGCTAACGAACATTAACCATTTTTGAAAAATTAGGTGGGCCCTAACGTCCATTTGTGCTATTTCTCTCTGCCGGCTCCACAGGTGAGAACGCGGCATCGTGGTGTTTTTTTGTTTTTTTGTGTGTTGTTTTTTTATTGGATTTTTGTTGGCTCCATAATTTCATGAGTCGAAGACGAGTGACATTACGGAGCCAACAAAATGAGTGGCATAAATAAGCTCAAACTCAAACGAGTGGCGTCTAGATTTTATCCTACCCCATTTCCATATTTTTTCAGTATCAGAAAGTAGTGGCATAAACAACACTTTATGTCACACCCGTGAAATAAACAAATTCCATGTTAAGCTTTTGGCGTTTTTCATTAGGGGTAGGATAAAGTATAGTTACATACAGTTATAATAGAGGTACGTCGAAATATCCTGTGTGGCTGAGGCGCGGCTGAGGCTTTCACACCACCGGTCTCAGCTGGGCCCTAACGTCAGGGGGTGGGCCCTAACGTCCTGCAATCCTTAGACCTACCCACGACAGGGCAACTTGAGCCTAAGTTGAGGCATGGACTGATGCTGTCTTGTGGAAGTTGGCCACATTACAGGCTAATTTCAATATGTAATCTGGACTGCAGTGAGTATTAGGCTATAGTGAACCAGCATAAAGTCTGCCACTTTAAACCTCAGAGTATGGCATTAAGGCAACGACTTAAAAAAAACCATACATAAGCATATTTTGTTTTCAGAAATTACTCTTCATGGCCAGAAGAGAACAAGATTCCCGTAGTAGACGGACAAGCGCAGACTTGCCGATGTGTATCACTCAGCGTATCCCCTTCAGACCAGGATAAGCCTAAGGGGGTCGACGTCATTCTCATGTAGACTGGTTCCCTGTCGAAATAGTATTAGGACAGGTCATGGGCACGCTGGTTCCCTCCCTATCTACATGCGTACGATGAGCGCAGGTACAGTGCTCTGTGGTGCAGGTTGTAGGGTCAAGGTCATCTTGCAGATCAATGCTTCACTAATCGTACGGTACGGGAGAGGCGCGGGCTTCTAGTGTGAGGTCATGGGTGATTTCGAGTGACCTTGAACTTTGCAAATTAAACCTCCAATAACTTATTTACGTTGGTTTATGAAAAATTGCAATACAAAATAAGCTGGCGGTAAAGCTTTCACAATAGAATAGATAACCTGACAGAGTAGTGCCACTACTTCCCACCAGGTGTCCTCTAAGTAGTCTTTATCAAAAGTGATAGTTACTTCAGTCATCTATGTATTTTTTCTAACCATCCCACACATTTGTTGCCTTTGACACAAGGCAATATCATAGATGCTCTGTTGTTTGATGACCCAACCAAGCAGATTGGATGAGAAAGAATGGTAAAAACATATTTACATTTTGGAATGAAAACCTCATAGAAACCCGGCCATTATTGGCCAGGGGACCGGCTCAGTTCAATCCCACAATAAACCAGAATAATGGTGTAGTCAACTGGCCTAATATATGAGAACATGACTGTGAGGCGTTTCATAGACAACGTGTTGTATAGTCTTGTTGGGCTGAAAGAGTTACTGATGGTCTAAAACCCATTTGGATATAGCTGTGCCATACATGCGCAGGTATCATAATTCGACCATGCAACGGAAATGATTACTATCAACGATCGCCAATACTATAGCGCAACAATCATGGACACTTTCCCATAGTCAGAATCTCAGCTGTGATAGTTACCAATAGACCCTGTCATTGTAGCAGCCAGGCTAGACTGGCCTCGGTCCTTACTTCTTTTCCCTCCACCTCTGCCCCCTTTCCACCGCACTTGCCCTCCCTCAAACTCTACCTTGGCAACTTGAAACAGAAGAAGGTTACATATTGCAATAGATGTTATCCTGGATTCAGTTTAGTTATTCAATGAATACTCATAATACACGGCTTGAGCAAGTCTACAGTTATGTCACAATCAGCTGTGTGCCAATCCATGTTCTCGAATCCCCTTTTTCTTATGTTTTTTGTGTGTGTGTATTCTGGATAAAATGACCACAAAGCTAGACTTTCTTATCATCATATGATATTAAGCTATGGATAACTCTTAGTAATTATTTCTGCTTTCAGAATCTACAAACCTACAAAGAACAAAATTACTTGGTTCGAGATTGATGTACATAGACTCTTCACAGAGTGAACCACACCAACCTCTGAGTAGGAAAGCAGTGGAGACAGGTGGTGGACAATCTATCTCTGTGCAAGATCAAATGATATTGGTATAGGTTAACTCATTTATATGTTTGTCTAACCACCCCACAAATTTGAGGCCGTTGACACAAGAAAATATATCGACTCTAATGATCGATACCAAAACAAGCCAGATTGGCATAGGAAAAAAGATTACGTCCACCTGTTTGAATTTAAGAATTGAACCCCCACAATATTTATTATGCTACCAACTCAGTGCAATCCCACAATGTACAAGAATAATGGTGGCGTTTACTTGGTCTAATATGTGAGCACATCAGCCAGGCTTCCAGGCTAACCCTTGGGCTGAACTGTAGACCAATGTACCTCACAGGCACTGGAGTAAGTTATCACTGGAATACTGTAGTTTAAGTCCATGAAGGTTGTAGTGGGTAGAGAACTTCTTCTTGGCTGCATCAGCCCTTCACAGATAAGATCTGCTCATAGAGGTACTTGAAATGCTTCTTTATTGTAATCCACAAGGTAGTAACAGGTTCCTCACACGCCAGACTAAGAATCCAGAGTGATGGGTGTAGCTGGCTTATATAGCTAGTATTGAGGTTGCATGCATTACAGTGTCAAGGTCGTTGTCCCATATGCTCACTCTCAACACTATATCCTACTAACCAAAATCACCTGTCCTACTGACCCAGGCTAAGTGGGACAGTAGGTGTGCAGGCGCTGACCTACTGGCCCAAATGATCCATCCCTACTAAGTGGGACAGTGGGTGTGCTGGCGCTGACCCACTGGCCCTAATCCTCCATCCTACTGGCCTTCACCTTGGTGCTTGTGTGCTGACACACTTAGAAGGAAACCCACGAGATGACAATAGCTTGGTCCGTACTCCACCGAGTTTGACTGGAGAGTAATTCATGAAGCGAAGCTGAGTGAATTACTCTGTGGTCAAACGAGGTGGAGTACAGACCAAGTTATTTTCATCGATTGGGTTTCTGATTTTATCTCACCCCGTATAACATTACTTATTGATGAAATGAATCACCCAATTAGCCATTGAGTATTGGGTACACGAACCTCACGGCCGTGGAGTATGAGTTCCTAATGTTAAGCCTATGGAGAAAAATACCGGGGTGAGATAATGGCCTAGATACAGCTCTCAGGGCATTTCATATGGGATATATGCCTATACTTCTGCTATACAATAGCTCAGTTTTACTTACATTTCTTATGGTTTCATTATTTGTGCTTGGCTCAGGTCCAGTGCACCCTCATGGCATTTCAGTCCTAGTTAAAAGCCAATACCCACTGAACGATTTCGTTTCCACCGATTAACTCCCTGAATCGTCAGGGTTATTTAACTTGTCTCAGGCGAATATGTACATCGCGTCGACTATTCCCACAACGTTTATGGCAGCCATTAGCATGAGTTAATCGTAAGCAAATTCTGTCCACACTGGATGACGGACTGCGTAAATCGTGAGCGATTTAGGGCCACCGATAAAGGAACAAGTAATAAATCTCAGTATATGGGAGTTAAATCGGTGAGCTGGCCTCAGTCTGTGTGTGGCATGGGCATTTCTGCTCACCCAGCGACTAATTAAGGGCCATAATTGGTAGGAACCACGGGGGGTATTTCTTAAACTCCATTGTCGGCGACAACGGGAAGGAACACGTTCCTTAATTTATCGGTCCCGATTTCGGAACATTGGACTGCAATTTGTCGGCGACAAAGGTACATCGCCATGGGGGGGATTCCCAAATCTTAGGCAAATTACTGTAGGGGGGTGTCACATTGGCCGACACATTTTCTAGGCCTCGCCTGAGCTTACGATTGTTCTTTTGTCGCCGAGAGAGGAACATTCATGTTCCGAAATCGTACAGTGTGTATTGGCTTTAAGTCTGTAGGGGTGAAACTCCAAGTAGATTTTGCCGGTAATGAACAAACCATTTTTGAGCGTAGGTCACCCTAGTCTACTAATGCTCAGATACGCTGCCTAGGCTTGGGAGAGGTCATTGAGACATCTGCAGTGCTGCACTCTCTGTGATATTGTTAACGTGCAGTAGCCCAGTGTCTAGTGTCATAGATGAGTGCCCAGCTGACCATGACTGATCACTACAGACCTCAGAGACCCACTGGTGCTCCACATATTTGGACCTACAAAGGCAATTGTAGAAGTGGCCACAATAAAAGTACATGATAGTGGATTACAGTAAATGACCCAAAGACCGGTTGAAACCCAAACCTTTTTAGTTGTTATATTTCTTCTATAATTCCACGCTCAGCATGAGCAAATCATGGGGGTCAACATAGATTGTTCGTGTGTGAATCTCGAAAATGTTATACTCCGCATAGTAATGTGACTTTAGATCAACACAATGGTGTCTGTTTGCCATATTAAGCTTTCCCTAAAGATGAAAGCTCGGAATTTAGTCGAAACCCACAGTAGTCGAGATTTTGATTAAGATGATCGATAGAAGCGGTATTTTTCATGGTACCACCGCATGACTTTGTTATGCCTTACCAATCAGGGTTATTTCCTGACTACCCTCTTTATCTTTAGCCCCTGTCTGGTGCGGGGAGCACACCAGGGTATAGTACACTTGAAAGAGGCGAGGGATTGCGGATTGTCTCGCACGGAGATTTACTGGTGTTAATCCTACAATCCGCACCTTTGACCATTGGGACTTAATCCCACCCACACCCTCTTTTATCCTCTAGGCACAAAGTCGCGCCACGAGCCCCCGACGCCCAACCTATTCACACCGTTCCACCTGCTATTGTTTGGACAAATTGGACGAACTCTATCCCTTTTGAAGTATCCCTTTGAAGTCTCAAATCCCTCAGCTCAGTCTTAAGCCTCTGCGGGTCACTGGGGTCACCTTCAATAGGTGAGAATGGGCAACCACCGTGGTTCTAGGGCACACACTCCGCTACCCCCGAGCTACCCCGTGCGCCACGCCCAGTCAAGGGTATTAGACACACCAATTGGCAGGTATATTATCTCGAATTAATTCTAATCCCGTTAAGTCTAGCACGAGCAAGACTAGGGGTCCTTCTATGTTGTTGTTTATCCACAATTGTCACCTTTGCAACATCAAACGTTCACTCGAACGAGATCATCGCTAAGTGTGGGGTGTGGGTGGAGATAATTAGAAGCTCATCTTTAAGAGTGAAAATGAGAGGGATATAGGCAATTATGAGATGAGAACCACTTGTGGGGAATGTGTTTCCCCATTCTTGCCCTATGATATATGAATCTATTGATAACATCCAAGTCATATCGTAGGGGCCCTTCAGGAAAGGAGTAGAAATAGCAAGCCAGCTTATGTATGGTCATAGACCAAACCAATTATGTTATATCTTAGATGTGACCCTAAATTGGTTAATACACCAACGTTGTGTACAGATCATAATTCCACATTATGCCTAATGGTTTGGTGCTTACATATAGGCTATGATATTCAACGTTTCAAGCACATACATGTAGACATGTTTCATACGTCTATAAAAATGTAGAAACACAATCTTAGTATTTATATTGAACATGAAAGACATGACAATCGTAGTATCATGCAGTGATTACCGTTGATTGGTACATCCATTGATGATCAATCGATTGTTTGCATGGAGTCACTCGTATCCACCTACGCCGAAAAACAAGACCGCCTGAAATTTACATCGAGAAAAATATAAGAACATAGCACCTATCAACGCGTCATATATATTTATTCATAGTCCGCGTTAATAATTGTGTGGAAATGCGATTTTCAGTAACAATTATGCCTAGTTATAGTTCTAGCACGCTCTGGTCAACAACGTGGGAGTATTATTATTTCTTCCACATGGGTTACAAATTCCCCATTGAAGATATATGGGGCCACAGTAGTTATTGAACGTTGTAGAACAATGCTATATTTGGAGAACTGTTATGTTAGATGCCTTTATGCAGCAATCACATTTATTATATATGTTTTACCACTGTGATTGAAATGCTTTTGACAGTTTCTTCTCGAGACTTCTCCGTGGCTGCATACCCCCTTTGTTGATAATTAATTGCCACTTATTTGCTTATTTAAGGAAATATGCCTTAATAACATTTGTTTCTGTTTGCTATAATGGAACTGGGTAACGGGAATGCCCGTACGAAACGATATGTAGATACACAACATTTAAACATCATATTTGCGCAGTATGAAATTAGATAATTTACATGAAATTAATAATCCATATATCTATGTAAGGCTAATCAGGGGTTTGAACAATGTAAATGGATGTCGCAATATAGAAGCATATTTTATTGATACAATTAAAGCGATATTACAATAACATATCTAAGCAAGGACGCGTATGATCATCAATTCTTGTTCTGACAGACCATCGCACCGTGGAAGCCAAAGTAAACGGCCGCATATGTTATATATACCCCATAAATTTATATCCAATGACATATCATGTATTCACATCGATATAGGCCTATAGTCTACACTTTAGCAGGTTTACGATTTCAATTTGACTAAACAACAGCTCCGTGTCAATGTAATCTTTGAAGTATACGTGCTTAAGATTGTATACAAAACATGAATATGAGTGTCATGTTATACAGATATTTTGGTTTATCTATTGATATAATCAAAATTGTGATAAATTGTACTTCTAAAATTACACCCACATGACCTATGTCGCAATAGACCTCTTCATAATGGGGAAGCATCGCAGGTGGGCTCGTTCAAGACTGGGGGCACCACAGCACTATGCCCACACCACCAGCACCTCTTGCCACTACTGGAACCCCCCTGGTGTTGTTGTGGTTCCTTGTTTTGACGATGAGCAGGTGACCCATATGTTCACTAGCGCTATATCAGCTGCCAACGTGTCAATTATGTATTCTACGCAGTTTATATGAACATTTTTTTTCTGGAAGCAGCTACTAGGATATGCTTTTCATTTATTGCGAGTATCTTTCATATCCTTGTATTTCTACATTGTCCATGGATAATGTTGTTCGACAGATTATCGTTAATTTCTATAAGTTAATTAGTGGTATTAGCAAGCTATTATCACAACAGTATATGTATAGTTCACACATTTATTTCCTGTTCTACCAATTTTGGAATTTCGCGCACCCACAGCCACAGATGATATATCCGACGTGTATAGGCTAGATTAAGAACTATAAGCCGATGTGCACTGCATTTCATAATATTATATAAAAGCGGTCCTACATATTGTACCTAGTCAGATTTATGATATCCAAAATGTAGATATCTAAAAAGAAGTTGCATCCGAAATTCCATATCGTTCATACCAACATAGGCCTACTTTTATATTCAATATATGTATATCATAGAGATGTTACGATCTTTTGAGAATGCTCTTGCTCTAGATGTAAAATTTTAAAAAACACAACAGCAATCAGTTGTATATAGGCCTATATCTAACTCTGTCTGTGTATACACGACAATTGAATTAATCTACTTTCGCTTTCATATAACTATAAAACGCTTCCATGATGGTGGTAGGTGTGGTTTATCTTTTCGAATTTAGAATACGGTGGGCTACTAGGCCTAACGACGTTTTGAAACACAGTAAATATATACAGACTAACTACTTTGTCATAGATCTATCTCAAACAATGATATTACGGTTATCAGAATGTCCAATGAGTCTAAATGACAGGCACCAACTCGCTAACACAACGGAGGCGCCAAAGTAGTAATTCGACTGGGCAAGTTTTTGGTCAGAGTCCGAACTTCACCACCACGTGTTGAGACAGAGTGGTTGAAACCCGCGCGCCACTCGATTCACAGTTATTGACAGCTTAAGCCACGCCTTCTAAACAGATAGGCGACCAATCAGAGAGCGTCTTCTAGGAAGCAGCGTGCGCTCATGGCGTGATTGGTTAGTCTACCCGAGGGTTCTGTATAAGAATCTCGCTCCAAGTCATGGTCCTTCATCCACTGCACGGACAAGCTGAATATACATACAGACATACCCAAGGTTGACCACAACAAACCAGCCATGCTTCAGGATATAAAAACTGTGGCTGTCGGTGTCACGAAGAGAAAGTCTGCCCGCTGTTGCCTATTCGGAGCTGTGGACAGGGAGCAACTAAAGGAATTGTTCCAGCGCGAAATGGCGTGCATCTCGAAATACCATCAAGACGCCTGGAATTTCAACTTCGAGAAAGAGTTGCCGATGACCGGAGGTCGCTACGCGTGGGAACCGGTGAATCCTAACGTGGAATACGTGCCAGACGTCTACCTCAAGTCCTACAATACCAAAAAATACAAGCCTTGCCCAGCAAGGAAACCTGTTACCGGAAGGGTGAAGCGAAGGGTGAATTTTGATGAAGGTGTTGATGAAAACGTGTCGCCACTTGCATGTCATGCTGCTGGACAGAAGCGGACCAGCGATGACTCCACCGGGTCCGGGACCAACACAACAAAGATTTCACAAGAACAACTGCAGAGCCGATTGCCCCGACAGACGCAAATAACAGGTAGGCATGATAAGCCAGTCTATGAGGTTATGGTTGTTCTACTGGACATGAAGGGTGGTATTCTGACGTACATGTATGTATTTGTATTTTGAGATAAATGTTTTTTTTATCGGATTGTTGAAATGTAGCATATTCACTTCAGTTCGCGGGGACTAGAACTTTTACTAAAATTTGGCATAATTTGCCAGTAACATCAATCCAGTACCGGTAGGCCCGCTATACCACAATGTTTGTAAAGCATAACAATGGGGGAAATACATTTGTATAGGAATTGCATGCATAATTGATAGGCTAATCTTACCGCATCATAGAATGTCTGTCCGGGCAAGACTGGTCACTGGGCGGGCTCGATTGTCACACCGTACGGTGCTGTCACCAGTGGTCATAAGAAGAAGGTACCTGGAGAACTGAGCCCGCAGGAGAACTGAGCCAGACGTGCGAACTGAGCCCCCAGGAGAACTGAGCCTGGGGTTGAGATTCAGATGTGCGAACTGAGCCTGCAGGAGAACTGAGCCTGGGCCCACCGCTAATTAGCAAGTTACTCTGTACTACCGACTAGACTAGTATATTCATATATATATATATATTAGTATATTCTTTATAGGATGGAAGTTGTACATGATTTTGATTGTTTTCTTTAAGACTAGATCTGTATTCGCAAGAGCTGAAAACGCTACTACAGCCCAGCACTGACTGAGCCAGGCTCACTTCTCTTGGAGGCTCAGTTCTCCTGAAGGCTCAGTTCGCATTCACACCTCTGGCTCAGTTCTCTTGCAGGCTCAGTTCTCTTGTATTCAAGAAGAACTAGGTTTGAGGTCGTCAGCTTAATTGGCTTTGAAACTGTTGTGAAGGGAAAAGATACTGTGTGACTGCTTCCAAACAAGCAGAATAATACATGCGTAATATCATAACAATTATGGGACATAATGACTTGCTTTATATCATATCAGCGTATCACTATGCCTTTGTTATTTGCGTGTTGTCGATACTTTGGAAACCCCCAATTGGTGTCGAGATATATTTTATCCAAATGTGTAAAGCATGTTGTACTTCCATATATTAAATTCTCGATTTTTCTTATTTCTTTTAGCATATTTCACCCAGCGTAAACGTCAGAGGACGGACAAGTCTGACCGGACGTGATAAACTTTACCTTTCTTCATAACTCGCCCCATTAACGATCCACATCGACCAACAACAGTCCCGTCTGCGGAAAGAACAGATGGTCAAACGGTTCACCACGACACAAATTCTTCGGGTATGTACTGGGTACTTTATTTTTGTATGAGACCTACATTTATTTCTTTATATGATCGCACATTTGCATCTTCATATAGATCATGCATCGAGCGAATATATTGATTCAAACAGAATACGTGTATACATGTATATGTTTTTCATACATGACTATAATGATAATGCCTGCCTATACCTGGATATTTTAAAGCTTTATCGTGTATTGCTGAAGAAATTACCCTTTTTAATTTCGGTTACTTGCTTCCAATAACCTATTTTATTTGTTCTGCAGCATAATGATCTAGTACCCATTCCGCGTTGAATATTTATAAGATAATCGATATTTTTGCAATCCATATTTCTATTATTATTCTGTTTCTTATGGTCAAATTCTTTGTCTTGCAGATCTAAAATGGATATCCTTGCGTCGATGGTGGCAGATGGTGGTAACTTTTGGTAAAACGTCATCAAATCGCGAAGTCACGACAGCTCGAGCGCGGGAAAATCATGTTGTTTTGGGTGGGGATTCCTACGCGAAGAGTTCCAAGAACATTGACGCCATGGGTGCGTCTTAGAATCGCTTGGTCATTCTTTGAGGATGTTTTTTTGTAAACTGGACGACCTGAGAAATCTTCACCCACAAAACGCAGGGATTGGTGCTATTAGAACATAGTCTGTGGGATTATGGTGCTGGACACCCGTCAGACTGGAATGATTTGTTTCCATGTATTGAATGAACTCCTTGATTAGAGACATTTGTGTAAGTGATTTTCAATCGCATGTTATGTTTTCGGTAATCACATGGGTTTTGTTGAATGCATCTATGATGCTACAATTCAAAACTCTAATGATACACTCAGATTGTAAATATATTTCCTAACTTGGAATTGTAATATTCAAAATTGTCTTTCCTGAAATCTCAGTATTGAAGATTGGTGATGTCCATGTGAACATTACCACTATGTATGTATGTATGTTGGCCGTGTAATTTCTGACGGCTACACTTTATTTGTTGGACGGCCGTCAGTAGCGGTACTCTGTGATATTTGTTGGCTATATTCAAATCATAAGTTCTACTGTAAGCCAATACTCATAACCGTGTTATAGGCGTTTGGGTGAGTGCTAAAGTAAACCAAACTTATGTAATAAATTGCTCCTTTAAACTATTTGCCGAGTGACTTATTATTATTAGTTATAACGTGTTAAGTTTGCATTAGGCAGCAGGCCTAAGTATTATCACAGCGAATGCCTTCCGGAAGAGAACTACTTATGTAACAAATATTTAGCTTCGTGGTACTTTTAAGTTGCATACATTATCAAATGTGTGGTCTTCAACTCAGAAATGAATGTTTATCTTATCCCCTCTGAAAAACCGATGAATGAATATCTGTAAGTGCTCTTCTTTCGTCCAGTAAACCTCATATATATATATATATCAACATCATATTTGTTACACAATGCCTATATATATATATAAACACAATTAACTTTTAAAAGAATCCGAGCTTTAAAATCTATAGTTCCTGTTCAATTATTAAGTTACCTCACACATTTACTATAGGGCAATTTCGGTACACCTCCTATACCGGTCAATGATTCTTAACTCTTTAACAGCAGGAAGATGCCTCTTCCCAGTAGAATTGTCTCTTATCATCGCAGATTTATGATAATCAGGTCAGAAGATTAAGAATAAGAAAACAAATTTTAATATGCCCATTCCAGTTTGATTAAATCCTATCTCAATCCATGTAATAATATATATGATATAGTATATGACCTATACTCGAGGTGATAATGATAGGTTCGCATATACAAAGGTAGAGGAAATTATTTTTTTAATGGAAATATAGTATGGTAGCAGAACAAGGGTATGCTCGAATGTTCTAAGGGCCTATATCATACCAACGTCAAAGAGAGGAGGGGGCAGAAACATTGTGATGGTGAAGGTATCGGTAAAACCCACAGATTAGAATACATTTGCTATACCCAATACAATGGCTCTATATTTTCTATAGGTGCTAATAATACGTATAGATCTAACTTACACGCCGAATTCCCTAATGTAAGAGAATACGCCGTGGGGTGTTATTGAAGCACGCTGAAATAGTCAGCCTTAATTCCGGCGGTGTGACAACGACCGCATTCCAAGAGAGCAAGTACAACGCATTGAAAAAAACACCAAGTGAAACCCAGATGTGATAATTGTTTATTCATATCTTCAAGTAAATCAGGAGTTATGGGGTTTCATAATTTCCTATATGGAGAATTAACATTTTTTAACGACTTTCTTTATTGCTGTAGTTCGTTCAATTTCCACATCATCCATATAGATACATGTATATATTTTGAGCCAATATAGCGGGTATGCTGTCAGCGATGAAACACTGGTATCCATCCATCAGCACCCGAGATCAGTTAATAAAATTTGTAGTTAAACAGTAACATGAGTGCAAACTGCACACTGATCATTGCATGATTTATATAGTATAGTTCTTCCTAACGTTATATACCCGATTAATTGTTTTTATTTAGGGCGGATATCAGTATGAAAGACATTTTTGTTTTTAATGCGGGATACATTCCATCATAACCTTCTTCGTCAATCTTTAAAATTCATTTATCATTTTATGGAATCGGACCACTCCACTTCATAATCACCCTTCTATTTCGCCTATTCATTTGTCTAATGCAGTTTAGAAGGGTGCTTCCATGCGAGCTAGCGATATATATCTGAATGTCACACTTCTCTACGGTACTTTTTTTTATTGTCAAATGTTTGACAGATGGATTCACATATGATACATGGTTTTCAGCCAACAGTGAAAAAGAAACACAGAAAGATGACATTGCTTCGTAAGTTCATTATATAATCGTGTACATGTATATGGCAGGTCTGGAAAAGACCTTTGCCCCTGGACCCACAGATGAATTTCTCCACTGAACCCTTGACAACCTTCCCATGTAGTCTAATGCTGTAAATCCCCTTCCTGGGGATCAGAAAATGTATGGGAAGTGCTTCCAGGGCCTTGCCCCCTGGACCAAGAGAATGGGCTTTGTGTTGGACCCCTTGTAATATTCCAAGATAGCCTCACTTGTTTGACACCCCCCAGATATAGCTTGTTTTCTAACATTTCTAACATACAAGTGATCCTAAGTGTTTCATCCCCTGGATGGTTAGAGAAACACTTTGCCCCTGGAGCCATTGCAATCTTCCCAAGTAGTCTCAGATCAGTGAATAAATTGTAGAAAATTAAATTGTATAAATTATAGATTGAAAAATAAATCCTAAAGACAGCTTGTATATTGTATAAAGCCAAGTGCCTCTGTGGGCTTTGCCCTCAAACCTCTTGGGGTATGTGGGCCTTTGCCACTTGATGCCCATTGATTTTCCCAGGTAGTCTCAGATATGTAATTCCCCCTCCCTGAGGCAAAATCCTGAGAACAGCTTGTATAATGTATAAAATCCAAGTACTTCCAGGGGTTCTGCACCCTGGACCCCAGATGGGTTTTTCAATTGGACCCCTGGTAATTTTTTCAGATAGCCTCAGGTGTGTGACCCCTCTCCCTCCTGAAATTAAGGAGGGGTTATGCCATAGGACCCCTAGCAATCTAGAAATCCAACTGTGTCCAGGGGCTTCACTCCCTGGACTTCCAGGAGGAGCATTTTCTGCTGGCACCTCTGCCAATCTCTTCAGGGGTGTAGCCCCTTACCTGAAAAATTCTGGAAACAGCTTGTATAATCTATGAAATCCTAATATTCCTGTGGCTTTTGCCCCCTGATCCCCCCAGGAGGGTCTTAGCTTCTGGACCACCACAAGTCTTCCCAGGTTGTCTCAGTTGCTTGCCCAGTCTTCACCCCCCCCCCCCCCCCCCACTAGACCCAACAGAGAGATTTTGTTACTCAACCTCCATGCTTTGCCCCCTGGACCCCCAAGGAGGCACTAGACTTCTCACAATCATCACAGTCTCAGGTGTGTAACTACCTCCCGAAACAAAATCTTGGATACAGCTAGTAGAATATCTGAAACCCATGTGCTTCCAGTGGCTTTATCATAAAGTTGAAATATCAAAGTTTATCCCCTGGACCTCCAAGAGGGGCCATGCTATAGTCCTGTAGCATCATGCCAATATCCCAGATACAGCTTGTATAAAATCTATGACCTAAGTGAGTCTGAGGGCTTTGCCTCCTGGACCCACAGCATCAAGTCTATCAAATCCAAAATTTTCCAGGGGCTCTCCTCCCTGGACCCCCCCCCCCCCCCCCAACAGGGGCTTTGCTGCTGGACTCCTTGGAATATTCCCATATAGCTCTAGGTGTGTATCCCCCCTACCCCATCCCTCAAACAATATCCTGGATACAGCTTATATATCATTTGAAAGCCAAGTGCTTCTAGGGGCTCTGGCCTTTGTACCCCCAGTAAGGGTTGTGCTGGTGTACCCCTAGCAATATTCATAGGTGTCTCAGGTGTGTTTCTCCCCCTTCCCATAACAAAATCCTCAGCACAGCTTCCATTTAATCAATCAAATTCAAATTCTTCCGGGGGCTTTGCCCCTTGGGCCCCCCAACAGGGGCTTTGATACTTGACCCCTGGCATCATTCCCAGATATCCTCAGGTGTGTGACCCCCCTCAAATAAAATCTTGGATACAGCTAGTATAATCTACAAATTCTAAACTTTGCCCCCTGGAGCCCTTACTAGTCATCCAAGGTGTATCCTCTCCCTCCGAAACAAAATAATGGATGCGCCCCTGACACACTAGGCAAAATGCAAATTTACGAAGACACAAACAGAATTGACATAAGCAAACAGAATGACACTAGTGGGCAGACAGAGACAATAAAAAGTGGTGGGGAGGGGCATACTTTATGACCCCCACTCTCTTATATGAACTAAAGAGTTCACGAACATATACATGTTTTCTCAGGCATCATTGATATCATATAGATAGCAAAGAAAACAAATGCCACAGAAATTCATCTCATCATATCGTCTAATAGAACTTGAGGGTCACGCTTTGTTATGAAAACATCCAAACTGCACCTTGTCTCCTATCCCTGTGACCGACTCGTGGGACCCTCTCGAACACATGGAGTATGTTTGAGAGATAACCCTTTCGTCAAAGTGTCTCAGGTAATCATGAGATCAACATTGATTACAAATACCATTTGCTGATATATACATGCAAAAGTTTATTTCATATTTTACGATGGATCGGTTGATTCAACTTGGAATGAAGCAGAGGGGTTATTTTTCAAGAAGGGTGTTTGTAAAGTACGTGCGTACTTTTTAATATATGGACAGACTTGTGTTCCCCAATCATTAGCATCAAGTGTCTTGTTTTGACAAACAGATCCAAGCAAAGTGTTTGTTGAAGTTTTTACTGCGTCCCATTCACACTTTCGACGTAAGACAATCTCATGCTGGCCTTGGATCGTTTACCTCATGGGGCCTTACGCAACCAACAGTTAACAGGATCACCTGAAAAGTACATACTGCTTTTTGCATGGTTGTTACACCGCAATAAAACTTCTACGCAATCATTATGTGCTGTGGAGTATCTAGGACACTACTGAATCTGGATCATTTGAAATTATTCCGCGGGAGACTTTGATCATAACAAGACTGGTGTATTTGCAAGACTGGCACTATCAAGGCATGATTCTCTCGGGATTTCTGAAGATACCGACAAACACGGGTCCAGATTATTTTATGAAACTGTGCAGTCATATTAAATGTAATATACCTCGCGTGACTAAAAAAACGCCAAATACTTCCAGCCAGATAGTAATAACACACTGATTATACCTGGAATCCTAGGAAAACCCGAATTTCTCTCAAAAAGTGATGAGACAATATATGTAAGAAAAAAAAAACTGTCGTTACCAAAATAATTTTCTCAGTTGGCTATAGGCATACACATCAGATATTTTGAAATCAACATTCTTCTTACGAATGTCCTGGGGAGAAATCTTGACCAAACCAAACAGGATCGTTTTTCAGCGATAATAACCTTGTCAATCAAAACCCAGCGGTATGAGATCAAGAACACATTTCCTGTGCCCTTTTGAAAGCCCTGATCCCAACCCCCATACCAGCACCTGTAACGTTAGTACCGGCGGACACTGGTATCCAGGGGAGGGTGGGCACGCCACAGGACGGGGTCACACTTTCACCCTCCTGGTAGGAGTCGGGAGGATGAAAGGTGAGTCGCCCGGGAGGTCACAGGTGAACGCCCGCCGAACACCCGCCGAACGCCCCGGTGACACGGAGATGTCGGGGCCGACGTGCCGCGTGCTCGTTTTCTCAGCAGGCGGATGACCGGGACATGCTCTGGTCAAGTGTTGTGTGGTGAGTGAACGAGAGGACTGGGTCCGTCGAGATCAACCTCCCACTATCGATCAGTGATACCCTGGACAAGGGTGGAGTCCCAAACATCACCCACCTTTATATAAATATGTACGTAATTTAGTTCAGGAAATGTATATCTGCCACATTTCATGTCATTTCTCCCTTATAGAGTTCCATGTTCCATGTGCTATACTGGCCTCCCGTCATCCCCCTTTTAAGATTTGGGTGAATATAATAAAGCAGTTTCTTCTAGCAACATTCATATTGTTAAATGATATATGCATTTTCGCGCCACATTTTAGCAAATTTTTGTAAAAAAAAAAAGAAGAGCAAAATCCACCCCATGATAGTGACCATGATACAGATAGCTTACAGGAAGATGTAGATCCATTTCTTATATAAAAAAGGGAAATAGTTTCAAAAAATGAAAATTGATGTTAATCTTATGCTTTAAAAATATCGGTATGGATTCAAGTTTAAATCCTCATTATTACCATCACTGATGGCGTGTATATTCTATTATTGCTTTATGAGATTTAACAGAGACTATGAGGCGTGAACAAAGGTATCAGACGATGGGAAATGCAGTGATAATGAACCCGAGTCCATAGTTAACAGACAATAACATACAATGGTGACCCTGTAGAGACACTGCAAAACGAGAAAAGCGATTTCTTTGTTAAAAGCTGTAAAATAGCAGCGCTAGGGTTTCACGACAAAACGGATCTCAGTGGATTGAGTTTCTCAAAGCCAACAGTCGGCAGTAGACCTCCCTTGATCCTGGAAACATCTGAGTATTCCGAAATGACCGACGACCACAATTATCTTGGCCAAAGTAGCGGCAGATACATCTTGTTCACCTGCCCATTCGTTTTGGGTTGGCCTCAGGCGAGAACGCCACACCTTCACCTCGCCCATTATGGTCATCGACAGATCGATTGACTGGAGACCACCCGAAGGCGTTTAACAATACAACTAACGTTTCATGGAATCACACGAGGACGGATTCTATAGGTGCTATACCCTTTCTTGTGCATTGTAATGAAGCGAATAGAGAGTAGGGACCGACAGAGATTATTGATCTATAGTGTTATTATAGAAAGATCCATCTCGGAGAAGCAATCCAGAACTGGTTGACTTTCACGAAATCTTTGCCTGACAATGATACTGTAATTATGGGTTACCGATCAGGGGAATAACAGTCATTGACTTTCTATTGGCGGGTAGAGAGGTGGCTATTGAGTGGCAATGCCTACACGTTGCAGCTGCACGTTTGATGGAAGAGTCAGGCATGGGAAACAAGTTCAACCCTATGCTGGGTTCCTATTGGGGATAGACACTCAAAGAATGCATGGGACTGTACAAGGTCAAACACCTACAGTATAATTGTGCCAAGGAGAGAAGGACATATAATAAAAAAGATTCAATTATATGCATTTGTCCACGCGAGTTATGATACAAAGTTATTGGACTTATAGAACACAGTATTTGAACCATCTAAACATACAGGCTTTGCTTTAGGCAATAAATAATTTCAGAGAGAAAACTCTTTTATATCCTTTTGTTTTAGCCAATGCCATCCTGTCTTGATTCCTTCAACGGGCATGGCTACACAGACTGGTCAAGCTTACATATAAAAATGGAATTAATCTATAAATGAATATGCTAAATAATATCATTAATAAAGAAATTTACTCCTCCTAGTATTATAAAAAAAATTACTAAAACATGTCACAGATTCCAATCAAATTCATACGGTCTCAGAAAGCTATGGATCAGATGTCATCTGATCGACGTCACGGCATAGCAGACGCCACTTGAAAGAAACGCGCGCCCCGCCTGACCTTTCGGCGGGAATACCGTGATCTCGTGACCTGGCGTTTGGCCTTGCATTGATTCGCCTGATCTGAAGCCATGAGATAGACTCATGTACCGTCAACACAGCTTGTCAAGGACACACAAGGCTATATCTCCCTGGTCCACATACAGTGTGAATTCTTTTTATTTGAGGAAGAAGTTCAACGTACCAGAGCTGTCGACGGGATAGTATGACACAATGGGCATACGCGGAGGACACAACAATGGTATCGCTATAATGCTATATTGTTAACCATTAGAAAATATTGACCAGTGTCAGTATACAAAAATATCTATATTTCTTAAACATTTACCCACGACTCACCTGTCTCAGGTTAAAAAAAAGTAAATGTTTACAAGGAAGTGTTCAACTTTTAACATATAATTGATCAGGTGTTATCAATACATTCTGACTTTTAGTATTTATCGAGACGAAATTGTATAACTTGTGCATATTTGTATGAAACATCTCCGTCTCCCCACACAGATTTGAATGAAAAGCGGTATCATTAGATGTATCCTTAAAGAGTGGAAAATTAGTATATGAAAAAATTAAGGCCGTCTTGAAAAAGAGAAAGGGAAACTCTGCAGGGGGTCTTCCCCTTGCCTCTGACGTGAGGGTCCACCTACATATGGTCTTCCCATTGAGTACTGCCTGACCATTAATCACTAGGTAAGCCACCAGGCTGCATTGCTGACCACTTACCTATATAATTAGTGAAAGAACGATGATGTCATCCAGTGACTAATTACTTACGGAGTTGACAATAGGAATGACGTGGGGCCCACCTGTTGCCTGTAAATGTATCTGGTGTAAGTGTAGACAGAAAGAATTGAAACGTTGTGATGTGGAAGAGAGGCTACAATGCAGTTATAGGCCTATAAGGTGAATAGAAAATGTCGAATAATGTATTTAAACCTGTTGTAAAAATGTGCCTTGGTGTCCATGAAAATTCCTATCTCTAAGAAAACCCGAAACTCATTAAGGGAAACAACAGAGCAGTTTCTGTGAACTGTGGTGTATCTGTCTAAGGGTTTAGAGGGAACAGCCTAGGGGGTCCTGAGAAAAGACAGACAAGAAACTCCTACAATAAGAAATAAGCATACAAATTACTTTCACACCAACAAGGATTCTTACATGGGGACGCTTTTCACCTTCTGAGAATAAAGATAGAGAAGACAAAACAAGTCCCAGAAATTCGTTGGTAATTGCTTTGGCGCCCTTTCTCACCCGTCACTATTGCCCCGTTCACACAGTGCGACTGGAGGGACCAGCTGGCGCCTAGCACCGCAAAACGCACAGTACGAACTACACGCTTCCCGCTAGTCTGCGACTATTAAACATGTTTGATATTTGGTAACGCAAGTCGCCGACTGGGCGTACCGAAGCAAGGCGAATCGCAGGCCTTCTAGTCGCGGGAGCAGTGGTTCATAGACATATTTAAGCGTTCCCTGCGACTGTGCGTACCTCTTTTACGCCCAGTCGCTAGTGATTTTGAACGTCCAGTCTCGAGCTAGGTTCCGCTAGTCTGCGACTAGAAGAACAGAGTCGCAAACCTTCCACTCGACCAGTGTAAACGGGGCTTAACGCACACTAGTGACCAGCGAAGCACGACGTCAGGTTGTCAAGGTGACGCTAGGTGCGACGACAAATGAAGTGATTATATGGTTAGCTGGGGCTTTATGCAAATCTCATCATCCTTGGTGGACATCTAAGCCAGGGCGTCTTTAAGGTAGGCAGTCCAGGCCCTGACTCCCTGACAGCATCTGATTACTGAATGATTGCTGACCGCCCACACAAACGCAGACGACATTTGACGTTGATGGCCACGCGGAGTAATGTCCGAATAGCAGATAATTCCTACAAATTGAGGCCTTGCCATCAGAGAGCTGTGCCGCAGACGACATTTGTGGATGGGGAAGCACCTATTACCTAAATATTAACTGTGTATATAGGGAGATGTACAATTGTGGTTTTAGGAGTTGGACAACTGGGAAAAGATTATAGTCAGGTAAAGCTGGGGTTGCCGTGAACCCACTAATACAAGGCTTGATTGCGATCAGTTGGCTTTTATACAGGTGGGTTGAAATTAAAGGAGAAAATTCAACCCATCCACTTTACCTACCCTCGATGGTTTCCCTCGCGATTGTTTTATTCAATGGTTGGTGTGGCGAGTATCACTTCAAAGAGCTCTCACTGGAAAATCTTTTGTGAGATTTTGCTGTAAATTGTAGACTCCCGGTTGTTTGTCACGCTCACGATTTCTAAAGCCTTTTACAGAGGGGAGAAAGAAGTACAGGTAGGAAACGGTAATCATTGTTGTTATTCCAGAGGAAGTTAAGATAAGGTCACCGTGGATGTTCTTTTAGATAAACGGCTGCCAAATTTGTAAAGCGGAGGTTGAGCGTCAGGTGGCGTATATGTTCCGGTATCTGGGGTTTATCGGTTTTAATTGTGTAGTTTTTCTCACAAAGAAATAAGATGGTGAATAACTATTTGATAAAAGGCACTATGTGTCCTTGGCAATATGTGAGTACCACCCTGATATGGGCCTGGTAGTGGGTATGGTATACAACAATAACAATCTACGCACGCATATGAAAGAACGATAATTGGGAAGTTTACAAATGTAGTGCTGGAGTTGCTCAATAGCAGATGGACATGTATATTATTGTAACGGGCCAAGCATGAGTTGATACGAGATCAGTAAGTACAGACATTATTATCTATGAGATGATATGTAAATGTAGACATTTGAGCGAGAGGTCATACAAGAGCTTGGTTGTATATAAGCAGCTGCATTGCCCCAGAACAGGTCCATGGCCAGGATTTGGCATACTACCCTAGGGGTACGCGCTGAGGACATTCTTTCTATGCAAGAGCATATCAGCGGATATGTTCTGCGAACAGTTAGCAGAAATCAGGGTAGACGCATGATATTATGTGGAAGCATGATGTAAATGATCCTGGACAGCCATTACACATTTACACTCATACATACACAATGTTATACCATAATTCTGATCTGGGTGGTCGTATTCTTCACATAGTTGACACGCATCAATATCCGATCGATTGCGAGGATATTGGATTTGAAAAGCGTCAACTACAAGAAGAATACTACCACGCAGATAGAGATCATGGTAATATTGTATCTATCATCCAGCATTGCAAATTGAAGTTATCAAAGGAAAAAGAAAATGGCTGGCGATTTTCTCACGCAGTACTTTGTATGCGAGGGACTTTTTCCGTGACCTCGTAGAAGATTACCTCTATCCGTTATCTCCTCGGTATACGATCTCGTAGGCTCTTATAAGTTGGAAGATAAACAAATCTATTTCACATACATTCCAGAAGAGAATACCGCACATCAACGATACAATACGTATTGATGAGTTAAATATTGTACCTTGCAGCTATCTGTCGTCCCACCATTGAAGTCCTGGGGATATGGTCCTGGTAGAATCCTGTAATATATTTGTTGATCATTTGCTCCCTGTTTTTGTCGAAAATCATGATTTTTCTTTGTAGCAAGTTTTTATTTCCGTATGTTTAATACAACAGTTCGTTTCCTTTGGTTATACCTTAAGTATACATCATATATAACTATACATAACTGGGAATCTAGCGGAACATATAACGCACACAGAACATACATGTTGCATTTCATGGTTACATTACAGGTACAGGATACAGACAGGAGCCGTTGTGTATGATGGGAGATAATATGGTGAGAAAAGCATCCAGGTGACATTTTCATCATCCCAATCCCCTTTCCAGCCCCCTCCAGAAACTTGAATTTGCTCATCTGTTTCAAATACTTACAGATCGTTTTCTCTATCACAATCTTTTGTTTCAATTCTCTTACAGATAGTGTAACATCTAGATTGTTTGAGTGAAACAGCTTTTGCCTGTAGATGAAAAACTTGGCATGTAACAACACAAAGTTTACAAGTCTATCTTTATTATTATTGGGCTTAGAGACAAGCCTTCCAAAAATTATCTCCTTCTGCGTGACTTCCATTAGGTCTTCTTTAAGAATTCTGTAGATCCATCGTCTAAGAAATCCCCCAAACTCCCTAATATATTCTGTAAAGAAGATTGTGTCTTCCTTGACACAAAAGTTACATTTAGATGAATCCACAATCGTCTTCTTTCTAGGAATCTATTTAGCTTTCCTATCATGTAGTAGTTCATATATCTTCTTGCTGCTGAATTGCAGAATATCAGCAGCCCCCCCCCCCCCGGGAATATCCCTCTTTTCATAATCAATCTACCTTTATTGATCTTAGCTAAGGTACTGCCGACCTCATTGAAAATAGGTCTAGAAAATCATGACATGAGAATTATCAGTCCGAGTTGGCTGGGAAATATCTGGAAGGGGTTTGAAGATATTTCACCATACTTCGGTAAAGAACCTCGACACAAGACGGAACCACACGCAGTGTAAATAAGCTGGACTAGATCCCATCATAATAGTTTTGACTTATTTTTTGGTGGACTGTGGAGGGAAATAAACTTTATGTCGCGGACATTGAAGAAATATTGAAATTAGTGACTCGATGCAGACAAGGACACGGGATGATCGTTTGGGACAGCTTAGAGGCATGATCAGCGATGATTATGAGGGTTCTCCTCAGTCACTGATGTAGCTCTGCATCAAGTTACTCATGTAGCTAAGAAGGGTTCCAAGCCTAAATCTCTCAGTGGTGATACCTGTATTCAGACATGGTTGAAGGATTTTGAAACTTATTTTGCTTGAGAGTGATGCTGAGAAGGCTGGGCTTGCCTCGTTATATCTCTTGTCAGGGACTAAGGTGCTTTACAATGCTTTTAGTTGGAATGCAACGCATACATGGACGTCTCTAAGAAAAGCTTTAGTTGATCAGTATACGTGGTGATCAGGAGACAATGAAAGTGTTCCGAGAAGGTTTAGATACTGAGTGCTGTACGTTTCTTCTGGAGGTAAAATCATTAGTGTGTTTAATGATCGCCCCACGATCATGCATGCGTCTAATCAGATCTTCCACATTTCTGTCAACACAAACTATCATTTATGGTCAATATTGCTTGCAATTATCATATAATATACGGTCGTAGTTGGGAGTATTATAACTCTTCTTTTACATCGCATTATCCTCGAGAATAACACATCCTAATTCTCATTAATCTTTTTTTTTCGCGCCATCGTTTTTCTCGCGAAGCTTCTAAAATAGACCGTGGGAGAGAAAGCGGGGCGTCTTCTGGGGGAAGCTACTTAGCGGCCAGTATGTCACCGACTAATCACCCGATGATACACAAATTAAGATGGCCGTGTTGTCTGAGTATACACACTGCCACGGTGGGCCCCCGCCTCTACGCCCGGTTCACCGCCTGTTTGAGCGAACCTCCACACCGTAACTTCCGTGTTATTCTTCCCTAAAGAGGTGGTCAGCAGCCTGGAGGCCTGGTCCACCCCTGCCCTTCCCACCCCTATATACCCTACCTTACCCTACCCTATGCCTGAGCCACCTCACCCCCTAAGCATCAGTCCCAGGCTTATATAATGAAATGGTCCAGTCTGCCCCATTTACCAATCAGTCACTAGAGCATACCCTGGCCCATTCTAAAAAAGATGTACGTCTCTATTGAGCTTAATGACTTACAATTAACCCCCTCCCCCTACTCTTTATCCTGCACTCCCTTGCGGGGAGAGGTGGCAGGGGTACGGTACAGACATTACAGAGAAGAGGATGTTGTACAGGGTTGGCAATAGAGAAACTTGTTACATGTATTCCGTTAATTCTCCGAGAGAAATGTGAAATATAAAAATTGGGAAGAATCAATTGAATTGTTAAAAATAAAGCGAGATATACCCCCGGAATAATGAATCGATGGATACAAATCGTCATCAAGATTGTGGTTTTTTCTCACCATCAAGCACGATTAAGTCTTTTTTTCACAAGATTAATGGTCTGCAGTGGAGCATTACACAGCAAGTGACAAATTGCTCGATTACCACACAAAACATGGATCAAACCTTTCGAGACCTCTGACATTTTTCACAAAAGCCCAGAGAATGTCTAGGTGATTATAGTTGTAGATTCTAATTTCCCTCCTTGCACAAACTATAAACCCTCTTTTACCAATCTTGTACTAAATCGACTTTATCATTTGTCGGTTATTATTTTCTCACGGATATCACAGAGGATAAGGTATATATCCTACCAAAACTTGCCACTGTCTCATCTAAATGGGGTTTGGCTCTCTTTAAAATATAAGTGTCACAGGATACATTCTATGGAAAGGTAACTGGATCATCTCTGACCCCGAGCCCGTCAATCAGAGCGTGAGAACGGCCACGCAAAAACCAGTCCCCAAACCCCGAAAGCTTTGTGAAACCCTGCCCCCTACCATGCCACACAACCACAACGTCTTAGCAGTGCAAACAGATCAACGGCTAAACGTTGATTAGCAGCGGCCGTGGAACAAACCGCCAACCAGAAAAGAACTAGGTGGAAGGTGTAGGGTTGCCTGGGGTCCATTGGGCTTGGGCACGATTTGGAGGGTCCCGGTATTGTCACAGGTGTCAAATCAAGTGACAGAGGAGCACAATCCAAGGAAGGCTGATACCAATTGCAGGGAGAGACTGGTGGGATGCAGGTTTGGGGTAGTACAAAAAGATGTGTATACACCCTCCCCTGGAGTGGGGCCAGACCAACCGACCTGGAGGTAATTGCCACCAGGGAGTATAACACACCCCATGCAGTGGCCTCAATGGATCCAGAGTTGACAGAGGTTATTGTATGGCTGGCCACAACGCCTTGTGGGCCAGTTCAATAGTGCTGTGGGAAACCAGAAAGGAATTAAGGTTGTCAACGAGTGAACGGAGTGGTAGGCAGGAGAATGTACCAGCCCTGTGGGTGGCTGTTAATTGATCGCTATGCCTTTCATATCAACTTGATGTAATGATTCTCTATCACATAAACTGGCACTATAGTGACAGGTATTATACACATAAAAGGGGTGTGAGGATATTCTTACAAATAGATTAGCTCTATTGGATTAGGAATATATATGAGTAATACCTCAAAATCCAGTAGATAGTCATTCTGAGTAACATGCTGACAACTCTCTCTCAATAGAGGCCAATCATATTTTATGATGCATTAATTGATTTAAAAAAAAAAAATCCTAGCAACGCTGTTCTTTTATTCATCCTACGACTACAATGAACATCGAGTTATATTTTACTCATCCCGCTTTTTATTTTCCTTCTCTCTTTTCTCTACAAAGACCCTGAAAAATACCATAGCCTACTTTTTTTTCAGAGTATGACAAATCACTAACCCAATCTTATTTCCCAGTATGATTCTTCTCATTCCTCAAGCCGTTAAACATTTCAAACCATATTCAGAACCATAACCAGATGTTGAATTAACATAACTCCCGATAAAATGCAGGTCAATGCTGCTCCACACTAAAAAAATCTGTCTGGCCAATTAAAAGGAGCCTAAAAACTATAAGCCAGTTTCCACTAGCCGACGAAAATGGCACCGATTAAAGTCTGTCTATACAGTTGGAATACTAAAATTTCAAGGGAGTGTCGTAGAGATTGACAAAAACTGTGATCAGTGGCTAGACCTTCAAATACAGTAGTTTTATAACTTTATATTCTTCGTCTGGACACTTCCACCTTTAGACTGGTATTTTTCGTAAGACAGAGAGTTAACCTTTAAAGTCAAAAGTCTTTGAGAACTTCTCATTGTGGACAGAGCTGATTTGTCATGACTGGGGCCAGTTAACTGTGTACAAATGTAATTGAAATCGCTTTTTATAAATTCTAAAAATATTCAGTAATATAACGTCAATTCCAACTTCGACGATTCAAAGATTGTGAAAGGCAATTTAATCTGGGGAACTCTTCGTCCACTTGGAGATAGACCTATTCATTTCAGAAGGGGGCATCGATCGAGTTTTAAAAACCTCGTATAAAAAGGGGAGTTGATAAAAACCTCCACTGGCTACAATGTAAAGAACAGCCAAAGAATGCAGCAGATACCCGAGAAGCAAGGTCTGGAAACCTCTTTGTGGAGCTGGCGTTGAAAATAGACTGCATTAGACTTGTGAAGTGAAGCAAAGATCCAAAACTGTCCCCTGGACAGTGTGCCTTAATAAAGGCCTTAAGTTTAAGCAGTCGAGGATTTGACAGCCATCACGTCTGAGATGTTTAAAAGATACCTTAAGAGGCACGAGGGGGTGTCAATCAGGGGTCTGTGGAGTGGAGGGTTGGCATTGAGGCTGGACAGGGCGACAGACAATAGCTGTGTGGTCAGTAAGGGCCGTGTGGGTCTTGACCCATGACCCCAGCATATGTCCCAGCGCCCCCAACGGCCAACTGAGTGCGATGAAGGACTGATACAAGGACAATTATGACTGACACTTCATGGTCCAGGGGCACCCAATGACCGCTGGTTGTCCGTCAATCAGCCAGCATTGGATACCAAGTGGTAAATAGAGGTACAAAGCCGACGCCAATGAAGGGGAAATGCAGTGTTCAGGGGCGTCAGGGCTTCTCCCCAAACAATCTGTGTAAAGCTATCCAAGTGAATAAGTCACCAGTATCCTGAGCGGGAGCCAAGAAAAATAACAGCAAAAATAGAAGTCCAGTGCAAACCTGCCCTTTTCCTCAGGTATGCCATTCGTTAAGATAAAGATAAGTGCTTTTCCCGTGACAATATTATAGCAAAACAACCAGCTCTACTGATTTAGAGAGACAAGATGGGCATTGGGCAACTGTCTAAACTGTTTGCCTCATAAACATTCCACTGCTCCCAAATAATATTCATAATAACATACAGCTATTGTGAGGTGGATGTAAGAAGGACATTCAGAATAAAGAGCTTCCTCTTCAGGTTATACACACCGATACAAAGATAAAAGATGACTTGAGAACAGAATGAATCTCTATTGGTTGAGTAATAAATCAGATGATAATGATTAAAGAAATTAATAAGACAAAACTAGTTTGAAACTAATTTCATTTCTAGCTTATACGGATGCCAAGATGAACCGTTAGGGATGGCTATTTTCATAGAATATGAGCTGACAACAAACGATAACTGTCTCGCAAGCAATCTTAGGTACAAGCTCTTCTGATACAGAAATATGTAATTAAAAAATTGACAATTGCCATTCATTTTCTTTGGGTATTGAATGTACTGGAACAATGTATTCTTTCTTTTATTAGCTATTTCTAGCACCCAGCTATACTCAGGGTGAGATGGAATGGGACCTCTCGGATTTCTATTTGGTATTACATTAAAATCCAGAAGTGTACATAGTATCAGATGTTTTTCAGTCTGAAGGGAACCATCTCACGATGAATACCCAACTACTAAAGAACTTTAGCTCCAATAATACATAGACCTGAAAAATCATACTTTCAAATTGACATCCGATGAAACTGTTAAAAAAAGAGCATTGTTTTCAAAAATTGTACGTAAAAGTGTTATATTGATTAAAGATCCGAAGACGATCATGAATACTATCGCAAAACTGGATGAGTTTTAATCTTGACCACCGTCTGGAGTTTGGCAAAGTGACTTCATGAGGCGAAGCCGAGTGAAGTCCAGAGTCAAAACTCCAGGAGTGGCATGCGGTAGCCAAGATTAAAACGAATCAGGTTTTGATTTTATCCTACACTGTCTCCTCGATTTTGGAATATTACGTGATAATAATTCTGTATGCCGCTAGTAGCATATAAAACTCTATATTCCAGTCAGCGTGGCATACAGAATATCAATGTTAAGTCTATGGGATTTTATATTAGGGGTGGAATAAATACACAATAATCGATGTTTTTGTGGACGGGCGGCCGTATACCACGAGAGGTTGACGCGTAGTAATACACGAGCGCTAGCGAGTGAATTACGAGGTCAACCGCGAGTGGTATACGAAGCCAACCATCCACAAATCATCGTTTATTGTATTTATTATCCATGCACCAAAATTTAATAGTATTTTTTATCCTTGGCGAGTTATGATCAAAATCGCTCAAAACCAACCGTGAATAATATAGCAGCACTTATAGTGTAGTGGTTAAGTCGATCGCTTCGCAATCCCGGGGTCGAGGGTACGATTTCCGGCCTCGGCCTTTATGTTTTTCTTTTTAAATAGAAAAGAAAACGCCAGTGTATAGAGGTTCAGTAAAAATGTATAAACACATTTAACGAAATAAGATAAATTATATTAATTTTATGTGTAAACAATGTGTCAATGTTTACATTTTGACCCTTTCATTGTTTATATCATAGAACTAGAGAGGGTTCTGGTTCTTTGTTTATATGACGAAGGGTAGTCAAGGCACTGAGTCTAGTGTCCATAAGATATGTTATAATGCTTTTTATGAGTATTCCTTTTGTATTTCGGAGTAATTCTGTAATTCATGTTTGGATACTGTACTTCAATGTCCTACATGCCCTAGTTCATGATAACTGGCCACTAAATATTGCCGTAATTGAAGCGATTAGGGGGCGCTAGCGAGGAACTATTTGCTTTCACACTCCAAGCACAGTTGCAGTGTTGCAAATAGAAACAAGTGGATGAAACATCTGATTGAGGAGTGAAATTTCTGTATACCACCGGTTTGAGGGCCGTATACCACAGTTGTGAAATCCGTATACCACAGTTATGGTATCTGACATGTTTTATATAATGGGTCATGGTTTACTGAGTCCCCACACATTTTCAATGGGGTCTTTGTATACGATGGATAATAAAAGACAGAACTATAGCTTCTTACCAGAATATTGTGTATGTATTGTCAATGCTCTGCGACGTGTTTACGTATATAACATATAACATATGTCGTATCTTAAAAAGTCAGATGACTGATTAAAGAGTTTCAAATAATAAATGAATGATGTGGATAACAGACCATGCTGAATATAATGATAGTTACTAAGAGTGTACAATATGTATTCAGGACGAGCTCATTGGTCAAATTCGACGATGAAATGATTTTGATTGTTCACTCAACAAGGATATAGAGGATTATTTTGTCGTGAATACTTATTGGACCCGATATCTGATATTTTGTGCAAAATGAATAGCTGTAAATATATAATGTTGATTGCCTAGAAAAACTATACATTGTTTACTTATAGTTGATGCGTACTATGTTGTTAAAAATCTCAGACTATACTTTGATGTAAATTAGGTTTGGAAATCCCGAGAGAAATTTCCATAACCAGGATTAGATTCTGCAGAGTTCTCTTTCATATAATCACCTCTCTCTCGACTTATTTATAGCATCCAACTCTACTGACGAGGAGATGGGAAGAGGGTGCTTTTCAGGGAAGACGATAAGAGGTCTAGCACTAGATGGGTTTAATTCCAACAAGGATCTGTCACCAGAGACAAACGGGTCTTCTTAACAAAAGCCTGGGCGAACGAGAAGAGTCTACAGACCCGACACCAATTTGAAATAAATAATCCTGGAACGGTAAGGCACCGATTTATTTACACACTAAACCCCGTTTGCCGCAGGGAAGACACTGCCTACTGAAAAGCACGTGGACGATAAAAGGCCACATTCCGATGATATATGTCCACTGCCCTGGACGGGCGTCTTTAGCTTGGGCATGGGTGGGGCGGTCGCTGCACAGTGGTCGTAGTGGAATGGGACAATACACTGACAGGAGAAGTGTGATTGGCTCTACCTCTAATTCCCCTGGGTGCACTCTACTCTGCCTACCTTCACTTTCACACACAGTTACCTCTAAGCCATCCCTCTCGGACCACTCCCCTGCCCCCCTCGTACTCGTCCTATTGTTATACCTGACCGGGACATCATCAGCACGTCTCGGGCACAGCGGTTCTGACCGGTTCCTTGATGAGGTCCATTCCACCCCTGACAGCGATCTCGCTCACCTGATGAATGCTAATTTCCTACACACACCATAACAACGGATAGGGGTCCATCCTCCCTAACAAGACGCTCTGTTTGAGGCACACCCACTTTACTTTCAGGTCTCAACACAGTTTTTCTCTAAGGAGTTGTTAGATCATTATCAACCTCACAGGCGTGATTCGTCATTCTGTGGCTATGCCGGTGATTTGCTAACAAATTTGTTTCACTGACAATTGACTTATGATTTGAGATCCAATTTGCGCTATAAGGCGTTCACAACGAAGATTATCCCTCAATACTAATAGTACATGAAATCACACAAAAGACAACCAAGCTTCACACAAAGAATTCAAGGTTGAAAAAACCAAGAAAAGGTCAAAAGGAATGTCAATAAGAAATTGACATGAGATCTTGCAATACGTCTGTGTAGCGAATACAATAAAAGTCTTACTGGACATTTTTAAGACAGAGGGGGAATATATTTTGTTTTACAACTATCCTTTCTAACATCACGTCTATTAGGATGTTAGATGGTCTTGTAGGAACAACCCTTCTAAGTCATGAATGTGATATAAACCATTCAATTACTGTCAACTAACTTCTACCAATCTCTTCTTTTATGAATAACATTAGGAGTGAGGCGTAATAGAATGACGTCCACTTGCAAAATATATTGTTTTCCAACAATTGTACTTGAATGCAGAGGTATCAGATTTTTGTAAATGAGATAAGATGATGAGAATTAGGAAAAAGAGGTATCTATAATATATAAGAGCAATACCATGCAGATACTATAATGCAACCATCTATTTGAGTATTCATGATGGCCTTGCCCTTTCAGAACCATTAATAAATGGGCCAGGAGCCAAAATCAGTGACCGTTTTTTTATTCATACCAAGCTTAGATTTCCAACGAATAAACACTGAAATGGAGTGGTCATAAGAGCTAAATCCCCGAATCGGTATTCAGACGTGAGTCGTCGACTTCAAGGTGACTATTACTAAAACATCACTGTATGTGGGGTATTTTCACAACATCAGGCTGATGTAGCATGACCGTCTGTCGATATAAGATCTCAAAAACCGGCAAATAGTCTTTCCAAAGAACTGTATATATCATGTTAAGGAGTACTGATATTTCATTCTTTAGTTACGAAAAGCAATAGATCGAGCAATGTTTCACATTCCCAGTATGTCTATTTTGTTTACCAGTGTTTCAGGTCACATGTTTCTGTTATCATCCATATTTGACTGAGGAATGTATACTTGACTTTCTTTTTTCCCCTATAGCAACAAATTAAAAATATTTTGATAACACCATGTATGGTGAAACTCAGAGACTTATGACCATTTGTGCTAAACTGCATCACACATACGTCCGGTCATTCTGAAGAACAGAAAAAGAGAGAACAGAATAGAAAGGTGTCTATAAAGTAAGGTAGGGGTCACACCTCCACAGAGGCATGGATGGTGGGCATTGACCAGCAGATTAGACTGGGTCCACAGTCAGAACACTAGTCAAGAGGCTCAGGCCCTTGACCAAACAACTGCCTCAAGATGGCGCTCTGCATGGGACACCAACACTTCAGGACAATAAAAGGAATAGACTCCATAGGAGGGTAAATCGCGATCTTCGGGCACTGGACACTAGCTTGGGAAGGTCAAAGGGATTAAGGCGTGGGAGGTGTGGATGAGTGTCACCCCGTCAACTTAACCTCTTCAGAGACTGCTTGGAGACGCTGACCACTCCAGTGACCACTGATAAGCAGATTGGGTGTTTGTTGGTAAAATAAAGCAGGAGAAGTGCCCAGGTCACTGGAGGTACACTGGAGCTGTCATTCTATAAAGGGACCTGACCATCCTCCCTTCTCACTGTCTCCTATAGCCGGGGTGACTGGTCCTTGACCTTTCGCCCTGCAGATTCTCGTGTGGCAGTCAGCAGTGGGCAGCTCCCCTGGATGTTCATCCGTCTTGATTATCTGCTCCTCCAGCCTATATATCGGTATCAAAATAGGTAGACCCTTATCTACAAAGCATGGCATTTGATATCACAATAATTTTGCATTTCCTGGAGCATGATATGGTTTGGTTTTGACCATCTGTCATGTGTGTGTATAGAGTGTGTGAATTTCGGGGATGTGGTGATGGGATAAAATGCCTGGAGCTAGATATATTTTCATATACTCTACTTTGTAAGTGCAGCTTGAGGGTGCCAGAAATAAATCAATACATGAAAGGGGGGTAAAAAACCAAAAGGGTTGAGGAAACTTAGATGCCATCAGCTTTCAGTAAGTACATATGTTAATAAATAATTAGCTGGTCGATTGGGGTTATATAAAAAAAAGGTTGATAAAACTTATACGTCTTCGGCTTCCAATACAAACATATGTTAATATATTATTAACTGGTCGATTGAGTACCCTTTGATAGATTTGAACTGAACCTTTAATTATTTATGGACCTTTCCAGGATCCTGGCAGCTGGCTTGCAATAGGCTTTTATACGATGCGATCAAAATCTGGCAGGTTCGGCCTTTATATATATGCCATGCAGGTAGGCTATATGTGCAGTGCTAACAGGTAAACAGTGCACAGAGGTAAGTAGTATAGTAGGGGGTGGACGGCACTCCACCAAAACCTTCATCTAATTACATCAAATGAGACCAGATTGTATCACCTACCTGGCCACTAGGGGCGCCCCAGCGTCCGGAACCCCGTGATTTACCCACGGAATCCCCGTCGTGACGGAGGCTCCACCTAGCTGTATGGGCGGGGTGGTCTGGTCTGGGGGTTATTCCAGTCACCCCAGGAGGAGGGGCGCGACTACAGCGCACCTGGTGGGGCTTCAGACTGGTCGAGGTGATAAGCGCCACGGGGTGGTGATCGCCCGTGGGCATGAGATTGCACTGGTAAGGGTGTGGTCTGGACCAGACCTCTTGGGTGGTTTTGGTTTCATGCGACTGAGGTCAACGGCGGTGACACACCTTTCTCTGACATGCAAAATATTTGGTGATGCTGCCCCTGTAAGTCTTCAAACTATTACCATAATGGAATTTGCTTTCATTAGAAAACAAGATCGATATTTAAATGCAGACAAGCTGGCGGCACCGGGTCCAACTTATTTTCTACAATCTAAATACATTTATATCTTTCAAAACAAGAATCATTTTCATTGTATCCATTTCTACCTAGAGCGTTTTAATTCAAAAATCCAAGTTATTACAGAAATGCTGCAATTAAGAATCACAACGTTATCTCTTTTTCTTGCCTTGCCCCATTCTGGAACTGCCCGGAGATTTAGCCTCGATACGGTCCATATGACGACCACCTCCATCTATAGGCTTCATACCACATCCATGGTTCTGGCCACCGTCATTCTTCCCTCACCATTGTAATGTCAGAGGTTGACCACTGCTGACACAGGTAATGTCAGAGGTTAAGAGCGTCGGTGACCAGTGGTCAACGCAGTGGTCAGTGGTCAGCGCATTGGGTCTCAAGGTCAGATCAATCATGGTCACCTTGTTAAGATATAATCTGCAATGTCTGCTGGATCAGTTGGTCACCCAGCAAGAGCAGACCGGGCAAATCATAATGATTAATGGGCCTTTGTAAGGAAAGTAACATTTCGTTGATAGAGAGCCATCAGCCATTCCGGGAGTGTCTCCAGAAAACGATTGTCTGAAATGACTTAGTGTCAGATTCGAAGCAATATCATGAACCAATTAGACAAGACTTGTGCAATATTGATGTACCAAATAGGGCACTATCTCTCGTTTTAAGAGGAACTTTGATTTCTTTTTTGTGGTGGGCTAAATAGTTGAAAATAGACCGCATTTCCATTTACGTTTCCAGTTACCAGACGACGTCTGAGACTGAAAGGATGGTAGCGTTCCTGTGTACACTCCCAAAGCTGAATCTCATTTATAAACTAATGCTCTGTTTTCTTGTATCCGCTTGGAGAATATTTCTACTCTTGACGACCGGATTGCATTTGTCGGAGCATGCACTCTCTGCCAGACAGGTCAAGTCGACCTCATGAACTGGGATGATAGAGGTCAGTGAGCACGTGACACGCGAGCATGAGATCTCGCGATACTTGAAGTGAGTGATTAGGTGCGGAATGATATGGGGCAAGGTGTTCGGACTGAGATCTAGTCCATCTGGGGAGATACCCCACCGAATGGATGATAACATATCAATGTCATGATCGTACAAGGTGCCAACAACGCCTATTAGGAAATTGGGTCAAGAACACAGGTTTGCTTCTGCCCACATTTATCCCACTCTAGAACAATGCATGAACAATTCACACTCATATGCAAATGATGTAGCAGACTTAAGAAACCATCAATCGCAAATCAGCCTGTATTTTTTAGTTTTCATTTTGATTAGATCATCCTTTTTATCTACACAATATTTATTTTAGTGAGGTGTATTTGCCTGTCTACCCTATGCTTAGGAGCAAGGCAATACATGTAGGCCTACTTGATGTTCTATGTATAAACACTGGTAAGAGAAACTTTTTTATTCACTTGAATTGGCAGCATTAGAAGTGCCTTAGTTATTGTTCGTTATGAAATGCGGCGCAATAGTACTGTAGTTAAAGTGCCGGACTTAAACTCTGTAATTTTCAGTCCGAGGTCAGTCATTGCATCAGAGTACTCTCCCCTCATCTAATGAAATAATACCACAAATTATCACATTCTATATCTACGCCAACAAAACAAGTACGTTTTCAACTTCGATGTCAAGGCACCGTTGTTGTGTATTATGACTATGTAGCAAAATTGAAATTGAAATAAAAGCTGCTTAAGAAAAGAAAAAGAAGTACATGTAATTGATGGCAATGTCTTGCTCTGGTAACACACGTGGGTTTTCTCCTGGAAGAGGTGTGTGATTTAACGTGACGTCTTCTAGGAGTTTCCCACGCCTGGCGGAGGCCCTAACGGAGGTTTCCTTTCCTGTGTCCTACCCATGCCCAACTCCCTTGTATGAGTGTCCAGGAAAAGTGAGGTACCAACTCTTGGATTCCTTCAATTATTTCTCAAAGCAATTAGGTTTAAAACATTATGGCGTGGCATAAGCACTTGGTGTATTTAAAAATTAATACCACCTTAAGACACTCATGTTTCACACTTGATACTATCTTATCGGTAAATTCTAGAATGTTTACAATGCACTGTAGAATACAATAGGCAATCAGCACTGTTTGATCATCTTGATGGAAGAGTGCAAGATTAATAGATAACCATCACATAATATTAATGGTCATTTCATAAAAGACTTGAACCACATGCATTAGATATGACCGTCACCTCGAGTCATCCTGATGATGATTGGTAGCCTGTATGTGAACTCAACACCTCACACAGTACTCACCTGCCGCTATCCATGTAACTCCCTCGATATGAAGTGTTATACTAACGGTTGAATAATAGAAACAAGGACACGTACTAAAATCTCTTTATTCTCCTCCTGCTCCTGATTATATATGGCTACATATATGTATGTATTATCGTATCACATATGTACTACAATCTGATTGGCAATGATAAGAGAGGTAACCCGCGGATCATTCATAACACCCCCAGAAGGCAGGCGTGCATACAGAGCCCCTGCGTGATCTCCTTTAGAGATAATTACAAAATTACATAATAAATCATCTGCCAAAACATCACCTTCTCTGACATCCTCTTCAAGTCTGAAAGTGAACTGCTCAGGATCTGCTCACACTATCTAATGGGGATGAGCTGCTCACGGTTGGCCTCAAATTCCCAGCCACTTAAGTTCCCAGCCAGTTAGTACTTGGCAGATTCCTGAGAGTCCCACATGGAGAGCAAGATCTGACCATTAGCCAAACGGGTGAAATATCCCCATCCCCTGGTCAAACCATTGGTATGTCGACATCGGGCGCACGCCAGGGTATGGGTTAAGTGACGCGGGGTGGATGTACGGTCGGGTGATGGACCACAGACTGGTCAGTTCTGACAGCGACGCCACGTGCAGTGGCCGGACTGAGTGACCAGAGCCCCTGAAGGGTGTCCGTGCGTCCATGTCGGCCACACCACAGCGCACAGCACTGACCATACAGACTGCTAGTGTGTTGTCGACATGTTGACGACTGTGAACGAAGCGTGGCAAATTAGGCGCCATTTGTTGTTGAATTCACGTCGTATTCTATCGGTAGGAGTTGTTCTGATCCCAACCATACTTCCTGATAAATAGACCGTGGTGGATTTGATTTTCTGAAAATAAAAGCCTCTTTCAGTATCAGTCAATTTGATACAATAAAGTTCTAAGAACATCAATGTATTTTATTTTTTGTAAACCACAGTATGGGGATTTGAATCCAACAGAGAAAAGGAGTGTTCATGTGATATTACTCGTGTTTTCGTTAAAACTCAATAAACCTTAAGATAATCTTCCCTTCGTAAATCCTTGATGTTAACATTATAACTAAAAAGCAGTAGAATATTTGGTCTGTAATACGGTGTGAAAACTGAACACTCTTGAAACACTGTCTTGGGCCATCTGTAATATACCATAGGCCCTATTGAGGTATCCCATAATTCAGTCTGTTTACAAGTTCTGGCGCACGCTGGTTGCCGACGTTGTATGGTGGTAGACCCCAACCGTAACCCACATTTTTACAGTTTAACGGTATTTCTAAATATTCAAATTGGAAATCCGATGTCAGAAATGGAAAATTCAGCGATTTCTACATAAAAATCCGAAATTATGTTCAAGTTTTCCGAATATAAGTGTGAAAACTATGGTTCATGTGATTGTGATGTGCCCAGCCATTCGCAAGCGGAACTTGTATTTACCCTGGGCGATAACAGGGAGTTTAGTAACCTCTGGAGGGCGTATATAAATTCCGACATGTAGTTATTCAACATATATTACATGTAGATTATATCAGCCTAATGATAATCGACACGAAGAGGGGAGTTAGCGGTATAGGTAACAAACATGGCTTTATTCAAATACAAGTACAATATAGCCTAGACATCGAGATAAATACATGGAAGTACTTCTAAAGACTAATAAAGGTGCCCTACTCCGGTTAGTCATTACATGTTCATTAGCGATAACGGTGGTGGTATTCGTTGTTACATTTTACGAAGCATTACAATATAAGAAACCAAACTGTACGGCTGTAAATTAATCCATAGCCTCCAGCCTCCTACTCAAAAGGCTGTGATTTACACTTTCACACGCTCTACCTACACTTTCGGCGGTAGTCTCACAGGATTACCCAGGGATGAACCCTTTGACACTCTGACAGGTTTTAAGTCGCAGCTCGTTACGTCACCATGCCAGAGTGACGTCAAAGGTACGTGACGACGCAGCAGTGACGCAATGATAACGCAACGATTCACAACGTAGTCATTGTCTGTCCCATAGTTCGCGGCTCTTCCCGGGGGAGTAAATCACATAAAGCTGTCCTGAACTACTCTCAGATGATCCATACACGCCAACAGCAGGGACTGACCCTAAGGGATGGGAAAGTAGGCAGGGTAGGGGTGTGAGAGCAGAAGGCATCGGTACTGTGCACTATGGGGATTGCATAATCAAGTAAATAACGACAACCCGGGCGCCATCCTCATAGCCCGCTGCGATCAATGTTCTCCTTCTCCTGCTATTGACAGAGATCTATACTCGATGGTTGGGGAAATTCTGGATGAAGGCGTAGGTATGTCATATGCACCATATTCACATATCCATAACTAAGAATGTATCATGAGGACTAATTTAACTCTACTATGTATAATAGCCCAGCAAATGAATTTAACGTAAGACGGGGGGAACTTTTCTTAGAATACATGTGATTGTCCATGCATAGTCCGTGTTACTTACTGATTATCACTCATCAAAATAAACATTTACATCGAGGGTAGAATTATCAACCGAACCTAATAGCTGGAGCTTCCCAAGACTGATATTAGTTACTTGCCGAGAATAGGACAACGTAATACTATCGTATTTCCCTCCCTGTTTTATCCTCTACTTAACCCTTTATCGGCCATGTAACTAAGTGTCAGCTGAGGAGGCCTTGTCGTTACTGTGCAATATGTAACATAGCCATTTACTTAGTCTCCAAACAGCGCAGTATTGGGCAGGAGCTTTGTGGTGTTACACGAACAAATCACCAGGGTTTGGTTAGCATCGCCCGAGGCCATTCCTGTTGATTCTCCAGGTCAGGACCAACAAGGGTTGAATGTCAAGTGAAAGTGAATCTCCTAGAGCCCTCGTGGACCTGACATAATATATCTTTAGTAAACATCACAGTGGATGTAACAAAATGTCACCTTTCATTAGTTCTGTACTTATTTTCAACATTTGGTATGAATCAAGACATTGGAAGCTAACATCACTTTGTATTTGCATGGTTTGGTTAGGTGATAAAATAGATATATTTCTACAAGAATTAGACTATTTAGCTTACATGGGTCCAACTTGTCGCTGTGAATGAATCTGGTAACATGCTGTCGGCACTGCCACTTCCCAGTTGTAATATATCTGGATCAATCACATCACAGTGATTATGGGGGTGGGATTGCTGCTTAATCATGGTCACAACTGCAATCTACAGGCTCATACCATATTTTTGTGCATGAATTCATTACCTACCATATCTAAAAAACTATTCTGGTCGGATCCGCTTGGAGATTCTCCTGCACATAGGGACAGAGTGAACCAAACTCAGGCTTGGAGACAAAAGACCCACGAGAATGAGAATCTCGTTGAGGTAAAAATTCGAACCGGCTATTGTTTTTTAGATCTACACTTAGACGTGCTTCTTCTCTTATAATACATTTCTAGTCATTTTCAAAACATAATTTAGAACTGTAATTTTCACATCCATTTACTCTGAGATCAGTCGCCGAGACCACAACCTTATGCTGGTTCTAGGTGTGTGCCTTCCTTTATGAACGCCGATGATCAGCTTATGTACCTGTGCCATACAAAATAATAGACGTCAAATCGAAAGGTGTGACCATAGGCTCTAACGACCAAGTCGCTAGTAGAAGTCTAAATACCTATCGAAATGATTGAACTAAATAGACATTATCGAGTTTTTTGTTGTTGTTTTTTTTTCAAAATTTTCTTTATTTGACACTCCAGTATACAAGATTTGTTGTGTATAACATTTTGGGCGGTTTATGTATCAAACAAAGTGTCAGCTCTTGCATGTTGAGCTGATTTTCTTCACATTAGCCATCCCTGTTACTTATGTGGTTCTTCTTTGAAAGTACAATAAAATATTACATACGTTTAATACTAGCAATCCACGTCTCTGCCTTAACCATTAACATTTCCCATCTTGATAGGTATTGGATTAACTTCACAATCAATGCTACAATAAGGTCAGGTTGACTCACAGACCAAGTTGGTATCTGGACAGACAAGATTCAAATATAGAGACTTAAACTTTCATACCAACATCGTCATTTACCATTTTACAGAGTGGGTACAGTGTCAATCATACATTGTTTCGAGATTTTTTTAAATTCAGAGAAAGTCGGGGTATTCCTTGTGACCGCAGGTAGGTTGTTCCACACATATGCTGCTGTATAGAGGAGAGAGTTCATGAAGGCCAAACAGTTTGGGTGATGAGAAAACATTACCGGAGCATCATATGCTCTGGTTGGGTAACCAGCCTGCTGTAGGTATTTTGGATTTTTAGCTCTATGATAAGCAAAAATTCGAAGGTGATGCTGATGACGATCCCTTAATAAAGGTAAGTTTGCTTTGGCATGGAGACTCACAACCGCGGTGCGCATCGGTGATTTAAGGCATATTCTCAACCCCCTGTTTTGCAGGGTTTGTAATTTATCAGTCAAGTGAGCTGCGGCATTACTGAAAAGCACATCACCGTAATCCATGTATGGTAAGATTGTTTTGTAAACCCGTAAGGCTGCTTCAGTTGTAAGGTACGGTCTCATTTTCGATAGTTGGTAGAGTCGGTAGGATACTGTTTTAAAAAGTCTTGTAAAATGTGATTTAAAATTTAATTCAGAATTCAGTTGTATACCTAAATAATTGTATGATGGGACCATCTGTAGGTGTGTGTCTCCGATACCAAAGTCAACAGTAGGCAATCTACGATGCTTGTAAGAGGAACAGAAAATCATTGATTTCGTTTTTTTAACATTAATTGTCATTAAATCTAGGTCATTTTGTATTACGTTTTCCATCAATTTGAAGTCGTAACCGCTAAGATACAATACCGTGTCGTCAGCATACAGGCACGTTTTAACCTTTTGTAGTTTACAAGTCAGATCATTAATGTATAAGAGAAAAAGCAGTGGTCCAAGAATGGACCCCTGTGGTACTCCACAACCAACTGGTAACGGATCTGAGAGGGCCTCATTTACTCTAACAACTTGGGTTCGTTCAGACAAATAATTTGTAAACTATTTTAGATTATTATCTCTTATTCCATAGCGGTACATTTTACTTAAAAGGATAGCGTGGTTGACCGTATCAAAGGCTTTAGAAAGGTCAACGTACACTGCCATAGTGACCTTGCCTATGTTGCGGTTTAACGATATGTCATCTACAAAGCTTGCTACAGCTTGTGTAGTCGACCTTCCCTTTCTAAAACCCCATTGTGTATCACTGATTACATCATGTATGTTAAGAAATTGAGAGGTATGAGCGTGTACAATCTTTTCCATAAGCTTCCCTATGATCGGAAGTAGCGATATTGGTCGTAGGTTCGATACCGAATAAGGATCGCCTCCTTTCATGATGGGTACTACAACTGAGTATTTCCAGCTACGCGGGATGTTTGCAGAGGCAAAAGATGTGTTTAGTAGGTCAGCAAATATATGTGGGATTGATATTACTGTGTCTCTGAAAACCATTGAGTTAATGCCAGTTATCATTGATTGCTTGTTTATTTTAAGATCTTTGGCAAGTCTCGAGACTTCTTCAGCTGTTGTAGTTATCTCAGGCATGCTCTGGTGTGTCACTCCGTCATACGGGCACCATGGGGTATTATATGTCATTGAGAGATCAGGTCCTATATTTATGAAAAAATTATTGATATAATTTGGGAGCAAGTGCTGTTTTATCGGTTTTGAGTCTATATTTTTTAGTTTGATGTTTTGGGGATCATGTTGTGTGGCTGTTGGGAGGATATTATTAATGGTTTTCCAAATTTTTTTATGGTCAGATGTGTATTCTTCTAGTTTATTTACTATAAATGTCTGTCTAGCCTTTTTTATCATACTATTTGCTAAGTTTCGAGCTCTTCTCGCGTTTGCTTTGTCAATTCCGAGGCCTGTTATTTTACTCTTTTTTAGAAGTTTGTTTTTGTCATTTATTAGTTCAATAGTCTCTTGCGTTATCCATGGTTAGACTTGCTCTTTAATTGTAAATTCCCTTATTTTACACTTAATATCTAGGAAGTTTTCTATCCTGTTTTTGATGTATGCCCATTTGTCAGTAGTATTCCCTAAGATTTTATAATCATCCCAATTTACACTTTCAAGATATTGTTTAAATTCATTCTTGTTATATCTTGTGTATGAGCGGCCCGAAATGCGTTTTTTTGATACTTTTTGTTGATGGTGTTTTATAATCATGAATATGCTTTGGTGGTCACTATATGAAAGTGTTAATACTCCGTGTTTTGGTACACTGTGTATAGACGTGAAAATCAAATCGAGACAGGAGTTGTTTTGTGAGTACCGAGTAGTTTCTTTTATTAACTGTTGTAGGCCTAGTTGATTCATATTGTTAATTAGCTCTCTTGTATTTGGGTCATTTATTTGTAGAACATTTATATTAATATCACCTATCGCAATCAGTTCACAGTCAAAGCTTTCTTTCATGGATTGAATTAGTTGTGTTAGGATTCTGATTCCTTCCCTAGGTTGACCTCCCGTAGGTCTGTATATATTTACCACTATGATGTTCTTGGCATGATCTCTTTCGATTAGCACCACTAGTATTAGTGCATAAAATATATCTAACGTTGTCTGGTACTTCAATTAATTTCATAGGTCAATTACAGTAACATAACTTCATCTATTGTCACTGCAAATCCGTCCCTCACAAATAGCAGTAGACTGTTGACGACGACCATACTTTAGTGTTGTGACGGGGAGGTACAGGCGCATACTGACAGCATATTGTCCCGCTGTCACTTCGACACGAGCCAGTATGACAGCCCGGTCCCTCCCCTTCCCGCCCCACCACTCCTCCTTCGTGGATAAGCTAATGGTGCAACTGCATTGCCACCCCACGAGACGTCGTCTAAAACAAAGAGCGCTATCACCGCTGTGGTCCCAGCGCCTGGAGGGTCGGGGTAGATAGGTAGACACTGTGGTTGGCGCCCCTCCCTTGGCCCGCGTACGGTGCCTGAGGCCCAGGAAGTGATGACGATACCACAGCCAGAGGCCTGGCGGAGGGGTATGGAGGCGGGGTTGGCACGCGGAGACACTTATGACGTCTTTGTCATCATCCACGTCCAGATTTGTCACCATTGACGTCAAGTGCGGTGGTCTATTTGGGTGTGTGTAAGTTACTCATAGTGTCAAGGGTGAAGGGAGGGACTGGCCAGTGGTCAGCGGGAGTCTTGTTGAGGTCGGGGTGTATAGCACAGGTGGGGTGGTTGTTTCCTGCTGCCAAGTTCTGACTGGCATCAACTATCATGTCCTGGAATCTTGCAGGCCGGAAACACCTGCAGAAACCTGAACATTGCTTCAGGTATGGGAAATTGTCCGTATGTGACATTCAGGACTGAATTATGTAATATCCAGGTAGAAAGACACTGCAGGTATACCTGATGGGCGTATCAGGCATGCAACAAACATCCTATAGCTAGCGATGAAATACATGTATACTTCTGATCATACAGCTGAGGGGTACAGGATTTTTGCCTGAAAAAATGCATATGTCTATCTAGATTGATCTATTCGCCACAAAAGAAAAAAACATACTCTTCCAATTTCTTCAAAGGGCTCATTATGATACATCTATATTGTCTTACTATTACTATTATCATTATTATCAGTATATTGTTGAGCATATTCTGCCATCTATCACAAGTCTGGCTTCAGCTCTTGTTTATTTGAATTTACAAAGCAATTAACTGACGAAAAGATGATACATCATTACCCACAAGTACAGGCAATGAGTGACATTGATTAATGGAATCTTCTTTTGTCATATTCACATTGTATACTAGAAGTAGAACTGACAAGTATAGAGAAGACGTATAGTATATAGGCTATTCGTTGATAGGTGAAAATTGCACCACAATGAAGAAAGCAATATGAGAAACTGCGACTAAGTATAGCCAATGCCTTGCGGGTAACCGGAAGTGGGTCAAGATGTCCTCCAGAAGATAGCCATCTTCCTGTCTCTGGTGTTTGTGGATGCATGGTAGCACTTGGTGGTGGTGGTGGGGTCGGGGATGTACCTGGGGCAGTAGGCAGTGGCTCCCCCTACCTGAGGAGAAATTAGGCAAATATACCAGAGATAGAGAACGGGGAAATGAACCTCATCCAATGGGTGTTTGTTCTGTCAGGTGCCTTATTATCCCTCAGTGCATATTGAAATGGACGGACATCAGAATCGCTGAGATAAAGAAATATTCCATTTCACTGTATCGTGGAAAATATCGGCATACTCCACATAGAATGAGCATATAGCAGCCTATAGAATAGTACGGTAATAATTACATTGGAATAAAAAGAGGGGGGGGGGGGTGTAAGGAAACGCCTTAATACACGTAAAGCCATTCTAAACACAAGGGCCATACAAACACTCATTGCTATGAACAACAGATAACCTCTCTTTGGCATGGGACGACATTGCTGATCAAGGTCTTACGAATAAATTCAGAGGAAGCTTTGAAACATCAATTAGATTCAAGAATACATATATATCTAAAATGTATGTGTGATAATATTAATTACCAAAGTAGTGAAGTTTTTCTGTTTACATACTCTAGAGAATTGTTGGTTCTCAGATCTAGTGGTAGCGGGGCACTGTAATTATCATATAGCTGTGCACAAATGTCTCACACTTACTGGCCAGCTCTACGGATTTCATTTTACACACTGTGAACGAACTGATAGTTTGTGTTCTCTGTACCATGTGACTTGTCTCAAAATGGCGTATCTAATGATTTCCAGGTAAATTCTAATCAGGAAACATGGTAAATGTATCTGTATTACATCGGTTCCTTGTTGTTTGGTTTGAAACATTCCCGATCAAATAAACTTGGAACATATTTCACTCAAGCACACTAACCATGTCTCCATATAAATCTGACCCAGATCGTGACTAATCTGATTAACAGTCGCAGAAATGTCAAGCTAGATAGGAATTAATTAAATACATTTTATTTCTCAATTCCGTCAACTAAATCAATTCTCTTATTTTGACGTAAATGATAAGCACAGAACAAGATAGATCTAGGTTTGATAGTACTGATAGTTTCAGGTATCAGTCCTACCTTCACTCTATCTTGAACGTCTATTCGGCAGAGGGGTTCAAGTTACACGAATCTAACATTAAGCGATCCCAATCGTGCATTGTCGCAGCGCCGAGCGTCTGGCAAGTGGCGCCGCCATGTGGGAGCGTTTAGCAGTCTCCATGGTTTCTACATTCTGTAGATTGAACCCCAGAGACCTGTATCTTTGCACTGATAAGGAACATTTTGTATAGAACCGATGTTCGTGTGGTCTATCACAGAGATAAGTTTTATCAACATTCCTGGCTCCTTGTTTGAAATAATGGAGTATTCCGTGGAATGGACCCCGCCTACTATTTACAGCTGATATCCTTCCGATCGCTACTCCCCTGCTTGCATTAGTGCACTCTGGGGAACTGAAATAAGCTAATTACGACCGATGGCTCTGGAGATACGTTCCCTGCACGAAACACCGCGTAACAGGTTTTCACGATGCTTAGCTTTATACATAAGTCGCTGCCATTAGTGTCGTCGGCGCGCGTCCCCGTGGTCCTGTCAAACCGGAAAATTGTCGTCTGCCACAAAATGGCCACCGACGCCGCCGCGGGCAGGGCCACCTGGCGTACGCGTCTGGAAACTGTTCCCCGAAGGCAGAAGAGAAAAATGTACAGTTATGGTCTTGTGCCTAGGATGGCCTGAGGGTATCCCTAGTAACGTGGTAGGAGAGTGGACAGTCGCTTATTGGTATGGGCGTGGGATTTGCCTGACACAAGACTGGCGATGTCACCATGCAGGGGCAGTGCATGAAACTTGCCCTTATGTATAACACTTTCTTTACCGTCGTCATCCCGCTAATATAAACACTCGTCAAATGGCCAATAACATTATCATAATTTTCACTAAATATCTTAAAAGAAACAGTAATTACAAATCTGGTATACTTATATATTTATGATACACTTAGAGCAAATGCATACGCATTCTATTATTGGACATCCTGTAATTGGAGAAAAGAGCTTTTAGAACAATCCACAAGTAGCCTAACTGGAGGCAAGTGGAGCCTGGGGGCGATACACACAGTGACTACTCATGACAATGGTCGGTCAGCCAGTCTGCCTACGGTCATAAGCACTGCTGTCACATGTTCAATGCAATCAGAAAACAAAAGGTTTATCCCACCTTTTACATGAATATCCACCTTCACAAATGGAAAGAAATCACATTTGCATGATAATTATACCATGAAAGCTGATTATACGCCCTTAGACATGCCACATTTGAAGAAGGTAACTACAAGTATTAAACACAGATGAGATGTTTACAATGCAATACCAATGCGGCTGGGGCTTTGTCACTGGTAACAAAGCACATTAAAAACAAAGCAGCATAGGCTGGAACCTGGATGGATTCAGAGTGAGACGTTCGGTGACACTAGAATTAGCTAGTGTTCTAACGCCCAGCCCTGGAGGTAACCTGGAGGCGAGGCACAAGTGATCGGTGCCAAGTGCCGAGTGGCAGGTGTACCATGCAGTCAGTGCACACGTGCACCAAGTTTACAGGTTAGACACTGGTTTATCTAAATATAAAATGACGTATTATTCAGGTTGTGATCCAGAATTATCCACCATGAGATGAACGGCAATTTCACTATATAATATACTGTATTGCATTTCTATCATATATAACACATACACATTTGATCTAGTTGTAATATTGAAACATAAATTCTTGCATCCGTCAATCTACCAACTATACAACTAACCATCAATGTCATCCAATAAGGAAATGGAATTGCTAGTAAGTAGAGATAAAGGAAACAGATGATACATTCATAGAAATAGAGGCACCAATATGGTATTCAGCATAATATAGTTCTACAGAATCTGAATACGAAAATAGAGATGTGATGTTATTGTTACAACACCTGTGAGGATTGAGACAATGATGAGACCAGATTTCTGAGATTATGTTAGGTTGTCGTCGAAATACATTAATCACAGAACATCTCTCGACTACACCACACTTACATGCACAGGCCTCTGTGAGCTTGTTTTAGTCATCGATTATATTTTTCTTTGTATTTTGAGATGCATGAACGTGCAATTATAGATATTATAAATAAGACTCTTCCTTGCAACGTGCAACTGACTAAAACCGTGCTTTTGTCATAGAATCACACCAAGACATGTATATATCCTGTAAATATGAGAGCGCTGCGAAAGGTATAGATTTCATGAATAAGTTCGGGCCAAGTAGTACGTAAATAGGATTTTGTTGATGGAGAAGTGGGAACTGATCTAAGGCACTTGATACATATGGGCAGTTATTACAAGTGCGAATGCAGTGAAACCCTCTTCTACCAAAACACCAGGGAACGCCAAAATCTTCGTGTGACAGTCTGCCCACCTGTGGTCCGCTATAACCTTGTATAACCAAACTGTCAATGGTCGTGCTTAAGGAACCGTTGTGAACAGTATGCGAGTTAAAGAAGTCCCTTTCATTATCGGGTACACCCAGAGGTGGTGCGGGATCAACGAACAAACGACCAAGACCCCTTTTCACCTCATAGGGTGAAACAGCGATTCTCAACAGGGAGGAATTCCATGGGTTGCTCAACCAACAAAAACGAGGCGATATTTTGGGAGATCCTTGTTCTGGCGTCCTATTGGCGTCCAGCCCCTACGGGGATCACCTCTTGTGTCAAACGGGAGCATGGGGTAATTGTGGCGCCCCCGTGTGGCCAATCAACGAACTTGAAGGTGGTCCTTCTGGCTGGGGATCGGTCATTGTCACACTAGGTGCATTGATGGTGGCAGGGTCCTCAGCCTCTAGCATACAGAGACCACACAATCAATCGGTTTGGTGCAGTTAGCGCATCGGTGGTAAGAGGGCAGCACTGAATAGGCCCCAACGCTCATATTTCAGCAGGCAAGCACCAATTATGTAGCCAGGGAGGGGCCACTCGCCACCTACATTTGTGCCTGCTTTAGACGAACGACGGGTGGCACGGGAGGTGGGAAAGTGTTGACGCCCATCTGGTGGTGGTTTAACGGGTTAAGGAGGTGAGCTTACGTCCCCCTCCCACTGCTCAAAGAGGCCCTGCCACAGGGGATGAAGTGTTCACGTATAAAAGTAGACCGACCAGGTGTGTATATGTATACCTGCAATACGAATCTGGTAAATCAACACTCATACAATACGTTTTCATTAAATTACCGCGGCTGCAGCAAGTGATTGTTGTTATGATTGGTTATGTTGGTGTTCTAACCCGATCCACTAAAAACGAGACAGACCTGACACTTGAAAAGGTAGATCTTATTGGCTGGACGCTGCTAGAGCCTCATCAATACCGGGATAGAATAACGTGGCCTCGCAATAGGCACCCCGTGGAGGATGAGTAGAGGTGAAAGGAGAGCGAACGCCACGGAAATGCAAACAGTGGCAGGCACTTACAAGGTGACACTGACGGAAAGTGTCGGATGACCCCCTGGTGGGCTTGACAAATTAGGTGTTATGGTGGGAGTCGATGAAGAGTCAAAAGTGCTTGGCTCCTCATCTTCACAGCTTTTTTGAATCAAAGTGTGAAGATGACTTAGTGCCAAGGGTACCTCTTGGGCGTGTTTAATTGTGGGAGAAATTGCACCTCATTGATAAGAATAAAGTCATCCTAAGCTAACAAGAATCCATCAAGGCCTTTGACCAAATCAATGCAATGTATTCAGAATCTGTAAGAGACATGTAAACACTCTATTTAAGTGTTGGTTTGAGAATTTCCTGCCCTCTTTGACAAGTTTCAGCGGTCATGTCAGGTAAAGTGGTAGACATCAGAAAAACTCTGATTTGGGGTAGATCATTCTATTGCAATACTCTCCAGAACTTTTAAATAACCCTCGAACATAACATGAAAATTACTGAACTCCAGTTACACAAATCTGTACATGCATACACCGGACAATTATTATTAATACATGTATACAATATAGTATGGCAACACCATGCATATTATTCAGTGCAGATGTAGTATCCGACATTTACGTATAGCAGAAATAGAAATTAAAACCACACACAAATGTCAGTAATTGTATATTAGCCCTACATGTAGGATATCCGGAGCTCCTAAATCATTTTCCCGACAACTCAATTTGCAAATATGAGTACGTTAACACCTCTTTCCTAACTGGCGAGAAATTTCTTCAAAGCTTACATGACAGTATTGGTTTGTTCACAATGTGCCCCATTTATCCCTGCACAGTGGCAGACAGTTCTCATGAGAAGCGATGAAGGGTTCCATACAGAGATACCCGTTATGATAATTATGTGCGAGACCAAAGTGCGGCATGATTGGGGTCCTGCCAGGTAAAACGTATACGGGTTGTGGTCGGCGTTTCGCACCTGACAAACCCCCTTTTGTATTACCTGTCCTTCAATAATGACAAGTGCACACCTCACGGCCTTCTCCAGGTATTTCGAGCCCTTTTCACAGGGCACAATCTGGCCATGGTAAATGCCACTTTGCACCTGTGGTGCCATGTGCTGATGGGCGAAATAGATTTGGCTTATGTGGTACATAATGCGTGCCAGATAAGGTGAAAGAATAAGGGAGGACATGGAAGACGAAAAGGGAAGAGCGAAAAAGCAAATTCAACGTCCAGTAACCAAGGACTTTAGTTCCATGAATACGAAAAAAAACCACCCAACGAACAACAACACGGGAAGAATATGTATCGCATGCATGTTTAACTGGTCAAAAACATGTTAAATGATAATATCCACACAATAGGCGTCACTAGGGATAGGATATTGACATGAAATGATGAAATGTATCTGCCGACTAATAAAGTCATGCGACCTGTATTTAGAAATACCACACTTAATGTTGACACATCTATATAATAACACAGGCACGCAAGGTTCCATTCCTTATATGCATCGAACTTTATTTTAAATACATACATAATATGTGGTATGGTTCATTTAAGTTTGATATCAAAATTGACATTATGCTTAAAGAACTCAGATTGTTTTACGATGGATTGGGTACTACCGATATCCCCATTGTTCAGCACTGGAATGATCGCATACGTATATCTATAAAGCCGGAGACACACCAAGCGAGTCAAGGCAGCGATCTCCGGAATCGCCAAAACAAAATTGCACGTATGTGAAATATCATTTCATAGTAATATCTCCCACTGATAATTTAGCGTCTCGGAAGCAATAATCAGGTGAAATATGAGTAAAAGGACTTTGCAGACCAAGACCACGGTATACATATGTCAAGTGTCAAGTTGTAATAGAGTCTACTAATTGGAAAATAATATCTATTGCAGAATATGTAAAGGGGGTTTGAAACCCTGTTAATTTGATAATCCAGACTTACAAATATGATAGGCATTTTTTTCCCAAAAAGAGTTTTGTAATACAGTTACACATCATCAATAAAAGAAATGAAAACCAAGTATTAAATGAAGGAGATCTCACTTTTTTTCTATACGGCCTCCCTGTTTACTTCTTCGAATGCACTTTACGTCAATTGTTACAGCAGACCTATGGAAGGCCTTCTTCATAGCTACTTCAGTTATGCAGCTAATCTTTTCAGTACATGTATACGATACTTTGTAGCACTACAATGTATACATGTGTATATATCCTAACCCTGTATATTCCTCCAATGCAGATAGAATTTTATACAAAGCCATACCCTGTGCGAGGGTGTGTGTAGCATAAGGGCAAACTAGAAGTGTCAACCCTACCCGTATTGAACTCATACGGGCAACTCGGAGGTCCGAAAGGAGAGTAAATGTCCTGTCAACATTAATGAGAGCCCCATGTTTGTGTCCTAAATACCAGATTTCTATGGTATACATGGTGATACACCTGGATTTAGGGAGTAGACAATGCCCTGTGGTTTCTAGGGACCACAACTACCGAGAGTAGTTATTTCATGAAAATGTTCTGTCCCTTCCGGGTAAGTTTTCCCACACCAGCATGTCACTTATTGTCTTGATGGGGGGTAGCGGTCCAATTGAAAAAGGGTATTTTGGGGAATAAGAGGGTATATTTAGGACCTTAATAGCTCATAGTTGAAAGATTGGGGACAATTAAGGTAAGGGAAACAATGGTGAGAATGCTAATATGCCCAAACCTCCCATTTCTCAGGTGTAATGAGTACATGCTTTGCACTGAAAGAGATCCAAGGTTGTGGACTAGTCTTCACCTGAAGATATAAAGTTTATGTACACTGCTTTTAAAATAAAGTTCAACACTTCAGTTCAGGTCTATCCCACATGCTTATCATGATACTCTCGGTTCAATAATCTACTCCTATATACCTTGATTTCGACAATATTGCCTGCCCATTCATTTACCGTTGAAAGACTTGAGAAATGGGGGCCCATTGCTTAACTGGTTAGATCTTCGCAACGTCCTGTTTTAAACATTATATAACAGCATGAAGATAATGCGACTTTCTAAAGAAGAAGAGAAAGTCGGGAAATTGCCATTCACGCCATAGTGAATCGTCCAGGGTTTCTTCTGGGCGCTTTGCAAGCTTGGATAAATGGCTCTTCCTGATAAAATAGAAAACGGAAGATCAATATAAAACAATACAGTTTTCAACATTGCTTGCAATTGCTGGCAATATCTGTAATATGTGTAGACCATGCATCCTCTTGTCCCTCATCATATCAGCTTGTACATTGTATAAAACTTTAGGCAAAAATGCCTCATCCCTTCCATGTTCGCTCTTTTCAACATCAATACTATTACCTAAATGACGTACATAAGATTATAATAGATTGCTATATTCACTGAACAAGAATCGCAAATCCCTCTCATTTGCAAAAAGTATTGATTGAATTTTGTCCTTCTTACTTACATAATAAACTTCCCAAAAGCTGCACTGATCACCCAAACAAGGCAGCGGGATTACTTAAGACCTTTCATTTAAATGCACTTGCACCTCCATGTATATACCTCCAGTTGAAGAGCTTTCACATGGAAGAACTGTATTTCCTTCAACGTAAAAAAAACAGTTTAACAATTCAGGGTTCTTTATAACGCCTGGACTGGAGTTTAGTATGTTCTTCCTGAAATAAAAGCTTTGACAAAAATGCTTTGCTGCATTGCTAAGATTTGTGGTCTGGGCAGTAGTAAGTATTTACGTACAAGGGAAATTGTTTAAAACCCCGATGGAAGGGTACAATGCTTTATCAGCAATAACACTAAAATCACCTTCGATCAATAAAGGTTCATATTATGAAGATTCGTCATTGACAAGACAAATCAATCAAAACCCCTCGTATTCCTTATTTGCAGCACAAATGGCCTGTGGTCTGGAATTGGCAATCGAGGTTTCCCACAACCTCTTTTCGCTCTCTTTATCAATGGGATACTGGAAAGTGGCTTTATCGCCTCCCATTAATTACAGGTCTAACAGAGAGTAAATTTTAAGAGAGCGTTGAAAGCCTTTACCTATATCATCCCAATCCTCTGTTCTAAACATTGCGTAACAAGGCCAAAAAAACCAGTCCTGCACCAATTAAAGTGCAACGCCTCTCTTCAATCTTATCAACCCTTCTCTAAACATTACTAGGAGGCGAGGATCGAGATGTCAGCTTAGGTAACAGCTTTGGCTAGTGGCAGGTGAGTAAAGCCTACCAGATCTACTACCTGTTCAGATGCGAAGAATGCCTTCTATAAACCAGGTGGGTTTAATGGTAGATGCCATAGCCTCTCGAGCTACGTAATGCCCGTGCCAGAAGATAAGCCCCCTCCCGCTGTAAAAGTATTTATTCTGCGCGCCAGTTGGCTTTTGTCAGCAGCCAGTGGAGGGTGTATGCTGCTGGATCCTGTCCCTACAGGTGGGATTAAGGCAGACCATCTGTTCACCTGGGCCAAGGTAAGATTGTAGCCACAGGTAACCAACGACTCCCACACCTGAGGAATGCCCCCATTGTAGCAGACACAGTCCCAGTGCGATCAAATTTTTGTCCAGAAAGGATTTTTCCTGCAGGACATATGTTTCAATTATCACACACATGCCTTTCTCTATAGTCATTGTATGTGTATAGAGTTACCGGATTTGCATCAAACAAATGGTAACATTGTGAAGTGTAGGCTTATGCTATTCTCACAATTCATAATATGTTATTTGTCCGGGGAATATATGTGGTGAAGGTGGTACATGGGATCACGAATTACTCAACAGATCACTGAGAATAGGAAGATATATATATGTGAGCTAAATTTACAGCAATACTCAGGTATGGTCCTGGTGTTATCACTAGAGCAGATTATTCTATCACTATCTTAAGTCCATCATTGTAATAATTCAGGAAGAAACAGGACAAGGTTGATGGAAAACATTGTAGTCTGATATCAGCTTGATAGATGATGTCACCTACTTGATCTTTTTAAACAAATCAATTGCATACCAAATGTTCCAAGAACACCAATGTGTATAAATATGAAATGTACAAACAAGAGTCATGATAGATTTATTACTTAAATATTTTAAAGACAAAACATCAACAACAATTTTTTTTATTTCGGATAGTATTACAATGCAATGAAGACGTCGCTGAGAGTTAGGTGTATATCTAGAGGTTGTAGTAATAATTATATAGAATGACCTGACCATGCTGTACATGCTACAAAACGAGATGGTTAATTGTTGTTATCTATGGAACGAGGCCCTAGGCCGATTTTCCATAAATAACATCAATTCCCATCGAGTTTTGTAGCATGTACAAGCATGGTAGGTCGTTCTATATTCATCATATACCCAAAATTAATTAAATCTTACCATATATTGGCATATAAGACACATCTACGTGAAATCTCACACACTGCTGATGTTTCAACGTGTTTAGTATAACAGTGTACTGCACAGGGTTCAGTATACAATTTATACTGCACAGGAAGCAGCAGTACATAGTTATCAAATATACTGCATGGGTATATGATAAAATGAGTTACATTATAAGTAACAATATGGTGCATAGCGTGAAACATGTATATCCAGATGTCGGGGTGATTTATATCAACACAAGAAAAGTCAGGCAAGTTTATGATTCCCTTTTTCTTTTACCTAATGATACACCTTACTATAATTGAGCTTATTTCAGGAGGCATTGCTATATTTATGATTATGGTTCAGGAGCATTATGCTACATAACTTTATCATTTTGGTGCCTGTTCATTCTCCCCACCGAGTACCCAACGACTTCATCCAACAGGCCAAGCAATAGGGTTTATCTCACCCCTGGTTTTTACCCCACAGACTTAACATTGGGAACTCGTACTCAATGCCCATTGAGTATTTAGAAAAATACTCAATGGGGGATTTTGTCACAAATGTCAGCCAATTAGCCAATGTGAGGTGTGTGATAAATTTAGAAGCCCATTCAAGTTTACAGTCAGATCTTGATCCCATCTCGTTTGAATCGCAACGTGATTCACATGGCTTCGCCTTGTGAATTGCTATGCTATTTAAACTCGATGGGATACGAGATCTGACCGCAAACTTGTATGTGTCTCCCCTACAGTAACATATCAATCGGTCTGAGTGAAATAATGTGCCCTACGACATCATTTATATCCACATAAAATGATGCATTTAACATTGATCTAATAAGGAGAAGCAATAAAAAAGATGTAAACTGTCCAGATAACTCTCTACCTAGAGTGAACATCTACATCTAACACAACTACATGCACACCTCGGTCGGCTTCAGTGGTGTGAACGTGTGAACGTGAGTGCGTGTGCCTTATCATTATTTATGCCTCGTTCTCGGTGTGTATACCACAGTCCCGGCATGCATCACAGCGTCTGGTAGACCATGTCTTGAGGACGTGACCAAATAACAAGGCAGCGGCACAAGGTCACGTCAGTGGTGATCATTTCAAAGTTAACGCTGCCATTGTGAGCCCAGTTTGTGTTAGCGGAGAAGGCCAGTTCTCCAGATCGATGATACCCGACATGATGTGTCCGCGACTGACGCGGGGGTCCGTGGGACTTAATCGACCGGCCATTAGCCATTTAAGGCATTACGGACCATTATCGGGGGAAGCTGGTAGGCGTGGGTGGTGGGTGGGCTGGGTTTTGGGGTTGGGATGGAAAAGTTCACAGGCATAAATCATATGGTAATATCGACTGAGAATACACACACTTCGCAATTTATTTGATGCGAAAATTAGAATTGGTGCAGTCAGTGAGTTAGTTGTAAAAGATTTATTTGCGTATGTTTCTGCTCTCATCTCAAGTTATCCCAAGTTCTAATTCAGATTCTTGAAAATAATACACTTGCCTTTAGCTTATAGAAACCGAAGTTGGTTTTATCCAGGGAAATCTGGAACAGAAATAAAGAAATGAAACATAGCACATCATATCTAAAGGGTGGGACATGCCCTACAGTGGATGGGATGAGGGTTATCATTTTAAATTCCCTCTAAAGTAGTCGAATATTTCAAACCTGAAAGCTATCATGGAATATAAAAATAAGAATAGGAAAATAAGATTTTTCAACAAAACGGAATATAAAATGATAAAAGGACTTTGATATGTTAGTTTGATATACATATACACATATGTGCCATTGTGACACCATTCTACCCGATTTAATCTGTGGTAGGAACTGTCACAAACCAAGCGTATTCATTCTCGGTAGCGAGAGTGGCCCAAAAGATAAAATACCTTTTAAATCCTAAGTTATATTTCTCGATATGATAATAAAGTCTTTGCAAGTCTATTCGCCATGGCTGTTCCTAACAATACCTGCTGTATCCCATCTCCTACTCCTACTCCCACGTTTACCGTGTGACATATAGTTAATGCTCGTTCTGCAGCCCGGGACCCGTGTACGGCGACCGGCTTGTCTTACGCTGACCGCCAGTAATCACGTTCACATCAAAGTCCCGCACTCATTGGCGCACCTCTGTGCAAGCTCCGCACAAAATGCTCGCAGGCCCGCAGCAAATGCCTCCGGTCACGCACGCGCTCCCATCACATGACTCGTCCGCATTGTTTCCGCGTGGTCGAGGGCTTTGCTTGAAGAGCGAGAGGAAATGGGGGAGCACGATGCATGCTCCGCGTATCAAAACAGAACCTCCACCGCAAAATAAGTCGACCGCAAGGTTAGGAATCTGTGAACAGGCCATTAGCGTGGATGAGTAGAAATAGATCTGAGAAGCAGGCCTACATGAGTGCTTCACTGCGCTAGCTGTGGCGACCACATTGATTTACCTTTAATATTCCAAAAGGCCGGAAGCGTTGTATGAGAAATGCCTATACTTTTGCAGGTACGTGGGTAATAGCAAATGAAGGATAAACCATATATGCATATATAGTGAGATAGTTTTCGGATAAAATCAGAAGAGAAAGAGGGAGAGAGAGACTGCAATGGAAATATAGGAGAAAAGATTGTCACCATTGAATGTTAATATGCAAAAGAGAATAACAAATAATGTAAATGTTGAAGTACCAAATAAGAGACAACAATACCAACATATGTTTAAATTGAGACAGTAAGGCTAGCCACTACAAAAAAAATCATGTTTATCAGGTACAGAAATTGTGGAACAGATTACATATACTGAACTGAGAGGTCAGCAAAATCTTTACAGATGCAAGAAACAATTCAGATGTTACCTATAAAGCAAAGAGCAATGAGATTGAAAAACCTGAAATTCCGAGTGTATAATAATGTTATCAATAATGTCATCAATAACTGGTAATATTGATATACTAGTTATCTTTAATTTCTATCATCTCATGTATTCATTTGACGTTTCCTACCAGCAATAGTGGTGTTTTGGTTGCAAATACAAAAAATGGTCTGTATAAATCAACCATGTTAAAGAATGATGAAAACCTATTATACAAAACCCGCAAGCCAATGCCTTGCATTATACTTCAGCTTAATAACAGAAAAAAAATGGAACAAACCCGTTACCTATTTTAGCAAAAACTTGAATAAAGAGTGACAAATCCTTTAAGCAATTCCATTGGTCCCTGGGTAAAGAGTATGGCAGGTTTTATTTTTCAAGTGAACAGGCTTTCCTTATATATCCCTCGATGTTACCTCCTATCGAAGTCATGATACATTTACATGTATATATAGAAGGGAAAGTGGTAGATCTCCATGCAGCAATCCACAAACAACCATGGGAAGGTTCGAAAAAAGTAATCTTCTCACCCTGCTAAACGCAAGAAACCCAACAACACATGGTTGATACCACCCTGTCACTGACGCCTCCCCCGGCACAGTAAGCTGCTTGTCTAACCATATGTAGACAGGCTACGTTGATTGAGACATGATGAGTCGGGGTGGGGTGTACAGTGGGATGTTGCACAAAAAAGTGCCTGTTCCCAGGACAGGCAGACAGTTGTGACGATGACCTACCCAAGGAATCTGTTTAGGGTTCAGGAGGTGTCTTGAAAGTCCTCCAGATGGTCCTCCAGGTGACGGTGTCTGTACGCCACCCCGCCTCCGTGAAGGGGCCTTACCTTTCAGGTCCACTGAGGTACCGTTGTCCACGATCTCTGAGCTTCCAGAAAGGGAATATTCGGCTCACCACAGATGGTGCAGAGGTAGGCAGTGGGCGATATTACATACCAATTTGCCCAGCAGCCCAACAGGAACCACTTGTTCCTGGATTGCTTGCATTGCGGTGGAATAGGAAACGTCCTTCCCAAGAAATTGATTCTTAAACCGTCAGCTTGGCAGAAGGATGACGGAAAAGAGCATGGCACCCATAATTACCTGACTGTCAACTGCACCTGCCCCGTTTCAGAACGGTACATAATTTGTACTAACAGAATATGATTCAGAAGCATAATCTACTCGCAGTATAGTAATGAAAGTCATCTTATACAACCATGTAATTACTGAGGTAGATATTCTTTTAAAACGGCCCTGGGAGGGCAGATAATAGTTCAAAGATATACAATTGGTACTTTGGTGTGTTCGTGCATGTTGATATAATTAGAATTGATTGATTGGATTCCTCTCAGAATATTGAAGTATTCACTTCTTGCATCATGGGCCAAACCTATTTCTAAAAACTCTTTCTTTGCCAAGACCATATAACTCCAAAACAGTATAACTAGATATACATCCATGTATGTAAGACCACAGAACTGTCGTTACATTTACCATTTCTATCCAGAGAATACAATTCCGACATTTCGATAGGAGCTTTTTATGCCAGTCATGCACGTTCTTTTTTTGAATGATAAGTAGGCACAGAAAACCATTATTAGTTTGCCTGCCAATGTCACCAGTTTTCCAGCAGACAGTCAAACACTCTACAGTAATAAAAGCTGAAAACAAAGAAAATAAGACTCATAAACTAAAATTCAAACCCATCAGTAAATACCTCAACTATAAGCGTCACGCATCGTGATGCTCAATTCCAGCAGGTGTAATTATGATTGTACATTGTTTCCCACAGGTAACATACCTGGCACAGGTGGCACAGGTATATTGTCTTTAGAGGTAGGCAAGTGGCCAACAATAGGCCCACATAGAGGTGAGGTGTCCTCTCCATGGGGTGTGTAACGATGGGGGTTGGTAAAAGGGCTATCATTAATGGTTTGACAGGTGGGGTCAACAGGGGTTGCGGTCAGAGGGCAGACCTACTGGTGTGGGGTGTGGTACACCTGCAGATGCGACGGCGGAAGTCGAAGATCCACCCCTGGTGCTGGTATCACCGGGGTAGGGTGGAGGAGGGGTGGGGGCGGGGGTGGTCACATTCTTCAAAAAACAGTCTCTATATGAGTGTCTGTAAGGACCGGAAACCAGAACCCTAGATGTGTGGTTAAATCTAAGACGACATCACAACTCCTAAAACCGCTACAGAAAGGGAGAGGGGGACGGATAATATGTATAAATGAGTTGTGCTTCGTGTATTGTCTATGTATGGTATTTGTTTGTTGATTACTGGGGGGAGCGTCTACAGATGACAGCTCTTGTCGCTGATTATGGTGAATAAAAAAGACACACGAAAATATCCTCTGACCAATATGATTAATACTAATTCTTCTCCACTGACAGCGTGTTGTCAACATGTAGACATTTTCTGATAATTTGCTCAGGAGTTATTTTCATCAAATATATTAGGCCTATCTATCACTAAATAAATATAAACTCTATCTATAGTAATCGATAGAGTTGAAGAATTATGTTGAAGTTCTTTATAATGGGGACATTTGTTCATTGCTTCATGTATCGATACACATGATAAGCAATACACATTACCAGGTGATGGTCATGCCTTGAAGCACTTTGTCACCCATGAAGGGTTATGACTAATATTAGTCACACCTGAGACCGTGGCATACCTGCTTATCCAAGGTAACAGGTTCCATTTCCCTAACGGGTACCTTCCTGTAATAAGATAATGGGTTACTCGTGACAACGTCAAGTCTCAATAGGGACCATGCAGTGTCATATATTGTGGTAAGGAGATAGTATGACGGCGTAGCAACAGCAATAAGGCCATGCCCTTTGAGGTTAGACACTCATGAAATATTCATCACTTTACTAGTGGTGAGGCTCTTTAGCCTTCATACTAGACACAAATTTCACAATATTCTCTATGATGCTAAACACAGTTCTGCCGCATAATTAGAAAGAGTATCATTTTATAGTAACAAAAAAAAGAACAGAGTTCTTGTCAAGTCTTAATTCCCTAGAAATACCAAAGCGAATTTACACATTTGTCCCTTTGCACCTTCATCTGGTTCTTAGATATGTACAGCTACGTCTATCAAGATGATCTTTACCCAATTTATGTGGTCTAATGAAATAGGATGTCTAATTGATTATACCTGTATAAAACCCTGTATACCAGTTTCCCCCTTCACCGACGGAAAGCGAATACTGACAAATGTCCTCAAATAAAAGACGAGCTTTCCGTGTTTCACTAAGGGCTTCCTTCACCAACCAGGGATGATCTGATCAACCTGACAGTTAGAGGACAAAAAGTCACCACAGGTAGATCATAGAGTGACAGCACTTTGATCTCTATAACACTAATCACCGCACCAAGCCTGCTTGTTGTACACACTGGATCCCCTGGTCTAGAGGTGAGGATAGGATTACCTATCAAGGATCCAAGAGGGAGGGCTGATCCCCTACCTGGCCTTTCATCTCAGCACGTTTGTTATTTGCAGTGCTAATCTCGCCCCTGTTGTCCATTTCACATATGTCACTTTCACCTGTCCACCCATTTGACGTCCGCCAAGTAATCAGGACCCCAGGTGGGTTGGGGTTGTAGTGGAGGGGGTATAGGGGCCTGGTGGCAGCTCGCCACTCTCCTCTGTAGGTGCTCGGGGTGCTGCTGCTGGCATAATGGTAGTAGTTTGTGGTGGTGGTTGGAGTTGGTGGTGGTGGTTGATAGTGGTTGTGGTAGTGATAACGGTGGTGCTAATAATACATGCTGAAGGGGAACAATATAGGAGAGCACGGGGGTGAGACTGGCGTACGCACACCAACCCCATTCTAAACCCATTCAATTCGCCTTACGCAACACACTCGTCTAATTCATCTGATCCACTATGTTTGATCACTGAGAAACCCCCTTTGATCCTACCTCCTTTCACCACCACATATACACACCTACATAATGAGATCCGCTGTGGATCTCAGGTGTCCACGTCAGGGGAAGAAGGATAGCGACAGTTGGTCGTAGCACCACCTGCTGATGATAAGGTATTTGGTTACCCTGGGGTGGGTTCCATTAGCCAGGGCCAGGCTTCCTTAGACACTAATTATTCCCGCCCGATATGGGGAACTGCTGAAGCACGTAGACGATACAGTCCCGTGTGGTTGCATCATAAATTCAGAGAATGGGGTAAAAATACCCAGCGCGAATCTCCGAGGTTGGTCTGCAGTTCATCAGAGCTGTAGGCAGGGATAGGCAGTTAGCGAAGCAGAGTTAGTAATATAATCCTCATTAGGTTGGAACGTCTTATAACCAACATTTTGAATTAATTCTCTTACAACGAAAGAGGCGATTTGGGGATTGTGTTGATTTTGTGAATACGAACACAGATGCGAATATTTGACAGATATCAAACACAAAGCTGTGATTTATCTGTTATCACATACAAAAAGTGGGGTATTACTAATTCAGTATATATATATTATGACTGGGAATTGAGGCATACCATGAATGTGAGATGTGATCTACCAATGGCGCATAATCTCCAGCAGCTCATTTAATATTACAATGCGATAGATACAAAAATCCACCAGTCATCTAATATACAATATTATTGGATCGTCCTAGCCTTCAATCAAAGAACATCAATTATCTCGATAAGAAGTCTTTCAGCTCATTACGTCCTCCATCCACATATCTCATTCCATTTTTTGGTAATTCATATTAGGTCTCTTGATAGATGGGGAACGGAGAAACTTTACATGCTCTATACCATAGACGTCGAAACTTATCCCCTCAATTATTGCTCCTATGGGAGTGGACACCGAAGCAGAAAATCAGCCACATTTTCTCTAAAAAGATTGAGCTCGCCTGGAGCTCGCCGTTGGCAAGTGAGTGTGCGGCCATTTTAAAAATTGTTTGACGTAACCGCTCTCGGGGGAGATCGCGTGTGGGGCGAGAGTAGAAACGAGAGGCAGAGGACGGTGGGGGAAATCTACACCTGGGCTAGGTAGCCTGCGGGGGAAGACCAAGACAGATTTGTAGATAGGCAACAGGGATAAGATAATTAGGTGTTACATCTAGGTGTATCATATGTAACGGGATAAACAGGAGAAGAGTTTCAAGTCACGCCATTTGGAATATGGTGACAGCACAACCTCATGATAAACGTCCGTCATGGGTCTGAAAACAGAAATAACAGTGTCAGCGGAATCTAACAACTAACTAACCCACCTCACTTCAGCCAGTCACTCAGCCAGATGGTCCTCAGACCTTTAATCATGTCTACATGCATCCATCCAAACTGAGTGATAGCCAAATAACTAACCAACCAGCAAATCCAGCCGTCAGCCACCTGATCCAGCAACCATGCACTCAATCAAACAGACAACCAAGCAACTAGTTGCACGACTACTAGCCTACTATCCATTCAGCCAATCAATCAAGTGATTTATCATACCAGTGAACGATCCCTGAACCAGCCAGCTAAGCTATTCATTCATCTTTTTATCAATCAATCCGTCCAGCTGTCCAGCCAAACATCCAACAAGTTATTTCTTTTTCATGGTGCGAAATTGAGCAGCACACCTTCATATGAGGCTACCATGGTATATGTATATATTGCCATGTAAATAGAAACATATCTAAGTTAAAATGTATGGCATTCGAGAAGAAGATTAAAGATAAACAGTTCAATACAAATATATCAGCCATGCTGTTATCCTTTATATAATCATGCTAATAAATCTGTTATCCATAAATATATGGTGTTGTTTCTATGTAAGGTGATACATTCTATTATGTATGGCTTGTGTGTTTATATTCAGATGGTACAAATTTGTACTTTTAGACATTCAGAAATACTTTTACTTCCACTTGTATCCAGCTTCAGAGTATCTTTAGAACACGCATAAATCTACAATGTCTGTTTGAAAGATCTACAAGTGTAGGGTTTAAATCTAACCAGTGTTCTAGTCAGTGTATTTTGCAAATTGTGTTTTCTAATGATTAAAAATGGATAAATACTTACCTTCATTTTCAAATCAAAAACACATACCAAAGCAGTCCAAGAATCTCCTTTCGAGTGCACTCATATCCTGGATTCTGGTGAAATGAATGATTACAAATACTCAAGAATCCAGTGGCACATTATCAGTCATACATCAACGCCAATTCTCACTAATTTCATGCCGAGGGAAGAGGCACGTGCCAAGCACCTACCGCCACCTGGTGGAAAGGCTATACTCTTATCAGGTACTAGGCCCTAAATCTGCCCCACCATGGTCTAGTTCTATGAGTAAACCCCATTTGGGTTCTCAGGTAATCACAACGGTGTTGGGGTAGGTAGCAGTGGGGTGGGATAGGAACATGGGTTGGAGGTCATCCGATAGTGGTCAGCCAGCATAATGGTGGTCAGCCTGGCAGGGAGTGATGATCCACGCCCCATGGGACCCTGGAGGAGGTGGAAGGGGGACTAATTAATCTGACAGGAGACACATGCCGCGTTGAGGGCCGTGTAAGATGTTTGACTTTCTTAAGACCATAGCCTTACAGACATGGTTGTGGTATGGATCTAAGCATGGAATAGAATTGTACCTCACGATAACAATCTTTGCAAATATTCAATAAACTTAACGCGTGTTTCATACAGTCAAAATTAAACTGGCGGTATATGTATACACAACCTATATACATATATATATATATGTACATATTCATATGCACAGAAGTATTCATATGCACAGAAATATATACATGTAAAACAGTTCATAACATCAAGGTACACTGTATCTCAGAGTGACGCTTGACGTGATGTTTCGAAGTTGTTTGGCGGAGTTTTACCTTGAAAATTAGAAACATTGATAGTTATCCCACCTACACATACACAATATATATATATCTGAATGTTCACTGACTATATCCTCAGTCTCTCACCTACCCTCTGTACCGTTCCCACTTACAGCACATACCGTGGAGTAGACCCGCAGGCTATCAGGTATACCGTAGATGGCGCTAACGAGCACATACCTGTCACAGTGTGTGATTCATTCCCAGGATCGTGTTCCTGTGCTGACCACGTCTCTGCCAGACCACTAAGTGACCTGCGGCCATCAGAGACTAATAACACCAACACCACATACGCATATAGTTAGAGATGTAAAACGTGCCAGAGAATCGTGCACTTAAATTACTGATATTGTTAGGACCTAGTAAGTAGGGCAATTATTTATAGTTCTTTGTGTTGTCTGAATAGAACTACCTTTTGCAACTTTTTTTTCTCATTTGCGTTCTGTTTATCTTTAATGAAGGGAAAGTGTTACTATATATGTAGTTGTATATTCTAATGATTCTAACTCTCGGTCGTGCGTTGGTCATTGAAAACTCCATTGATAATTCTTGTTTGAAATGTGAATGTGGCGTGATTGAATCAATGTTACGCTACCCCATTTCACCATGTCACTGGACAATTCATTCCGGGAAAATCTGCTTTCTGGAACAGCTTCCTTGAACAGCAAATCGCAGTATGAAATGCTTCATTATTGACTCAGACGAGTATTTAGTCTTGGTCCTGAGCTTTTATGTTTACAAAGATATATATTTATACCATAGTGAAAAGTGACACAATTGTTAAATTTCCCTGACAGTGACCATATAATGTGAGACAGGAAATAACAACACGTTTCTTTCATATCCGGATTCTTTGTGAATAGCCAAAGGGGGACGAGGCTGTGGTTGTTGTTTGCTGGGAAGTTTATTAGAATGTGTGTTTTTTCTATGTCGATGTGGTCAGACTGCAGGGGACCCTCTGGCCTCACTTCCGACGTTTCTAGAATACCAATTCATAAAAGGTAATTGTTTTCAGACTGTGGCGTATGTTTCTAATTTCCAGCAATGTTGTACTACTGTACTAAAACGTAATGTTCCCTCCACAATACAGAACTGTCAAGTTTGTTGCTCTTTCCTAAAGCCAGCAATGTCAATGGAGCTAAACATTGTATGCCACAATCCAAATGATTTGTGTCTTAATCGTTTCATGACTGATTATAAGCAAAATAGATCCTGACCACAAATTCATGATCATCGCTATGATAAGTACGTGATATGAACACATACCTATGTTCATTTGATGTTTCATTTGATCTATTTGTAAGACGATAATGGTGAATGAAGTGGCACCTTTTATTTCTAACTTTCCTAAAACACCTGACCACCTAATGCACCGCTCTATAGCTCTCAAGTACACCCGGACCGTTCGTAAAGACATGGTAAGAAACAACATATTCTAGAGTGTCTAACCATATACCCATCAATTCAAGAGAATCTCGATTTTGTGAAATAAAAAGTCACTTCTCTTACTTTTGAACACTGATGTCATTTACGAATCTCGATGACTGGGGAAACAATCATTGGGTAGTTATTTTGAATAGAAATAATATATCTTTCTTTTTATTGCAAAGCATAGGTAGAAATATCAATAGTAGGTCCTTGATCACCTTGTCTGAAGCTTGCAATAAAAGCGCACAAGCCTTAGATTGGTCGCCACCTGTCTCCACTCTGTTCCAACTAAGAGGTTGGTATGGTTAATAGTTAATTCACAGTTTGTGTCCACGGATTCTCTCTCAGACCAAAACTTATTTTTCTACATGTGGGTTCTGGGAGCACAACTACTTATCAAGAAATATCAAAAGCATACCAAATTGATAATTAAGTCTACCTTTATGGTTATTTCATTCAAAAGTCACATAAAAGGAAATATGAACAATAAAAAAATAGCTTCAAGAGTAAAAATGGTCACATTCTCCAAGTAAAGGTCTAGGTCAGATAAAAGATCTGCTGGGAGAATGTCAGAACGTAGTGTCGCTCTGGCAGCCACTGTCCAAAAGTATGAAGAGAGACACCTACTTCATACATGAAACACCAGGCGGCGCCACTGAGCCATATCTCATCCACCCCAACGAGAACACTAACTTCACATATCTAAACATCCGCTTGGTTACATAGCAAGGTGACCATTAAATAGGTCTCCAGGCATATATAAGCCTTCCGGTTCGAGGGTACATAGTTATGTATTCTACAATGGTGAATTCTACATCTTGAGGACACAATAACCATATCCTAATCTACATGTGTGAACTCTTTACACAGAGATGGTTCGTATTACAAGTAAATGTAGGTCAGTCCACCATACTGCCATCCCAGGAGTTCTTTTCATATGGAAACACCAAACTGATCACACCATAGGCATTGTACAACACAAACTTTCTCATCGAAAACGCATTCCACTGATAATAGAATGGAGTCCATTGCTGTTGGCTTACAGTAATATATATGCACATGAATTATCACACTAGTCACAAGTTTGACTTCTCATGTGATTTTAAGCATTGATGAAAATTGTCAAAGATTCATTGGTTGTCGGTTGGTGGTTATTGTGCTCGTTTTCTGAGCTCGCTACCGCAAATTCATCATGCCTGGCCCTCTGTGACCCGGTGCCAAGGGCGTGGTCCTTACCAGCTGGGAATCAGTAGTTCATAATTCGCCCGCCAGGAGTAGATTGAGTCTTACTCCCCTTTCTCCATGTTCTGTGTTATGCTATCGCGATGGCATGGCTGAGATAGGGGTTTTACTCACTGCTTGCAGACCGGATCTTATTTGGGCACTGAAGACATTAAGAGAATATTCATGTAGTGCAATAGTTGGGGACCATGCCATAGCCTCCATTTAACGGTCCCACCACTGAACCACATTCCCCCAATGCACGTATCTTTATCATGAAAATAAGATCATAAATGTAATGTAGTCCAGTATATGTTGATAGACCAGTGACCCAGGAAGATTAAAGCACGAGTGTAGTGTGCGTGGTCCTCATGACCTTATTACTTGTAGGGCGAGGCACGAGGAACCAGTGTAGGCCAATCTGGCGTCTGTTGTAACTACCCGACACAGCGAAGCGTGACAGCATGCACAAGGGACGCTCTCTGCCCCCTGCCACTCCCACATCTCCACAAAACGGGGCACAACGTCGGGGCTCGACCACCACGCAGGTCCGAACCACAGGTCGTCCGATATATGGTCGACTGAAGGAGAATCAAAGAAGGGAATGGGGGTGGGGACTGGGGTGCTGGATCCCTTTAGGCAATTAGTGTCTTACTTTATGGCCGTTATATGTAGCAGACCTTTTCACATTTTTACGTGACTGGCATTTTTCCTGGAAATAGATTCAAGGGTGTGATACACGGAGCGAGAACGTTAATTTGTCAAGGCTAGCGAAGCCCAGATACATGCACGTTGGCCTACAGCGATGGACGTAGGATTCTACAAGAGGGTTTAATAGTAGAAGGAGACTGGTACTGTTCAAGGTGAAACAGATGGAGTGTGACAGAGAGAGACAGAGAAAGAGAGAGATAACTAGAATAACAGTGAGAGAAAGGGAAAGTTAAACAAAGAGACCATTTAGTAGAACGAAAGTAATGGAAAATGTAAAGTAATACATGGAGGATGGCTGGCTAATGGATACAAAATGAGGGAAAAAACGTTGAAAAGTATGCATGTGCAATAAACAAATAATTATCTAACACAGAAAATATATACCTCAAAGGAGAACTATCAAAAGTGTGGTAGTGTGTCAGGCAGCACTAGCGAGACATGACACTGTAATGAGCAATATAAGCAGACAACACTTGACATTCGAGCTGCAGCAAACTGAGTTTGTAATGGGATTTATCAGAAATATTAGCAATCTATGAATTCAGACGACATAATTAATGTCTATGGCAAAATCTTGTTTACTATGTTAATCCTCGCCCTCTCATCAAAGCAGTCAGTCATATTCAGAAGAGGATTTATCATTTTTTCATGGTGTGTGTATGTGTTGATAGTGCACTATTACCTAATAGGTATACATATTGCTTATAAACTGTGAATTATTGTGTCCATTACATTATTGCCTCACACAGAAATTGAGAATACCCTTCATATATATAAAATGTCCCATTCGAATAGCCTTCTGAGTTATACCATATTGCCCTCATTCAATAAACATTATCAGTTTTTATTTCCTTCCTAGTTTGATATCATTGGTGACCTGGATTACTCCATAAATTGCTATGTCACAGGTAACTGGATACTACCCCTACTGAACACTACCCCTACTTTGGACGTATAACTTGATGAGAAACAAGCTAATGGATATCATCATAATCATATCAGGGTGACACATGCTGAGGTTCAATTAAGCGCCGTAATGCACGTCCCATCAACGGATAATTGTAGGACATGATGATGAAAGCGGAAACAGGTAAATGATTAGCAGGATTCATGAAGGAGTCGAGAAAGGTTCAATGTATTTGATAACCATTATACTCTCTGGCAACCTGGATATACTACGCAAGTATGTAGAAAAATCATATCATATATATATATATATATATATATATATATATATATATATATATATATATATATATATAAAACTGTAATTATATATATAAGATGATAGGATTATAAAAGTACAATAATAATAATTGACGAGTGTATATGTTTGGCTTAGTAATTTATTCATGATAACTATGAGGTATTCGAATAAATCCTCTGATAAAAAAAAAAATTTTCTGCTGGTGATATACATCCGATCTGGTTGAGGGTGCGAGGTGAAAGAGGGGTTGAGACTCGTCTAGGTTCAGCAGGTCGACTCCCTCACGTGTCTTGACTTTAGCGCCTCAGTGGATCCAACGCGAACCTCAGGAGAACCTCATAGGACCTCTGGTGGGATGTAGCAGACTCTCTCTTCGTTTTATACTCATATAAAACCCGGTGGCTTTATATTCCTTATAAAACTGTAATTATATATATAAGATGATAGGATAATAAAAGTACAATAATGATAATTGACGAGTGTATATGTTTGGCTTAGTAATTTATTCATGATAACTATGAGGTATTCGAATAAATCCTCCAAAAACTGCCAAAATTACACTCAGAAAAAAAGTTTAGATATTATTAAGTTATCTAGTTCTTTCTTTCTATCCATGGATCGTGTTAGATAAAGGAGTACGGACCAGCTGGCCCAGTCTCCTAGTTCTTTGATATCTCCTAGAGATTTCTGCTTGAAAAAGTGCTGACGCACCTCCATGTCGAAAAGAGTGGGAGGTACAACGATCCAGTTTCAGATCATGTAACAAATTAAAGAGTTTTTTGTGAAACCAAGTATACGAAGCTCGTACTATAATATCTCTTTTGAGAAAACTCATCAACTGAGAGTCTGGGGGGTGAGAGACTCTGGCTTTCAGTTTGGAGACGAAAGTAAAAAGACAAAAAGGTGAATCAGGAATCCTCTTGAATGGGATTGTTAGAATTCGGTCAAAAAACTGAATTGTTTTTGATCGAGAGATTGAAAAAATGATATAATCATCAACACATTGAATATCTTTAACTAGAAGGGCATAACCGTCTTCAAGAATATTTGATTTTCTTAATAATGCCCGAAATCCTAGGAGGCAGCAACACCAGAAACATAAATCTTCAGTAACCTTCATATCTAAAGAAAAATAAATCATTTTCATTTCAATTTTTGAAATAGGTCTGGCTTGAGTGACTGCAGCACCAATTGTGCGTTTAATACCTAGTAAAGTTTGTTTAATCAAAAAATTATTGATATTAACATGTTTGACATCATTAATTTTGTGTAAAGACCAGACTGCGGATAGATAATTCACAATCGATGAGTATTTAAAATCTCTAGCCATGAAAGAAACGTAGAGACAAATACAATTAACGGTAGCAGGTAAAGGAATTTGATCAAATTCCCTGCAAAAACGAAGGTAATGGTTCCACTGGCAGCGGCGAGTATTGGTTGTATTTGTAGACATCCATCTGGATTGATACATCTTGACTTCAACTTGAAGACCTAGAACAACAAAATCCAGACATTAACCTGCGAGCATAATGATTATTTAACTTGGGATCGTATATTCTCGATAAATAATCGGGAGCAAGATTGTTTCTGCCAGGTAAATATTCCGCACAGATAACAAAGTTAAATACAGCTGCAACCCAAAAAAGTTCTCGTAGCCACTGCATTGTTTGGAGGTTACGACTTCTGCTGCTATTTATAGCGAAAACAACTTGGGTGTTGTCGCTTTTGACAATCACTTGATGGTTGCGCCATGCCTCACACCATCGGTGTGCCGCGACAACAATAGGCCATAGTTCTAGCAAATTGATGTTTTTGTCGGTAGTTTCTGTAGGGGGTAAAGCCCAATGGTGGCTATGAACATCGTTGACTTCAGGGTGTGATACGTTAGAATCCCAAACCCCAAACATCCAGTCGCTGCCGCATGTTCCTCCGAATCCAGATTGAGATGCATCTGTCTCTAGGGAATAAGAAAACACATGTTTGGGTATTATTATTTTTTGGGCACCGTTGAACATTGGTAGAAAACTTTTCCACCAGCGTAAGTCCGAAAAAAGCCATTCAGGGATTTTGCAATAGTGAATTTTGTCTTCCATAAAATTAACAAAATTAACAATCCGACGTGAGAAAGTCCTACCGCCCCGGACAACGGTGGAAGCATGTGAGAGATACCCGGCAAGGGAGGCCATCTCTTTATAACTGGCGGTTTCTTTTTCCAAGAAACAAGAAACGAGCGATATAACTTTTTCAAGTTTATCTTGTGGTAAGGACACTGTCATTTGATCGCTATCTATTTCAAAACCTAAATAAATAACTTTTTTTGTAGGATAAATCAACTTTTTCTCGTTGATCTCGAACCCCAGTGAAAACAAAAATTTTGTTAGGACATTCAAATGATCGTTACATTCTTCTATGGAATTACCCAAAACAACAAAATCATCGAGATACCCGAAAATCATTTGAATACCTCTTCTTTGCATTGAACGGATGATAAATTCAGTAATTTGGGTGAAAATGTAGGGAGCACATCGTAATCCAAACACTAAACGGTTTGATTCAAAATATAAATCTTTTTCGTTCACATTCCAAATAAAACCTTGGTATTTTCTGTCTTCTGGTGCCACTGGAACTGATCGATATGCATCTTTGATGTCTACTACTGAAAAATAGGTATTGGGGGATACGTTAGACAAAACTTCGTCTAAAGAAAGATACGAAAACTTTTCGCAAGTCGTAGACATATGATTATTAATGCTGGAAAACAAGGGACGTTTGCAGTCGGTGATTGGTCTGAGTTTCCCTGATTTTTTCCGAACTGCTCCCATGGCGTGGGCACAGTCCGGTGGACGATCAGAGGGGGAAACCTTTTCCCAGTATAACTCTTCCTTTAACGTATTATCCATTTGTTCTTTAAACTCTGGTATGTAGATACTGTTATAATTTTTTGATGAATAGACACCTGTAAAATTCTTATCTACGATTTTAAAACCAGAATTGACTCCTGAAAAAATGTAAGCTGCATTTTTATCGGGTCCAGAAGAATGAGAGAAACATTCGTAAAAAAATACGCAAGGGTTAAGCTGATTCTTTCTACCACCTACCGTGTGTTCACCAACACAACTACCACCACAAGGACGATAATAATAGGATAGATCTGCGTCCGGCTCATTGACCTGAAAAACATTTGAATCATTCACTAATTCATTGTTTTCCGGAACAGGATCAATTGTTATCCATACATTATTGTTCGAATTTTTACACAAACCATTATCATTTTCAACATCGATTTGAGGTTGGGGACTATGTCGAATTACTTTCTATGAATTCCACTGAACTCGCAGTAGAATTCGTCAAAACATCAACCATTGACTGAGAGGAATGAGATTCAATATATGATATTGCTCCCATAGAAGATATTTGATACTCTTGATTAGAGTTAACCGGGGCAACAGGTATCGCTTGATCATTGCTATGTATAGAGTCTATACGGGTGAAACAACAAACATTATCTAACATTTTTCTAGCAACATCGTTAGTACCAGAAAGGTTAGAAATAGAATTGAAAGAACCCGGGCAATTGTCCGGAACGACCTCTGCGCTGGACATGGTTTGTAGTCCCCACTTGCCAATTGGCCCGCCCACACAAATGTTAGGAGAATTACATTCTTTATCCTGACTACCATCATATACATCGAGATCACAACAATTCCGGCGATAAAAACGATACCTCCGGTAGACCTTACTTCATTTAGAAGTTTTTGTTTCACCCGTACTCTTTTTACACACTAGAACTGAGTGATTAGAACCACATTGAGTGCATTCGTGGCGATACAAGCAGTTGGTAAATGAACAACCCTCTTTTGAATTGTACTTCCAGCAAATTCCTTTAGGGCGTAGAACAGTATCGTCCGTGTTTGACCAAGCGTTACGGCCACTTCGTGGTTTTCGTTCTCCCAATTCCTTGAGTTTTTTATTCAAGGAAACATACGAAAAAGTAGTTTCAAAATTTAAGTATTTTTCCGAGAGGAAGCTGTCACCGTACGAAAAATACTCAAGGCCAAGTTTATCGCATTTTAAGCGTACGGCTTCGTCATAATCGACCAAACTTTTCCCGGTGTGAGTTGAACGCCTATCCACCAAATAAGATACATGGTCAGAATACGTGGAACTATCTAACCCCTGTTCGTTGATTGACCTTAGCAAACCCAATGAGGCGCTGAGCATTTGGTCGTATGTGGGCGTATCTATTCCTGGAGGGAAAAAAGGTTGAAGAGAGAAATATTTGCACTTACGCTTTGTCTTAGAGCTCCCTCACGTGTCTTGACTTTAGCGCCTCAGTGGATCCAACGCGAACCTCAGGAGAACCTCATAGGACCTCTGGTGGGATGTAGCAGACTCTCTCTTCGTTTTATACTCATATAAAACCCGGTGGCTTTATATTCCTTATATATATATATATATATATATATATATATATATATATATATATATATATACATACATATGAAATATATCCTGCATTTTGCAAGTTGATCATACATAATCCATGTAATCATTTATAGAGAGAACGCATAGAGAGAACGCATCAACAATCATGGGGTGACAAAATTAAAGTAACAATTACCAAAATTAAAACGAGGAAAATGGTCGAACATAAGATGACATTGTTCCTGAATACTTTATCTCACTGTTCGCCCAGTTGAGAGATTAATAAAAAAAAGATATTCTCGCAATCGTTGGAGTGGAACACTAATGAAGCAACAGCATTGATTATGGTAAGATGTGGCAAGAACAATATGACACGATCTAATGAAGAACAAGGGGGTAGAAAATGAATCAGCACAATGGAGTAGGGCCTTAAAGGGGATGCAGACAAGACTCAAACAAATCTTCACATTCTTATTCGGCCAGAATCCTGTCTGATATACTAAAATAAAGATCCTGGCCTGTCCACGGTAGTAGATATACAAGATACCTAACAAAGAAATACAGGAACACTCTATGACTATATTCAAACATGTTAACTCCACACCCCTTTCGCTTGCTCCAGGCTCATATAACCCCAGGCTAGACAATGCGGCCGTCGGTTTGTCTAGTTACTTGCCACTCTTGATCATTATGTGTAAAACCGCCAGTTAAAATCCCCAAGGTTTACACCTGTTAATCTTTGCGGGAGCGAAGTGTTCGTTGTTACAGATTTTTGTTCATTGCTATGTTTTATAGATCTGAGATATTCGTTTATTATCATATTCTATAGATCCGAGATATTCCTTGGAATTACAAATAGTTCAGATTCCTTGATCTATATTCAGTAGTTGGTCACCTTACAGATATCGAGATGGAAAATCCTTCATGAATTCGCCCCGTCTTGTATTTCAAATGCCAAAATGAGTAATACATAGGTGATATATGACATATCTACCATTGCCTGCACATAGGTAGGTATACACGAATTTTAATCTCCTGTGCATTATCTGATGGGATTTGTGTATGAAAATACCATGCAATAAACAATATTGACTATACTCTAGAGTGTTGGCGATATAGGACATTAAGAATCAATATCTTTCATATTAGAATACAATGATAAACAATGTCTGTGCAACCTAATTTCACAAATAGACATAATTTGACCTTTAGTACACTATTCCAGCACGAAAGGGCGTCACCACCTGACACGCGTCAGCCAGACGGCCCTATTACGTCACTGCCGGGAAATGGGTTTCTAGGCTTCTAGGAGACCCTTCTCGGTGTATGCCCAGCTCCGGCGCCCGGCCTCAACTTACGTCACATCCCCACCTGAAAGGCACCTTTGTTTGCTGTGACACGCCGGGAATAACCCCCGTTAGGTGCCGCTAGTATATGTAGTGTTTGCCGTGTGTCTGAGGGCATGTGTGTTGTGGGACACGGGCAGAGTCATTGATGTGGGTGAGTAAGTGCAATCAGGAAACTCTTCAGCCCCCAGCTGCGTGAACATGGTGACACCACTCTGGGTCTACAATAGAGGGGCTCGTGTACATAGGGATTTTGTATCAAAAGTAGGCGACCTGTGGACGTCTGTTTCGTGTCATCAAAATGCGATTAATTGTAGCCATACACAGGTTCTGACACCTCATATGGGTATCACACTTTTCTATTGTAATCAGATTGGATTAAATAGGAACCCATTAAAGAGAGTAAGCGAACACAGGTAGCAGTAGGGTGCTTAACATAGGGGAAGTTGACATTTATATGGGTGTGCAAACAAAGCGGGCGTAGGCATATACATTGTTCTTAGCAAATTGATGGCAAATATTGACATAGAATGACATGAAAATTAATACAAATACATCTTTGTATTGGGTTTATAGGGAGACAATGAGTATATATATATATATATATATATATATATATATATATATATATATATATATATATATATATATATATATATATATATATATATATATGTCAGACATGTCAGATACAATGCACGCTAAGATATTGAATTTTTCCCAGTACATCATGTCACATTCTAAGTATGTTTCTATATTCTTGTTAGTAGCCCCCAAAATTCACAAACGTTTTCGAAATCTACTATCACAACCGCTTAATACATTCAATTCCAGTCCATCTATTTGATCTGGGTGGAATATTTCCTCAAACTGCCTGGATTGTATTTTTACTTCTCGTCTAGGCCTACCTTTCTCAGTAATAAGATATCTCAGCCCTGGGCATTTAGACATTTTAATCTTCAAGTTGGTTTACTCTCCATCTATAATAATCATTCAGAGTTCCGAATACTTCACAGTGATATCAGATATAGTTGGTGCAGCTGATTACATGTATTCATGTACATGTACAGGTTGATTTTGTCAGCAAGGTTAGCCTTATTACGCTTTGAGAATATGCTAGAAAAATTATGGATATCCTGTGAAATCTGAAGATAAAGTAGTAAAAGGAATCGTCATTGACGCATTACAGATACATAGGTTACAGGTAAAGGCATTACAAGTTAGAATATCAGCGACAAGGCGATTTAGGACAATAAAGGCCCCTTACATTCGATTAATGTTTACGTTTGAAACATGATAGGATGATTTAGAATCTGATAGATAAAAGTCTCAATCTGAGCAACAGTACATTTTTATTGAAATGAAATACTTCCCGTCATTTTACTCATCAGAGGGTCAAGAATCAGTTTGACACCTGACAACAAAACATCATCAGGCACCAGCTTTGGTGGGCGGGACTTGACAGCGTCAATTGAGACTAATTCAGACATATTTGAGAGTGTGCTGTCTCGGCGACAGCTGGTACACACAGGCTGCAGCAGGACAAAGCTGCAGGCAGAATCCCTCACCTGGTCCCTTAATGTTCACTCCTATGGACACTAGAAGCCCCGCCACATATTTAGGGACCAGGGACCAGACACGAGCCCCATGTGTGTCCTGGTCCCACGTGGGATTCAATTAGCGGAACATTATGTGAACACTACCCCATCTGGCGGCGAGATAGTGTCATAACGACAGCCTGTCTCCAGTTGTGTGCTGTCCGCTACCGGTGAGGGGACCACCTGGGTACGGCAGAGTAGAGGGAAGTGTGGCTGGTGGAGGAGGTCAGATGATCGTAGGTAAATCAAGTGGAAAATGGTGACATCACACAGACTTTGAATGAAAAAAAATGTCATACTTTTGCAAATCTGTGCCTATAATGTCAATACAAATATTCTGCTTTTAATGAAAGATATATATATATATATGAACATAGTGACTTTCAGATATAGGCCCCTCTATCCATAGACCCATAGCGATATATTATTTGCCTGCTATATATCGGGTATGATATCATCTCAAGTTAAAGTCACTCATCAACCAGCTTTATGCTCGTTGAGAACACCTCACTGTTGTAGAATATACATCAAGAGAATGTTGGCTCATATTACACAGATGTTTCCCCATATTACAAGGATCTATGCCTAACCTTTTAGCCAGGATGTAATTATACATAAATGTTGGACTTAACGTTGTGTGTTTACTTAGTGGCATTCGCCTTTTACCTGTTTACATGAAGTTTACAATTGTAACACTCTAGTTATATTTATCTGTTGCTAGAAAAGAATATTAAATGCAAAGTGCACAGATGACTTGGACACCTGATTAAATATATGACGGTCAGTATGATCCATACCATCCTATTGGTTTATTTAGTCATGTGGGCAACAGGGTCATGTGGCATTTTAAGCTGTGCCATATGATGGAAGATGAATACCGACTCGGAGGCGACCTATTATATTATTATGATACATAGGACAGAGGTGTCTAGCCATAGGACAGACAGTGTCTATAAATAATCACTGCATTATAATCTATAGCACAAAACATAGATTTTACTTACCAAAACAGGATGCTGCATTGACGGTTATAAATGTTGTGATCCAGTGACAGCTGGATCCCCTAAAATAATACTGTGTGAAACATAAAATTGGGAGATAAATCTAAAACTAAAGAAAAGGAAACTGGAAGCGAGAAGCTAGAAAAAATGCACATAGAATTGGTTCTGCAAGAAGGTAATACGCATTCAATAAAGCTAGCACCTCTAACGAGACTCGACACACTATTGTCCACGACCCCCTATGTCTATAGGCAAGGCATGGCTATAAATTATACAACAGGTTCCCACAACTGCAGACCCTTAAACAGGAAGATTTATGAACCATGCTCTATCTCTATGCTACTACATCCATGGGAATCGCCAACTCCAGCGCTATACACTCAATACAAACCATGGGTAAATCACCTGTTTTGATATTTTATTTGTGATCCTCTCAGAGAAGGCTACGTACCCCTTTACTAGCACCACCACCATTCCCCCAAGATTTCCATTCATTCTAGAAACCCCGTGTGTATAGCCCATGCAGACAACAGACAGGAGCTGTGGAAGTTGCTGAAACACCCCTCGAACACGAGTAGGTGTCGATGTGGATGACTTCCTGAGTCCATTTCCGCTCCTCATACACCACCACGTGCATGCCTCACTCACCTAGATTCCCACCTGTAATTGTACGGTGTGGGGCAGCGGGGATTCCGGCCAGGTGAGAATACTTCAGGTGAGCCCTTTCACCCGGGCCTGGATCCCCTATACTCCGATTACGCCTGTAGGGATGTACTACTGAGCCCTTGCGCTACCCCTTACCCGCCCCCTTCATCTCCCTGACAACATCCCTTCTCCCATCGCCCTTCTCTCCACAGATGCAGCGCATCCTGTTTTCTCAAACCCTGAGATAGATCCTGACGATACCAGATCTAGTCATTACCATGGGGATATTACAATGCAACCCTTTGTCATACTATGGCGATACACTCAACATCTCGGTACAAACCGAAAAAGCTGCAATGAAGTAATGTTTTTAATCACATGCACGAAAGGTACTGGCCTGGTGTTGTCTGCTGTAATAAGTATCTTGATGCTCTTCTCGGCCCCCTCCTTCTCAGCACATTTGTTTCATCATAGAGTGCGACAGGGCGTTTTCTGAAAAACGTTGTCACCACGCAATGGCAATCAGGTATGCAACTGGATAGGTCCCGATCCAAGGTGACATGAAAGATCAGGATTGGACCCATCACAATCATTAACTAACTGAAGCGATTGATCCTGACTGTCTCAGTTCCTTACGATATAATGCGACTAGTCTAGACCCCGCATGCATTTCGATGACCTCCGGTCATTTCCGATTTGATACAGAATTGTGTGACCTGACAGGACATTTTTATACCGACTTATAGGCCCAAACCAACACTTTGAGAAAAGGAGGTACTTGTAAAGACTCCCTGCAACACGACGCGATGCATTACAACGCTGTGCAATCATTTCCATTTGCGGTCTGATCCCACAAGCTGTGCATTGTCTGGCACGAATTTCAATTAAGGTCTCAAATTAGTGCAATCCCCAAGTAATAGTTCTTCTATCTTAGCTAATTAAGCTTATCTATTATGAATGTCTTTGGCTGTTTGCCAATGTGGAACTTATATCAGGTAGATTTAGTCGGATTTACTTACTAGAGGCCTTCGTTACCTGCTGGTGCCTGGTTCAAAAATATAGGTTAATTGATGGCAGGGATGAGGAAGAATATCACACATCTATCTCTCCAGGTGCTCCAAACTATCTATACTTAACCCTTTCTGGCAGGGCAATGCCATATGGCATTCCCCTGGCCATGGCAGGACAATGCCATATGGCATTCCCCTGGCCAGGGCCGGACAATGCCATATGGCATTCACATATAGAATTGATGAACCACTCTGTATTTGTTCCTTTGTAACTTTTTGAAAATTTTTCGCAGAATCATAAAAATTATATGAGATATTATGCTAAATGTTGCCAGTATGTCTTCGAAATATCGGAAAGTTCTAATGAAAAATACAGATTTCCTGGAAATTTTAAATATGTAATTTCTCTTAATGATATTGACTACAAAAGCCGGCCATACAAAGGCCACAATTGGGTCTGGTGCCTGCTGTAGTATGGGTACATGGTGAATTATGTGTGGCTCTTGAAGGGTTAATGCTCTCGAATAGGGATGTTACCATTCCCCAATATACTTACCTGGGATTATCCGACATTCTCACTGACTCTGATCCGGAACTCGGTCAGATTATACCCAGATTCAGGAGAATTTGTTTCGCCCTGTCTGATACGAGACAGGTGGAGTATTGATCAGGACATCTCTGTTGGGTTGGGTGTGAGTATTACGGAGATGTAGATCCAAAAGGCAGTATGGGCCACCGTCGTGATGTTCAAGGAAGGGAAGATGAAGTCAACCCGGGACATAACCATAAATCACAGCTAGTAATATAATCAGTAGACCTTCAACAGATGAAGTAAGGTAATGCTTCCTTGCGGTATCAAAATATCGGGGAAGCAGTGGATACGCTCAGATCTGAGAACCAGTGTACAGATGAGGAATCACGGGATGTCCTTATTTCCTTGAATGAGAGCATATAAATTCAATATATCATAACCTGGGGTACTTGCCTTTGTAGGTAAATCTTATCAATGATAGGTAGCTTATTAGTCGAGGTTAATAGCCATGAGGACTAACCCCCTCCCTCTACCCGCTTCGCTCTATCCCACCGCACCACTATCAGAAATTCAGATGAAAGGATGCCGGATTTCCGCTATAAGATTGGTGTAGGAGATATTTCTCGGAAATTCCGCATACCAAAATGATCTTTAACACCCAGTTTTGTATGGAACAATAATCAGAGAAGCCACTTTGTATGTAACCTAATATCGCTACCAAGGTGACCTGAAGGTCAGACTACAGAGTTGAAAGGAATTGAAAGTGCGCTACTGTAAAATGTGTTAAAGGTTTCCACAATTTCAAAACATTTCAATTTATATACAACTTAATTACAAACTGCTATTCCCTAGCTATGTTGGCTGATATGTGTGAAAAGTCTATAGGTCACATAGGAATGCAACTGGTAAGGTTACCCCAATATCTCCCACTGTCCAGAGAGTTTTGGAGAAATAGTCTCTTGAGATTCTGTTATATGTCTCCACCACCAATATGAGGCTTCTTCTTTTCATTCTTGTTTCTTGAACTTCTTCAAACCGTGGGATCCACGGTGGTGGTAATGGGTGCGATGCTGAGACTTGGGTTCGGATATAATACACTGTAGAGGCGGTATAGTCCTTTGATCTATGGCCCAGGTAACCACCCTCACAGTCAAGCCCCTTTACCCCAAGTAGATCATAACTGACACGCCCGCACCCCCAACTCCCATACACCACCACACACTACCCTCTAATTACCTCCATCCAGCATCGACCTATGGAAAAAAACTTGTGGGCGATTCATAATTGTTAACACTCCGCCGAAGAGCCCCCCAGGGAGGGGGTTGGGACGTCTCCCCCGCCTACAAGTCCCCTGGCCAGGTAAAGGGGTGTGTATCCAGGGGTGTAAATGGTGATGACAACCCTCGGACGTCAGGGCTTTGACTTGGCGGGCTTGGTGACTGCGGCGCTTAATTGAAGAGTCGGCAAACGGTCAATGGTAGCTGGGCTGGTCAGTTGGTGGGAATTTATGATGTGAGAACGTTGGGGAGTCTCTGACTTGGTGGATTGTCACAGTGTCCAGTTTCTTCTGCTTCCAAAAGAGTTACTGTATATATTCCATATATATCACAGATCGTCCCAACCTGCAAACCTATCTGCCAAATGAACACGTTGGACGAAGCAATAGTGCTCTGTTCGTGCTGGGAGATATTTCAGACACCTCAGTAAATATCCAAATTATTCATATTGCTATGAATAACAAATTGCGCAACTTCATTTAAATTCGAAATACATAGCTGATATCTAATGCTTATATCGTGTCTCTCAGCTACTTTCAAACTAACATTCACTCACCAATACCCAAGGGTGCAATCTAATAGAATACATTATTGTTATGGATATATAACCCGAGAGAAACAATTGCTAAACGAAAAAAAAATGGTATAGGGAAAATGAAAATCGGTATCAATCCGCACTGGAAGAGAAGACAAAAGCAGTTGGCCATGATATACAAGTATAGAATGAATACTGGTATAAAATTTGTTTGTGTTCACATTGAGAGTATGTGGCTCCAGGTGTTTAGTCTAGGCCATTTTATTTCTCGTTGAGAATTTTTTTTTAGAATTAATACTGATTGGACCGAAATAAAACACTTACCAGCAGTCGCTGAAGCTCTCAGCCACGTCAATCCGCATCTTTCCAAATAGAACTAATTTAGAACAGAAGAATCCATGTCCAGTGCCCAGACTCGAATTCTCTATCACTGCAGTGCTAAAAAATACCTGAACTCGATAGCTTTAAAAGATGTCTGCCCTAAAACTGTGTAATATTTTCTGTGGTTGTATGTATACCCATCTCATCACATCTCATACCACTGACAACTTTTGTACTTTGGATTACTTAAAATTATTCATTTATCTAACTATTACCTAAATTACATTTGTATGTTTTACTTTTCTTCTATCTTTATGCTCGATGTGTAATACCCTTCTACTGCTATTTTTGAGAAATCGACCATTATACCATGTTGTATCAGAATAACTAGTGTAGGCCTATACGAGAAGTACAAAAATGATTTTAGAAATAAAAGAAAAAAATAGACCCATGTAAAATACAATTATTTTTTCTGAGTCAATGTGTCTATGATATATGACATGGTAGGACAAAATAATATCCGAATAGGCCAATCGGAAATTAGATCAGCATTTCATGTCTTGCAGAGGGAGTAAATAAGAAAATAGAGGCGAATCCTGGGCTTCAGTAAATCACATAACTATTGCGAGGGATAGTGACAACATACTCACAAAAGCCATAAATCAGGCAGTATTTAGCCCTGGTTAATTCTACACTATTAGACACGAGCCATTCCTATAGATAGAAATCCAGCACATAGGACAAGAATAAATTTATGCCTGTTGATGTCGCATTATTTAGGTCTTCCTTATCATCAAATTAAAAGTTCATGTCCTTTAACATTTACTATAAAATGTACAACTAATAGGGATGAAAATAGCAAGCAAGACAAAAGTGGTAAACCTTTGCACTTTGAATCATTACGGGATACGAGAGCTTACAGAATGTAATGCCATTTTAGTTGAATAGAAGTTCAAGATGAATATGGACGCGAATAGCAGAGGACAAATTATAGCCCGTCATGCCAAGGTTAGTAAACAAACGTTACTTTCCCTATCATGAACACCCATTGAAATTATACACATGGATATCTAATGACTACCATATCCTTCTAAGTACCACGCAGCTGCTACTTACTGATTAATTACAAAACTCGTCCGTTGCCAACACTGCATGCACCATTGAACATGGTATCTGATAAACCAGTTTTAGGAATTAAAGCGCACCAGAAATGCCCCATTTCATGTAAGTGGTCACGACAGTGAAGTGTCATTATGATGTGACATATAGAAAGAGAAACGTACGTGTATATATACAAGCATTTCAACTATTCATGACTTCTTATACTGCTATGCTAATTCCAAACCCCTTCTTTTTCTTATCCTAATCTCCTCCAAATCAACTTAGAAAACGTTAAATCCAGAATCATTCCTTAAGTAATTCTTTTGTAAATAAGCTACAACTCAAGACAGTGAAATAAAGTGGAGGCACAGGATGGTATTTATTTTCTTATTTTAGATAGAAACGTTTCGGATTATCATAAATCCTTCATCAGGTTAGTCATTTCCTAAATAATTCTTATATCAGTAACAAAGTATAAATAAGTGGTTCAAAAGCCTATGCAGAGTCTTGATCTGGAATTAGTCAGATTAACGACAAAACAGTGAAAAAAAGAGGTATGATCATAGTATAGGAATGTGATATGCTTAGCTGTCTCCTACCAATATTCTAAACAGGGCTTAAATCTTTTACACTTGATTAAGAAAATGTCACTCTATCATGTTTTACATGTGCTTCATAGAAACCTTTACTTGAAGAGATCAGCAGTAGGTTAACATTTCATTTCCACCCACATTCTTCACTACTTTTTAAGCTCAATTGACTTACGTCTGGCTGATAGTACAAAAACTTTACAACAATGTTTAGAATCTGTGAGAAGTAGCACCTGGACAGGTGCTAAAAGCCTGCTGGAGACTGGACATTCTCACAGGCCTGTCCTAATGGTGGCTAGTGTCAGCACCATCCTGATGGTGGTCAGTGTTAGCGTCACCAATCACTCCAGTGGTCACGTTCCTCTGACAACCTGACCAGTGTCTCTGACCTCTCCAGTGTGATTGTGAACATACCATGAACGCGCGTGCGTGATCCGTCTGCCTGACCTCTGACCTTTTGTTCAAAGCAAGAACACATGCAACTCACGAACCAGATCCTCGTATGGCATAAACCCCTCCGACTAAATGCGTGGAAGCTGCCACCTTGAACTTAAAATACAACTGGCTGATCAGCAAAGACCAGATGTGGTTCTTCGTAGTGACTCTAGAGTTTAGTTACACTTGGGTTCTTCTATAATCGCTTACTTGATGATGATATCTAATATTTGAATTTTGAGATAAGAATTCTATACATACGAGGCTTAGACTCGTCCATTTAAAGAAGAATGAAAAGAAAAGGTTCATACATGCCACAACCATGCTTATCATCAAAAAATGGTTGGTACACATCAGTGCCTTTTTGTATGTATTGCACTGAGAGGTTAGACATTAATATAGCATCTTCCCATTATTCTATTATTCGCAAAATCTGCTCTCATTTCATAGATTTCCACCGGTAACCTTGGAAAGGTTTATACAATTTTGCTCACTAAGACTATATCGATGTGAGCAGACCATCCTTGACCAATTCTCCCATCGTTATATCTCCTACATCTGAAGGGAACGTCGCCATATTGTTCCCGTTGACCAGGTGAGACACATCACTATTGTCTACCTGTTCGACCAGCACCTTTGATGATGCCCACATTTCAATTAGACACGCCAGCATTTTCCCCTGGACTCGCTTCATTTACTTCCACCCTCATCCGCTTCTCTAACCCCCCCCCCCTCAATTGACGCTCACCTGTGTGCATCCATCCGCCCTCCCCGCATGACACCCCTGCCCTTTTTTACCCCGTTCCATCCAGATTGCCAGGCGGAGATTTCTAGGGAGAATAATTGTCGCTGGAACAAAAGCATCATCAAAGCGAGGCTGACTTTGTCGGTGTGCAGAAGGGCAGATGTCCCGCGGGGCGTGCGCACAAATGTGCTACGTCATCAATGGATGAGCCCCACAATGCATGATGTAAGGACGTCAGTCATGCGTACTGCAGCAGAATAGGTGCAGGCGGTGAGTGTGACAGGCGTGGTCAGTGGGTAGGAGTAGGGAGGATACTCAATGCTAGGAACACTGTGAACAATTCTCAATGCTCCCCTGGCGTGATCGTCCATTTGTTATGGTCAAGCGGCTGACTGGACGTGGAGTTGTCAAGCGGAGGGGCAGGAGACCACGCCGGGATAACTTGAATGGGTCATTGTGGTCCTCCCCAAACCAATGATTATACGGTACTAACGATTGTAACAGTGTTCAATAAACTGTTAAAACCAATCTGTCGACGTATATCGACAAGTGCAGGCATTCTTGTTTTATTTTGACCTTTACATTAATCATCAACGATTAGTTGCCTCCATATCTGTAATCAAATGTTCAAAGCTACATGCGTCGTTCATGAGAGAATCAACTAGTACTGATCAGTAATGATATTATTCTCACATTCACCCAACAAAATGTCTGGTGAAAAGACAGCCTTTGTTCTGTCTAAAAATAAAACAAAATCATCCCTTCCCCAACAGAAAATGTTCCCATTATTGTCTCAGTGTCTTACACAGTCTATAGTATACTTATGAGATTGTCTACTCGTCAGTCGCCGGCGAACCAACCGTGCATTGAATTTCTAGGAAAATCTCGTGTGTGATCTTCAGAAAGCATCGCCAGCTGTCCAGATTACATCAGACAGAGGCCATATCGTGGGGTCTATTATGATCCGTCCTATATATGTACGCCACCCCTCCAAGTATAAAGACTTTGTAAAGGAGGGCGTTGCCCACATCAGCGACCAAGTGGCCCACGGGAAGATGCCCGGGGGCTGGGCACGTGCGAGTGGATGTAATGAGTGTCCTTTCCAATCATCTGCCCGCGGTGATTCTAATCTAATGACGATGTAATACTGGTTAATGCCCATCTGGGCCCGTAAATCATCAGGGTTCACTGGGCTCAGCTCTTATAAACCGTCTGATCAAGGGCCACGTGGGACCGTCCGAACCAATCAGGTTTATTTACGATTCATTAATTACTATTATGCAGACATAGTGTACTGATTCACGGACCTAATGATGAATCCGATGCAGGTACATCAAAGAATAAGGGTTTATTCATTCAGAGATAATTAGAGATCTGAAGACCTTGATTTATACTTACTGTACAATTTCCTGTGTACTTTATAAATGGCGGAGACAATCACATCAGTAATCAATAAACCTTGGATATTGGGGACTTTTGTTCCTGTGTTTCACCAAAGTGAATAATGATTCTATGATGCTGAAGATCCGTTTCTCATTGGATCTCATCACTTCTTTACACCTTCGAAGTCAATCTTTTGTGATAAGAAATGATATATTGTAAATCCATTAGACAAAGGCAAGTACATATACCAGCTATTCTTTACTTAAGTAAGACGTGGCGTGGTTGAGCAGGTCAGATCGGGGTCGATCTATCAAGTATTTAATAAAGGAAGGAAAGGCACCGTGTACATATAGCAGCAAAAATAAAGCCACCATTCTTCTACACTAATAGCCTTTATGAAATCATTATTCACAGAACTAAAAGCTGTGCTATATGGAACTACCTGATCGGAAAGGACCATGTAACGTCTGTAAATAAACTTGAATAAAAATAAAAAAAATAAAAGATCGTAACCACATGAATTGACCAGAGAAAGACCTTCGGTTTCTATCGTGTTGTCAAATTACACGCAGACAGTTTAGGTGAAAGAAAAGTGTGCGGTGGGTCAGTCTTGTTATCTCTTTAAACACCTTGATGTAGTGCCTTAAAATCATGAGCCATGGTATGCCAATCACCCCATCACCCATCCACGTGCTATTGCGGGGATATCTTTATGGAATCTGACATCCCAAACCTGCACCATCTATGGGCCTTGGTGCATTCCCTGCGGCTTGTGATTAGGGCATCTCCAACAAGGCGGGGGGTCTTGCCTACACCCAGGGACCTCCTCCAATATTCACCTTGCTATAATGGTTTTCGATTGTAGCATGGCACCCTAGTACCCACCACTGACCATTAACAAGCTTTTCACCCCTGCTTGACCATGCGAGTGACCACTGGATGACCGCCAGGCCGGAGGGGTGTAACCAAATGCTTACACCAGGCTCCCGCCTTCTCTGTCACACACTGAAGTTGGGAAAACGGCGGCGAACTGCATGTAAGAGTCCCGGGGACATTCTCATGGGCGGACCATGGAGGCAGGGGGATTGTGTGGTGGGTTTATGGATAGCCCCTCATCACCAGGTAGGTGTGAACAGGTGATATCTTACAGCCATTGATGTGTGCAGTGGTAGGGGGTAGGTGTGCTATACAGCAGAATGGAGAGAAGGTGGGGTCGACACAATATCTCCATGCTGGGACACTGCTCTGCAGGTCAGCCGCGGTCAGCAGTGCTCAGTGAATGGTCAGTATAATGGTCAGTATAAAGGTCTAGGGTTCACGTGGCTTCAGCCATGGTCATCACCCCTACATCTACCCGACCCTGCAACCTGAGGCTATTTAGACATAACAGTGGTCAGCATTGCACTCTGACCCTGACCTTGACCGCATGGCTGTGCAGGTGGGCTCGGCTAACTGACCATAATTAAACCTCCTTCATGACCCCTGACCCCTCCTCTCTACCACTGGTCACTATAACACCTCATAATTCACCTACCTACCCCCGCAGCGAACCGCGCCCCTCGTGGACCCCTCAGGCCCTCAGACTGACCTACGACCCCACCTGTGTCCATCCTCAAGGTCTGGGAGCCGCCCCCAGTGGTCAGCAGCCAGCGCCCACACTGGAGGTCTCTTTAAGCCATGACAGACCTTGAATGACCACCACCGCGTTGCCCTTCAAAGCTCCTCCCGGTCTACTGCCCACAGCCTTTAATCTCAACCACACCCCTGCCATGCAGCCAGCCCCATGGATCAAGTAAAGGCCCAACAATGGAGGACAGCGAGTCCTGGGTTGTGGGGACGGGGTGATCACCATAATCAGGGCGGGGTGGTAACGGGAGAAGTGTGTGGTTGTGCCCTTTGAACCTGAAAGTCCGCGGCTTGTTTCATCTTGGAAACTTTTTTTCCCTTTGCTCTGTTGTGGAGATGAAGTTCTCACGGTCTGACGCCCGGCGTGAGCCTGACACAGGTACGGCACACGAATCTCAACACACTGCATAGTTTTCTCACTCCGGGTGGCAGAGCTAGTCTCTCACAGTGAATTATTGGAGCACCTGGTTACTTGATACATTTCTGCAACTGCTTATCGACCTTTATTTGCGGTCAATGACGAAATACATTACTCTTTCAGGCACATGGTAATCTTTATGATAAGTTGCGTAACCGAAGAGTGTCATAGCGCCTCTAATTATTGGCCAGCAGAGTATGGTATTGTCTATTGAAATATTAGCCAGAATGCAGTCGTAACTTCAATACACCGTATGGCTTAATAATATGTATAATGCCATCCTTAGGCCGGTGGGTCCATGCATACCGTTGCATATTTCTCAATACCAATTATACGAATGTAAGATAAGACCCCTGAAATATACGGCATATAGCCTATGAGCCATGGGGGCGGCCATGACGCCCCCCAAGTAGGTGATCTTCACTAATGGAGGTGAAAAAGTGGGTGTGGCTTCATGAACTGTCAATGACTCTGTTCCCTATAGAAGACTGCTACATTTAATGATCTATATCTATTGGGGGCCATATGACCCATTGCATCACAAAACTAGCAATAAACACACCCGAGCCATCGATAAGACAGTACTAGAAAAAGAACCTCCAGAAACTGAAAAATATAGACGTTCGCCATTGTACTTTGGTACATCCATTTGGGATAATTTACCAGAACCAACACTAAAACACGTGATAGCTCATATTTCAAAATACAGATAAAAGAATACCTGCTAAACAACACTGATACTGGGCAAGACCAAATTTGAAGAAAACGGACCCAACCAGCCACCACCAGTCACTAGTATTCTAGCCTATTTTATTTTTATCTTATCTCATTAGCTATGATAATAATATATTTCGGAAAAGAAAAAACCAATATATTCAGATTCGATCATACAAAGTTAAGACAAAGTCAAAACCCTACTGTATTAGTTGTATCGTCCTGTATCGTCCTGTACTGTATTTATTGCTTTTGCCTGAGAGCAACTCGATTTACATGTATATAATGTTGAACAATGCTATAGAACGCCTAATAGGGTGAATGTACGCTATTTGCCAGAATTGAAAAAAACTTGCTATCTTTTGATCGTTCGTATGGTCGATATTATTTCTTTGTTTAATTTTGGGAAACGTCCTTCAGAATCTGAATATCCAAGGTCACTTCAAATGTGAATACCTTTACACATCTTTAATGGAAATGAAGGACTTACTTTGAAAAATACTCAAAAAGATTCTATTAAAGAATAATAATGATAATAGTGATAATAATGATAGTAATGAATAATGAATAATTGAAGAATACTCAATGTAATATATGAAGGAGCAAACTCCGCTCTTTCAAAATTATTCTCATTGTTCAGTTTCAACAACGTGCCCAATAATACCAGGTTCCTGTTTCACGTATATTAATTTTATTTCTGTGTTACCGGCTTGAATGACCGACTGGTCGTAATCTACTTTTCCTATATTCCTCTTTCGACACGTGTCTGCTTATTGTAGAAGATAAACCAATAAATGACTCTCGAAGCGATGCCCAGGAATTATGGTCACACTGATGCAAATGATACAAATGAAAGGGTATATACATCCTTGCATATGATTGTATATCATGTAAATATAATAATCCGATGAAATCCATGGCTAACTACTCACTACAGAAATATACCATCATTTTTAAAACAATTTGAGAAAGGACCTCTAAGTATATGAATGGAATAAAAGACGCCTAACATGTGAATACATCATACGGCAATACCCGTCCTTTATGATGTAATATCGTACGTGCACGTTTGCATATCACGCATGTTGACAATGTATATGGTCAGTCAAAAATCAAGATTAACGTTTACTAAAAGTGCACTTATATAAATGTGGAATGTGGGGCGGGAGTCTTGTTGATTGAGGCCTGACCCCCTGTATACATCTTAGCAATGCATGCATCTATTAAGCCTAATAACTTTAAGCTGGCTTTCAAAATACATACGTGTAAACTCCACAATAATAGAGACAGTGCTAATTATTCAGAACTGCAGGAGTTTTGCACACACACACATATTGTGAGTGGGCATGTATGCATATTTCAAAGCCCTTGGTTTGGCAGGTTGTTTGACTTCCGTTTAATTAACATAACAGCAAACCTGTTAGAGGCTACATTTACACACCCCTCACGTGGCGAAGTGCAAAGTACTCATTCAAAACGTCCCTGGAAGTATATAAAAATGGAAGTTGTACACATAGGGCCTCCCTCCCTCTGACACTTACTCCTTACTCAGCCACCCAACAACGTTTACAAACTCAAACAGCTCCGCTATAGTCTGATGAATGTGAAGGAGGTACTCTGGGCACGATCCAATGTTCCAAACAAACCGCCAGGTTGGGGACTTTACACACATTGGGCACCAGACTTTGTCCCGTTTTGTCCGTACTCAAATCTGTTCCACAAAAGGAGGCCGACGATAAGGGCTGAGGTTGGATCTGGAAGGCCAACACGGGGAGGTTGGTGTGTGTGTTAGGCAGAAGGTGGGAACTGGGTGGGGTGGAACGAGGAGTAGCCTCAACAGTGTTATCCCCAATCCGGGTGCACGGGAAAGGGGTGGGCACTATTAGATAGACCCGAGAACAACGCACGGTGGTATGCACACCTGTGTTTACAGTATGCTTTCACCATCCTGGAATCCGTGGGGTACCTCATAGCATACCTCCATAGGAATTATACTCCATCCATCACCAGGGGATGATTGGATGCAGAGGGATTCTGGGATTATCACTTTGAAACCCCCTATGCATTTAAGCACCCGGAGATAAGAGAATACAACAGATGAATTTGCGCCCTTAGAACAATTGCTTCTCAGGGAAAGGATTTACATCATCGGGGAGTATCTTCTAGAATACTGAAATGAGACGACAATACCATAGGGTAAAGGGGAGGGGGTGTCCACTGAGTTCTCTATGCACTATGATAGGCTCAGGCCTAGAACCCACCAACGCCGACGCAGAATTCAGACGTCCCGATGCACCACGACGCGCAAGTGTGCGTCGTAGAGCGTGTCGTAAGGGCGCGTCGGTGTGCATCGCGTATCGGTGGGTTTGGCCCTTTATCCTACCCCTAATAGAAAACGCCATAGGCTTAACATGGAATTCGTTTATGTCACGGGTGTGACATAAAGTGTTGTTTATGCCATTACTTTCTAATACTGAAAAAATATGGAAACGGGGTAGGATAAAACCTGTAATATCACTCGTCTTCGACTCGTGAAATAATGGAGCCCACAAAATGCGTTACATAAATAAACTCAGACTCAAACTCGTGACGTCTCTTGATATTACGATGTACCTCCCAACCCAAATGGATTTTGCGTCTGAGAGAAGGGTGAAATCATAGTGACGGACCATCGTTGACCGATGCGGCCTACAATACCCTTTTTAATTCCAACCAAAGCTATTTGAATGCACTATGATACAACCGTTCTCCATTTCCACTCACCACAATGCTGGAAATTTGCATCTCAGTGCGTTGTAAGGTTTTCCTTTTGCATCTCAGAAGGTAGAGATCCTCTAAGTCTGTAATTATAAAAAGATACCCCATAGGTAGTAAGTTGCCTGAATAGCTAGTCCTGGATGAACTATAAATCCACAATTTCACCGCACCCCTGTACTCTCACCCCAACATCACGACAGACATCGCTATTAGTGTAGTATGGCCCGAACCCCACAGGTGCACTTTAAACATTTCCCACCCCTTCACCCCTCCCTCTCTGACCACCCAATCTATTGTAACCCCCCACACCCTCTCTCTGCCTGGAGAGGTTGCAGTAGGTGCTCAGGGGTGGGTGATCCGCAAATGGGGATGTTTTAGAGTGCGTTTGTCCGGCGTGGTTACTGAAAGCCAAGGTCCGGGCACGGGAGTGTTTATATCCTGCTTTTAAACCCGCTTTGGGAAGTAGCCTCCTCCTGACCCTGCATGTAGAAGGCGATAAGAGGTTGATATTGCCCGTGTAAACCGGGACTCTTTTGTTGACTGGAGGAGTGTGGCCCCCCTCACCGTACACCTGGAGGCGTGGGAGTTCGCACTGGCAGAGGGATCAAATTCTCAGCATTCTCAATCGTACTCTCCTGTTTTGAAATTTACTTGGTAGGCCTGATTTCATATCCTAAATGGTTTTTTTTCATACAATGTGCTTTAGGGTGTCAAAAGAAACATTCAAATTAAGAAATGAAAAAAAGATTATTTCACAAGAAAGACGTCTTTCGAATCATTCCTCCAAAACTGAACATTCTTAATGGATTTCTGAACACTCCTCAAAATATAGAGTTAAACTTATTAGGTGTGTCAATGTTTAATATTTGTTACTTCCCTCTATAGTGTACTGAAAGCCTGCATATATATAGAGGTTGTGAGAAACATGTGGATTCAGGCATTTCAATAGAACGGATGAAGAGATCTGTCCAAAGACTTCAGCGGGTATTAGAGATAGAAACAAGTCCATATTACCTGTGTCTGTAAAGGGTTAAAAGAGAATGAATATTGACTTCAGATTTTCAGATCTATAGTTTTCACTCTATAGCTCTTTCAGTACAACATGGATAACACTACCAGAAATTACTGAACATCTCAGCCTAGATGCCTGGCGGTAACATATAAGGTTAAACGATATCGATTACCTGCATGGGCATAAATCGCAGACACTAAAGCTTGAAATGCACAATAAAATGCCACAATGAAATAGAATATTATGGTTGAAATATATGGCATAGTCACATTAAAGACTGCGGACAAAAGAAAAGATAAACTGCAAAGAATTACTATCAATCAAACAAAAGATACATTGCATTGACTAGATACAAACACATTAAACAGACTATCTAATGTTAAACTATTCAAAAGATAAAATATGTACACATATTTGATTTGGCTGATAAAGAGAGGTAAGCTCATTTGCAAAAAAACTGAGAAAGGAACATCAACTGCAATGCTAAATACAAGAACTATAGTTATTGCTATCCTCTGCATAATTCCTAATTTCGGTATTTGGTGCAATATAAAGGCGTGAAGCATTATACCAATTGTAATCAGTCTACTTTCCGGAGGTATGTGGTTCAGTAGAACGCATATATATCCATTACACTTATTCATATAAAGATACACTTATCTTGGCGGTATACACCACAGGACATTTGGGAGCTCACAAATGTTATTTCTTATCGAAGCGTTCTAATGAGAGAAGTAGATTTGCCTGCAGCTTTTGTTGACGTGTCGTGCAGTAGGTATGAGTGGACCTGATCTCAATGGCCCACTCCCTTAAAAACACAAATCAAGTCTAGCCAATTTACAAAATTGCTCTTTAGACCTGAAAGGCTATACATAAACTAGCAGGTCCACCGTTCAAACATTGCTGCAGCTCCCATTCATAATTGGACAAAAGCCACAACTTCCAAGCCCTTCCATTCATTTACCTGGCTGGAGTGGTAGAGTTGTGTGTAGCCAATGGTGGATGGGGAGGTATTGCTGGTCAAAAGGTCAACCACGTTACCTTGACCCCGGTCAGAAGGTCAATGAGACGCGCGGGTCCGGGATGATGTGTCGACCACATGGTCAGGTTGGAGCCCGGCGCGCGCCACCATCAATATTTACCACGTTGTGTAACCACACCGCCAGAGGCGCCATCAGCGTTTGTGCCCCCGTGCTCTACCAACACGTTCAAGACCCTGGGGGAGGTGTGGAGCTGTCACGTGACCCTGCTGAGCCCTCAGAGAAACATGGCGGCCGGCGGCGACAAGTTTGCTCACGTGTTTCATTAGGGCGTCATTTTGTTTTACTTTCCCCCGCGTCGACCTCCTGAACCCGATACAGGCGGTGACTTGAAAGCCAATGAAAGTCATCGGCATAGGTGCAGTTTCAGAGTGAGGTGTGTTCATAACCCCCCCACCACCCATCCTCCTAACACATAGCTCCCAAAGGTGTTGTCCTTGATAATCCGTAATTCAATTTACCGCTGGTCTTCCGGCGGGTGCGTTCTCTGAAGTGTAACCCGCCGGGGACCAGTGTGAAATTCATTTAAGGAGCGTTCAGTGAGAGTTGGCGGCGTTTTTTAAAAATACTCCACAGGTGGTAGAGGATGGGAGGGAGGTTGGTAGGGGTCCCGTAAACGTATTCCCAGAGTAACAAGCCATGAATAATGTCCGTCGCCAGGGAAGTATAACAAAGTGGAGGCGGTGCCCGTTTTACTGTCTTTATTGAATTCAGCCTCGGTGGTTCCATGAGAAAGCCAACAGTAACACGGCAATAAAATACACAACTGTCCCCATCACTACGCCAGCAGTCAGCTTTAAATGACCGCCGCTTTGACAGACACGCCGCCAGTGTTGGCTATCTGACGGTGAAGACGTCACATCCAACCTCAATCAGTGCCGACGTAGTAATGGTGATGATAGCCGAGAGCCTTGCTGAGTTTCCCTTGTGTCGCAAAGGGGCTTTGTACAAATTGATTTGGGCCAGAGGCTACTGGTACTACTTGATGGCCTCAAGTGGCCATTCCTGGGAAGTGGTCATCGAAAGTCTTTTTTAACGAAAGTATGGCCTAACAAAGTCGTCGTAAGGGATGTTACTGCATGGTGATGATTCACCTAATATAGCGAGAGAGAGAAAAATAAAAATAAAAATAAAAAAGAGAGAGAGAGAGAGAGAGAGAGAAAGAGAGAGAGAGAGAGAGAGAGAGAGAGAGAGAGAGAGAGAGAGAGAGAGAGAGAGAGAGAGAGAGAGAGAGAGAGAGAGAGAGAGAGAGAGCGAGAGAGAGAGAGGGCAGAACATATCAGTTAAAAAGGCAAATGAATGCCATGAAAGTCATGAAAGTCATGAACAGGGTAGGAAATTCATACAGTGGAGTTGGAAAATTACAACTATAATGCCCCAGTCGCACTGGCGTAAAAAACTGTGTTATGCCGTGTAAGCACGTTTACGTTTCTTTACGTGTTATGAAATCTACAAATACGTCTTAAACAGAGGCAAAACGCGGAGGTACGAACACCAAAGTCTCAGTGCATAACGTGAACAGATTTTAGAAAAAAACGAAGATCAATTAAGTTGATCGAATCTTTCGAGCTTTTTAATGATACACCCATCATCCATCTGATTGATTGTCTCAACTCACACAGGAACTCACACATCAACTTATCATCAATAAAGCTTTTTCAATTGAACTTGGGGCGCGCCTGGTTTTGTGTGGTATCTCATCTATATACGAATTTAAAAAGTTTTGAACTTATCTCTTTGCATTTCATTGGTACTCGATTGTTGAAGGAAGTCAGAATAAGTAGAGAAATGTAAAAGATAAGTAAAGAAAAACGTTGACAATAGCAACCTTTACATGGTGCCTACCTCTTCAAATATATAGTAAAATCCTCAGAATTCTGTGAACCCTTGCACAGAAAAACAAAACCTTACACTATAAATACCCCTATATTTTTCATGTCCACTGCATCAGCATAGCCCCAGACCTTTTTTCCAACTAGGACATATATTACCATGCATGTGCACAACCTGATAAATATAAATTGCCTGATGCATTAGATTAAAAAGCCCACAGCAAACAGCCCGTGATTTCAGCTTTTTTCCTTGTGGTAAACCGCCAGGTTAAACTCTTGTTATTATTCATGACAGGAATCAGAAGAGCGGCTAGGGGAAATAATAGGCTCTGTGTTTACCCCTCATAGAGAAGATGTCTGATTGAATCTGAGTATGATTGAATCGTGTGTGATGCAAATGTCGTCAGCAGGATGACTCGTGCAACAACAGATTTATTTGCGAGTAAGATTACATTTTTTTCTTCTCAGACATAACACATCTGATGTAATGAGACAATCCTAAGAAGGTTTAAAAAAACATTGCTGTATTTTCTTTTCTCCTGTCCCGTGCCCTGGATCTTTGAAACGGATGACACATTCTATTACCGACGCCCCACTGGGCGGAAGGCCCCAAGACCACACTTTTTAAGATGAGTCTTTGTTTTCCAGTAGCCGGAAATGAGAAAAGATATACGAAGGAGTCGAGAAAGGAACTAGGAAAAACAGAGTGGAATAAAGAAATTCAAAAACAAATCATGGTTCACCGAAGTAGAGGCGGTGGTAGCGTAGCGTTGGGTAGTCAGCTTTGAGCTGGTGTGGGCGGAGTTTTCTTCGATTTGCACTTCCTTAATGGTTTAGGCCTTGTACGCGGACTGCATGCTAAAGCCTCTGCCGCGTGAACATGCACATAAATCAGTGAGCCGCGTCGTGCCTTTGACCATAAACAAAAGCCCTGTGCCATCTTTTATGTGCGCTTCCTGTCGCAGACGACATTTTTCCAAATCAGAAGACGACACTGTCTCCAAGCGGAAACTTTGCTGGTGCAGAGGGTAGTATCTTTAAGCAAGGCTCCTTATGGGGATAATGATTGGAGAGTGATATTAGGGTTTTCTTTTTCACGTTTACAGGATGTCACGTGACCAGCGACGTGTGACGACAAGACCGCCACCTAGCAGTTGTCATCTTTCAATGCGTCGGACGCTTTCTGGCGGTGAGCGTCACCTGAAAGACGGCGGCGTTCTTTCATCCGTCTCTTTGATCAGCTAGATCACCTGGACATGCTAAAACCCAACGCCATTGACACGGCCAATAAGATTGTTTCAGGTGAAAGGGGAATCTTTTCTCTTTCCTCTATTCAATTCGCCCTATCCCCCTAGCTATAGGTATACAATACATGTAATACCATGGGCCAGAAAAACCGAGAACTCTATACAAAGTATAGGGATGGGAAAGCCTTTGAAGCTTTGCTGGAATCGCAATAAACTGGCATTCCTCGGGACAGCGTGGTTTGCTTTCAAATTCAGGGCGTCCGTATGCAGCTCACACTCAGAGAAGCGAGAGGTCGGGACGTAAAAAAGACACCATGCCAGGCTATGTGGTGTACGCGCATTGCCTCTGTCACCGGTGAAATTCCATGACATGTGCCCAGTGGGAGGTGGCCCTGTGGCTGACTGAGTCGCATACAGGCGTGCCATACAGGTGTAACGGTTTAATAAGTAAGTAACGTCGACCACGAATGCTGGTATAATTCTGTTTAATTCTCAGGATACATTACATTATAAAGGCAAGGAGCGGCGTCACTATCTCCCACTCGGTTCTGATAGGCGGAGATAAGCAATGATAATTAGAGTCACCTGTCAATCAGAGCAGGGCGTGTTCCTACCATGCCTGGTCAGGGCCACCACGCCTAGTAGGACACACCCACCAAGATTATTTACGTACATGGAATATACACAATTCGAATAATTGGGGTCATTACACACCTTCCCCCCTAAGTGAATCCAAGCATTTGGATTTATGCCATTTTCCGTATGCTGATGAATTGAGAACTTCTTAGTGTAAACTACTAACCTACTTTAGCCTTAGTCCAGCATCTCAACTAATACAATAGAGGTCATTGTAACATTACTAATGAGCAAACTATTATTTTTCTATTTAAGACCCTACTAAAGATAGCATAATGACAAATACTCCATTATGTAATGTCTTTTCATTTAGGTTTTGACAGCATTGGCGTCCAGGGAGGGGTCGAGCTCACACAGCTCCGGTCGTCGTGGGTACGCCTGGACGTAGGGTTTGTTCCTGTGTTTCTGCCGGAACCATCGGTATAGCGAGGTCCCACTCCTCATCCTTTTCTGCGTTCACTTCGTCCAATTGTTTCTTTACCATTTTTAACACATATGTGCGTTTTACATACACCACAATAGCACCGGCTATAAGCCACACTGCTACCAAATCACCCAGTCCCAAGGACAATCCGGAGATAGCCAATACCTGAGTACTCCCGAATTGGGTGTCCTTGTCCAATGTCCATTGCTCCATTTGGGTAACCGGTAGGGTCAGTTGCCCTAGTTTAACTATGTCTTGGTGCACTTCGTAATCCACAGTCTCGGGCCAAGTTATCTTTAAGGACTGCAGGTCCAGATGAGGCGGCGGCGGTACGGTTATCTTCCTAAAGCCTACTTTGACACTGCGCACCTCCCAATCCTTGGACTCTAATCCACACCTTTCACTCAGATAGATCGTCGTGATCTGTGATATTGTTTCCTTCCTGGCTGTGACACCGCTGCACCGATGTATTAGTGTGGTTTCTTCGAACGGCACTACGGTAATCAGGAAGGGTTGTATTTTGTCTCGGATCGCTAACGACCCTTCGTCAGGTTTCGGGGCTATTTTCACTTTGCACATGGTCGCTTCTTCTTCCGACACTAACTGTACTTCACAGGATCTTTTTCTCACCCTGATCGCCGGAAAACACACCGATGGCCGCTTGCCCACACACACATCGGAATTGGGTAGGAAATGCGAGGTTGATTCCGATGACATTGCCACTCGGGGTTGTCCTTTTATGGTCCTGGTGAGGTTACCCGCAAACACCACCGGAAAGTAATTCAATTTATGCGTAATATACACTTCCCGGGTAACAGCGGGGATTAGTACTTTATATGCTAATTTTCCTTCATGCACCCAGAGTGCTTCTATGTCCACATTTCGATAGTACCAGCTGGGCTCCAATGGCGCATATCCTTGGTTTTCCAGGTCTTTCAGAACTTGACGTAGCTCACTGGGCATCATAATTTCACGAGATAGCACACCCCTTTCCAGCTGTATGAAGCGTTGATGAAAAATGTCTACTTCCCTTAAGTAGTCTCTCACCACGATTTCCATAATGGTGAGCGCCTGGTCCATTAAATGTTTAATCTGCAGCGCTTGAATGGCATAGATGTGGTCATTTACCTTATGATTAATTTTGGTCACTATGTCCTGTAGTTGGGTGGTGTGTGCTTGGACGGCCAGTAGTCCTTCTCTATTGTTTATTGCGTAACGTCTGGTGACGTCCAATAGGGACAACAATTGCTGATCATGCTGTTGTAGGCGGCCTATCTCGGATCCTAGTTGCTCTACTTGGCCCGCTAGTGCATGCACATCTGCCTCCGTGGCTACCCCCAGACATGCTTTGGCCAGTTCTGCCATAACCGACCGGAATCCTCTCTTTTTTCGCGATGGTGCTTCCAATTCTTCTTCTACTCGTTCATGACCCATACGTACTGTCTGAAGGAGGTGAGACAATCTCAGCTCCCATACATCCTTGGAGTTACTGTCCATTCTGTCTGATGATAAGTTTTTATATCCCTTGATTTGTTCTTCAAAACCTTCTAGGTTTGGTGGTACTGGAGCTTCTAATACTACCACTACCGTCCATAGTGCGGCCAGTACCCGGGTGGTTCCTTCCTTGGTCACAGCTACTCCATCTTTAGTTAGTAACGGAGAGTGGGGAGCGCCACGTCCTTGAGCTCCGTTGAACAGACTGAGGAGAAACATGCATACCGTGGCGGCACTACCGATCCCCATGTTTTAGCTGAACTCTGACGACGAGGATGAAGACCAATCTTTGTAGTTAATTCCACTGGCCTCTGGAATTCCTCTGGCTGACCGGTGTTCTGCCCGGGACCGGGGGGATCTGGTGGTTTTATCCGAAACTGAAGAGGCGTGGTCCACTGGGGTTGGGTCGGAGGCTGCTCTTGACTCGCCGTTGCTCTGATTTAAGTCGCGTCCCTCGGTCTGTGTATTGTCAGGTACAGTGTCAAGTGCCTCCCAGTCAGCGGCGGTTACGTAAGATTCGACATCAAAAGGCGTGGCTTGTGTACTGCTGTCATCGGTCAGGAGGGTTTCTTTGTTAGAGCTGGTTGATTGGGAGTCACTAATCTGTGTTTGCGGCAAGTCTCCTTGGGAGATTGTAGATTCGGTACGAGTGACACCTGCATCTGTTATCTGGCGTGGCAGTGGGCTGACCGATTGTGTATTCGCCGCGCCTCCTTCAATGCTCGTCTGGTTATCACTAGGTGTTGTCGTTATCCCGGAAGACAACAACACTTTGGTCCCTGTGTTAGATAAGGGTTGTCCGTTATCGCCTTCACATGGATAGGTTGACTGTTCGGGTCTCACAGATTGAGGGGGCAGCCTGCGGGTGGTCAAGTGCGGCGGCCTGTAATCTAGCGGTCTGTGGTCACCGGCTTTATGTCCTCTAGGGGGCTCCGACTTCTTAGCTTGAGACCGCTGATTAGGCCGAGATGACACGTCTGGCACATATCTGTCGTGTATTATGCGCCCTCGTAAACTTCTCGCCTTGGTTGATTGCATCGTTTGGGAAGTAGTGTGGGCGGGGGCATGCTCAGCTGATTGCGACCTTACACTCCTTTGGTCGCCGCTATCTTGTCTGTTGGGAAGAGGCAGATAAGTTACGCCTGTCGGGGGAGCCTTGAGTCTATCCATGTTGACGGTCATTGATCTCCCCGAAAAGTGATGTAGTGTGGCAACATTTCCTTTGATTCGGGTGATAGTATAACCGTGCAAGTAGGGGGCCTGAAATGTGGTCTGTCTTATGTTGTTCAACAGCACTTCCTGTCCTATCCGGTACCGGGGCGCTCCAGGTCTTTTATCTAGTCTCTCTTTGTTCTTTTTCTGCACTTCTCTCGTGTGAAGTCGGGCGTCTTTTAACGCTTGACTTCTTGCCTGAATCTGGTCATGCAGCACCTTCAGTTCCTCTCCCACTGGTGTTCTATTTGCACCAATAAAAGCTGTGTTAGGTTCTCGGCCGTGATGTAAGAAATACGGTGAAAACCCCGTGACCGTTGATATTGTTGAACGATAAGCCCAGACTGCTGTATGTAAGTGTTTTTCCCAGTCGCTCGGGTGACCGGCCACCAACTTGGCCAAAATACTTTTCAGGGTCCCATTGAATCGTTCAGTTTTCGCATTAGTCATGGGGTGGTAGGCCGTAGAGTAACGCCATTGGATGTTTTGCGAACGGCAGATCTGCTTGATGGTGGCATTTAGGAACTCTGTTCCCCGATCAGAGATGACTATTTGAGGGGCTCCATGTCTAGGTATCCATCCTTCCAGGAAGAATTTTTCAACCTGGACAGCTCGTTTGTCGGGGATGGGGGCTACTTCTACCCAGCCAGTGCAATGATCAATACACATGATCACAAACTTGTTTCCTCTGGGTCCTTCAGGCAATGGTCCGATCAAATCGATGCCCACCACTTCGTTCGGTGAGGTGGGTGTGGGCATTGGCTGCGTAGGGGGATATGTCTTTACCGGCCGGTACAGCGCACACAGGGAACATTGGGATAGCACTTCCATAATTCGCCGTTTCATGTTGGGCCATTTATATCTACCTACTATGTGGGCGTAGGTTTTCTTCATCCTTTGATGGCCTATGTGTTCGTGTACTCCTTGCACCACTCTTTGAGTCAATTCGGGTGGTACCACTATACGCGGGTAACTTTGTTTGTGCACTTCTTGAAGAGTGTAGAGTATTCCTTGCAGGATGACATAATCGTTCTCCCCTCGCTGACCCTGTTGATATTGGTGCATGCGTATTTGTCCTTGGATCAGTTCGTTTTTTGTGAGTAAGGGGTCGTCCCAAGGATGATCGTCAGATCCTTTCTGAGGTTGGCGTGCTATTTTCCCCGTCAACATAGATGCTGCGTCTATCAGAGGGTCACTAGTCCCTATGTCACACTCTGCCACTTCCACTTCACTAGTGTTTGACCGGTCCTGGGGGGGTAGCCGTGAAAGCATATCAGCTTGGACGTTGTAGGCTCCCTTCCGATACTCTATCGGGGCACCGTATTCAGCAAGCAAGACGGCCCATCGTTGCAATCTGGTGTTTCGATATTCTTGCTGGAAAAAGTTCCTGAGGGGCTTGTGATCACTTATTATTATAAAATTGGCACCTTGCAAATAAGGATTTAGCTTCTGCAGAGCGTAGATGATGGCGAAAGCTTCCTTTTCAATGGTGGCCCATTTCTGCTGCGACTCACTCAGTTGTTTGGAAATATACTGAATAGGTCGTTCAATACCTTGCTGATCTTGCTGAGTGAGTATACCTCCGATGCATGTCATACTTGCATCTACATATAATTTGTACGGCCGATGGGCGTCCGGGAAAGCCATGACAGCCTCCGAGGTCAATGCATTTTTCAGGCGGTCCCATGCTTCATGGCGACGTGCACTCCATTGAAATACTTCCTGTTTTCTTGTCAGCTCGACCAACGGTTCCGCTACTTGGGCGAAATCGGGGATACATTGTCTATAGTATCCCGCCAGTCCAAGAAACCTCTGAACCTCTTTCACAGTGGTTGGTGCTGCCATCTCCCTAATGGCTTCCACTTTCCTTGGCTCCGGCCTGATACCACTCTCTCCCACTATGTATCCCAGCAACTTGACTTCCTTTTGCCTCAGCATGCACTTGTTGGGGTTGACGGTCAAGTTATTCCCACTGAGGAGTTCGAATACCTCACGGAGATGCCGGGTATGATCCTCTGAGGTCTTTGAGTACACTATTATGTCGTCCAGGTAAACTAGCACAGACTTCTCTAGCAGTGGGGAGAGTACTTTGTTGATGTATCGCTGCCAGGTAGCGGGGCTATTGCAGTAGCCTTGGGGCATCCTCAGGAATTCATAAAGTCCTCCTGGTGCGGTGAAAGCCGTTGCCTCTCTGCTTTCTGGCGTGATTTTGATTTGATAATATGCATTCTTTAAGTCTATAACCGAAAAAATGCAGGCCCCTGCCAGAGCATCGAATATGTCTTGAATATGGGGCAGAGGGTGCGCGTCTTTCTTACACAATGAGTTCAACTTGCGATAATCTATACAGCAACGTATTCCTCCGTCCGTCTTAGGCACTATAAGGAGGGGTGACGACCACGGACTTCGGCTGGGGGTAATTACTCCGTCTTGCAGTAACTTGTCCACTTCTGCCTTGACTTTGTCTCTGAGCGCCAAGGGTATTCTATATGGCCGCTGTCGAATGGGCTGATTGTCACCAACGTCTATGTGCATAGCTATGTCGGGGGCAGCCTGTAAAGGTCTAGCACTGATATCAAACACCTCGGGATATTGATCACGCCATTCATCCAGCTCCAGGTGTACTCCCGCAAGTTCGTGTTTGTCCTGTCCACAATAACCGTATGTGAACTGCATATCGACTATCTTTACTATCCTACTCTCACAATCCAATTGACATTTTAACAGTTCCATCAAGTCGATACCCATTAACAAATCGTGTTTTAGTTCATCACATACATATACTTCTACTTCTTTTCCACACAGAGGGAGGTTAGCTATACCTCTTGTTTGCAGTGTGTGACCGGACAGCGATTTCAACGGTGCTCCTGGTTGCAATACGGCGGGACGATTGCTGTCTAGACAAATAGCTTTCCATTTGCTGGTTGTGATCAAGGATCTGGACGCGCCAGAGTCAATCAGAGTGTGTAGTTCAATGTTGCCCTGGTTCATCGTGACACACACCCGACCGTCTGACGCCGCTATTAGTTTCCCTGTGGCGGCTGTCCATAATACCCTGTCTGCCCGCCTTGTTGAGGTGCGAAATGTCCGGCCGGCCCACCATTCTGGGGGGCTTGGTTCCATCCTCCGTCTCCATGTTGCTGTCTGTAAGCGTCGTGCTGGTCCCCCATGGGTTGGCTAGGGCAATCGCGTTTGACATGGCCAAAGCCTTGACAGGTGTGGCACTGAATATGAGGGTTGGCCCTACCTCCTCGTCCTCGTCCTCGACCCCTACCGCGGTGGTTTCCTTCAGAAGTGCCCATGTAGAAGATGTTAGGCGCGTAGGGGGATTGTCCGGGGGTCCCGTAGGCATAGGGTGCTGCTTGTGGCGGTCCGTAGGGAGCGAACGGAGCCGGGGGATATCCCATCCCCGGGCCCGGGTACGGAGGCGCCGTGGGGTAGGAGGCCGTAGCTGGCCCAAACTGTGGGACGGCCCCTGGTTGTGCGCCTTGCCGGCCCCCTCCTTGTGCTGCGGGCCCTACTCCCGTCGTTACCGCGGCCAACTCAACAGGTACTTCCTTGGTTTTAGGCGTCTTCAACCCCATTACTAGCGACTGTACCTGTCGTTCCAAGGACTTAAGCACTCCAGCCAGCTCCTTGAACTCCGGCGAAGCGTCCGCGAGTGACGGTTGAGGAGTTGATACGGCCGCCTGTTCCAAGTCAGTTTCCTCATCTGCCTGCATCACATTGGCCGTATGAGTAGCCAAATCAACCGCTTCTTCTACAGTATCGGTTCGATGACTGCCTACCATCTCCTTTAATCGTGTGTTCCTTAACCCGTCCAAATAGAAGTCTCTCACTAGGGTGGCTACCATTTCAGTTTTTTGCTCGGTCGTGGTATAGGCCTTATCCACACAGTTCATAAAACGGTTGCTGTACTCATCTACCGTCTCACAGGGGCCTTGTTGCGCCTTTTCCACCTTTCTGCGTAATTGTTTGATCTCAGCCGGGCCCAAAAACTTCTTAAACAGGGCAGCCCGCACATGGTCCCACGACCACTCCCGTGGTGGTACGGCAGCTGCGTATTCTTCTTTTAAGTTGTCAATGAATCGGGCTAACCCACCTTTTGTTTTTGTCGACAAGGCTTCCATGAGTAATGTGCTTCCTGGGTTGACATTTCTGTCGGCCCGATCAAACCCATCCATCCAATCCTTAAGTTCAGCACGGTCACATCCTTCAGCTACCACAATGTGCTTGGTGTACTCAGTCAATCTCCGTCGAGTAGCCTCGGCTACCGCTAAGTCAAGTTTCTTCTGTTCCCTTTGTTCAGCCATCCTTGTAGAGGTCTTGTAAATCTGTTATTCCTTCACTGCTTGTTTAAGTTCAATCCTGGCAAGATCGCCACTGTAACGGTTTAATAAGTAAGTAACGTCGACCACGAATGCTGGTATAATTCTGTTTAATTCTCAGGATACATTACATTATAAAGGCAAGGAGCGGCGTCACTATCTCCCACTCGGTTCTGATAGGCGGAGATAAGCAATGATAATTAGAGTCACCTGTCAATCAGAGCAGGGCGTGTTCCTACCATGCCTGGTCAGGGCCACCACGCCTAGTAGGACACACCCACCAAGATTATTTACGTACATGGAATATACACAATTCGAATAATTGGGGTCATTACACAGGTGTGCCATACATAGTGTGGGGTGGGGGGGGGGGGGGTGGGGCAGTATTAGTCTGAAAAAGAAATTAATGTTGGAACCTGGAGGCATTTTGTTATTTATCTATTGCATCCCCCTTCCTCCTCCTGTACCACCTATATACACGTCATATATCAACCACACAAACCCATCTCACGCCTCCCAAAATGCAACCTGTAACCCTTACTCCCCAACTTACACCTGGGTCACCTCGGCAGACCACTTTATTAGCTCAGGTGTGGGTCTGGTTGACAAGGTAGCCACCGTCCGTATCATAACCGTCACCTCAAAGGGCCTAGAGTGCAAACACCTACACTCACCACCCCTGAAAAGAGAGAAAAAAAGAAAGGAAAGTAAAAGTGTATCGCCTACCTATGTGAACACCCATACTCATATTCTGGTCCTGGGAGCTGTTTCAAAACGTGGGTTAAGTCTATGGTTTTGAAACAGCTCCCAGATCTCAAATTTGGCATTGTGGTTTGTTGAGAACATTCCTATTCACCAGGACAATAAATCATTATTTTGTTAGGACATCATGAAAAGACACAACATTCACAAAATTATCTATCTTCTTTTTCGGTTTATTTTGATGTGTATGTGGGAGTGCAGATACATATAAATGATTTTACACATGTGCACGTAATATACACCCTTGAGTGTCTCCCTATCAGTCTTTGGTAATCTTAAACCCTTTTATCTTTTGATATTTACCAAAAGCATATACATTGTACATAAACGACTCATTTCATGTGCCATCTTTTCCCCTTTTGTGGTTAATTATAGCAAGACATTCATAACATATATGTATACGGTTACTGAGATTTCCCTGTGGATAATATATTGATGAAACATGTACCCCTTGTGTCAAAATATCTCATGTGGATTATAGTAGCTAATGATGCACGTCCCTTTCACATGAATCTGGCATTTTAGTTAAGGTTATCCAGTCAGGCAGCATACCTGGACACATGCACATTGAAGGTGAACACCCTGTTGTTGGTTAAAGCAGAGGTGACATAGGCAGTGCGCCAGGCAGCCTCTCCTTGCTGAATGCATGGCGTGGAACATATTGTTGCATCCTATCTACAATGGCGGCACCCAGCGGAAACACCCAAGAGACATCGCAGTCGTGTGTGGGAGGGTTAGTCAAAGAGAGACTCTGGGCTTAACACGCATGCGCACAATGTACACGTTTGTGACGCACACAGAGCGCGTACAGTGACGCGTTCGACGCGTATTCTGTTCACGTGGAGAAGCGTGTTTGACTAGGGGCCTGTTCCTAAAACCAATTTCTTAAAATCCTTGCAGATTGCATATTTCTCAGCTTTTTCCAGATTTACGTTCCCCACTGTTTCGAAAGGAGTTTCATGGTAGACTATAACATCCTACTCTGTTAAAGTTCAATAATCTGCGAGGGATGTTACTGTACTAGCAGGATATTAGTCTCATAGGAGTGTCTAGTCACAGACATAGAATGCTCCTGTGTGATTTCAGGAGCCGGCCCCATGTGCGTCATACGATTCCTTCATATAGAAGAGGACACTCGCCACTCTCCCAACCACCGCGAGGGGGCGTTTAAAACAACAGCACACCCCATCCCCACCCACATCACCACTCCACTCCCGAATCTCTCCTTTACCTGGGCAACACTATGGGGTGCTGCGAGCGCATACAACAATGGCCGCTCACATGTCACGTGACGTGTCGGCGTCCTGCACCGTGCGCGCGTCATTTGTCCAACGACTTAGTCGGCGGTGGGTAAATTTGAACTGAACTTGCTACTGTATTTAAGTGGTTTTAATACCCGAGGTCCACAGTGCCTGCTCATCGCTGTAGCCTGGGTACAGGACACAACTCGGCTGTTTGTTGTCATGGCTCCTCCGAGTGACGGGCATGCCAAGAGGATCGACTCCAGGGGGGCTTGACGGGAACACCCTCGTGTCAAGGATCTAATGTCTGTGACGCGACACCTTAGACAAGGACTTACTGCCTGGCCGGCTACACTACAGGGCCTTTTATTCCTAGAAGTGCCACACACAGTCTCACAAACAAAGAGACACAGCAAAACCTCACTGGGCTGGTTTCATTTGCACACAATGTAAGCCTTATATCATGAGAAGAATGAAGAAAAAAGGACTACGCCAAGCATGAAAGACACAATTTACAACTTACACTTGCTCTATTCGTCCTTATATTTTTTAAAATCAGAAATCTTTTCTGGCTTCTTTCAGCTGTAAGTGAATATATATGTTTCCATCATGTCAAAATGGCAGTTCTTAACCCTTTAGCTACGCTATGATGCCTAGAGGCATTCCCGGGCCTAGTACGCTATGATGCCTGGAGGCATTCCCGGGCCTAGTACGCTATGATGCCTTGAGGCATCATTTCTGAAATTAAAGCAATTGCTATTTTCAATGAAATAATGCGAATATTTTGATAATATTTTTTCCAATATAAGTAAAACTATATCATAGTTAATATCATTACTATTATATAATATCTTAATTATTTTGGATAACCATGGAGGTTTTATAAAATGACCTCACTGTGGATATTGTGAGAAGTGCCAGCGTACTACAGGGTTGAAAATGGTACTACAGCGGCGTATTTTGGGGTGTGTATTTGGCACTATGCAGCGTAGTGAAAGGGTTAATATAATGTATGGTAGGCCTACTGGGACAACTTCCATTGAAAGTCAGTTTAGTACTTGAATGGAACTCAATTACCTGATTTAAGATAAGATTGCCTGATTTAAGTTAAGATTTGAAAAAATAAAGAAATTGACTTGTTGGGCTAAAGCATAGGCCTATATACAAAAGGTGTTTCAGGCAAGGGTGCACAGTATATTAGATTTCATAACAAATATTCCTGGCATATGTAAAAAGCTATCAACAAGAATGTTTTAATGATCTACACTTTATAGTTGTATCAAAAACTGTTCTTGTTTAAAAGAGGAAGGTTTTCAAACACTGAATTAAACACTTTCTTTTAATTTCTTTTAATTTCCTATTGAGTACAAGATTCATTCGCCGGTGGCTCTGAGATTCTTCCATATAGATGGCACAAGAAGAGCATATAACATGTCAGCGCCATATTGGGATTTAGATGGGCATTTTCTAGAGCACACACAATATGGTTCCAATGGAATGCAAGAAGTCCGGATAAAATGACCATGGGATACTGACCAAGCCAACCGTGACCCTCAGGACTCGACTTTCTGCCGTTGACAATCTGAGGGAGAAATTGATACTGCCCATCTCTATTGCGGCCCAGTACCCTTGAGAATTTCCCCATAGAAATAACAACGCTGCTGTCAAGGCACGGTGGCATGTATAGCAACGGAGTGATGCCATGGGCTCCAAGGTATACGATGTTAACAGTCCTTATCCTAATTGTCATGTTTTCAATGTGGTCCGAGACTTTGTTCACACCCCCTCCTTTTCAGATACATGCAGTTATTTATGATTTATGGCGATGCTTTAGACTTGCTCAAGTCTTTGATCATGGACATTCATGATTCAAAAATTCTAAGGGGTCAGTCTAGCGATGTTTGTGTTACTGGTTATTGTCAGAATGTAGACCTATGTGTCTGAGCATTCATGTCTATGATTGTCGTGATGGGCCCGATGGTGTAAATCCTACGCGGTTATGCGATTTTCAATTTTCTATTGAACCTGCTTCTAGATGGTCATGAATTAATGGGAATTTATAGAACCATCACATATATGTAGTGCTCATGGTGAGCAGAGATGTGGGTGGTGGAGGTGGTGGATAGATGCGGGAACACAGCCGGCTTCACTTCACACAAGGCCACACACTACGTTACAGAGAACAACCACTTAAAATAACACCCACCACGTCCAAAAGTCGGCGACATGTCCGTGTCCAGATACTCTGACGGGCACACACCATGTGTGTAGCAACACAGCAACCTCTCTGCGCATGTGTGGTGTGGATGACCTCATGATCACACAGGCATGACATGTGTGGAAACCGATGTTCCTTTGAATATTTTTTGCAGATTTTCACTTCTCTAACGCAAACAGGCTACAGTAAGGATACGTGTGGGAAGCGATCCAGGATATCACACACACTTTTATAAGAATCCCACTTTTCCAAAGCAGCTTTTACTCCGATATAAGTTCTAAACACCGGGATGAAACCTGTTCACAGTAGAACCTTTAATGAAATTGTGCTTTTTAGTTGGGTTGGTATCCCCTTACAAATATATCTGACCTTTTAAGAAATCTCCTCTACTCTGCAATTTATGATGTTGTTCATATATTCTATACATTTGATATCAAGGTCTTAAACCCACAACAGAAATATGTGAGAATGATACTCGAGCGGCGCTAGATAATTAGCAAAGACGGTAGCAATATTAATATGGGTTTAGACATGCAGTTCTCTAAATTGGTTTGAAATTATTTTCTGGGGAAGCAATCAATTACTGGGCTGTGGTCATTCAGATTTTTAGCTACACGTTAAGATTTAGATTGGATTAGAAATGTAGCCTATACAGAACAAAATTTCATCATAAATACAATTGCCAAACATGAGATATATACATTTATCTCATCCCTGGTATTCCCCCCCCCCCAAAGACTTAACATTGTGAACTCATATTCAATGCCCATAGACTATTGTAGAAACTACACAATGGGGGATGATGTCACAAATGTTAGCCGATTGTCAGTGATAAGGGTGCGATGAAATCTGAGCCACACTTGATCTATAGCCATTGACGATATGCAATTTAGTTTTTTTCGACTTTGCCTCGTGAGATTATTCCACAACCAAAACTCATGGCATATTTTCTGTGAGTATGGATCTCAATGCAATTCCTTCCTTATAACCTTGACTGCTGCTATAAGAAAATGGTAAGAAATAATGTCAAATATTACAACAAACCAGGGTTGTTAATTGTCAATTAAATCATATTAAGTCGGCTACGGATCTCGATGCAGTTCCTTGTTAGTATACTTTCAAATATGACCATTTACATATATCGACACTTTCCCCATCTTATTCAAGACGTGTCTCACGTGCATACCCAAAGAGATGTTTCTCCAGAATCCGTTACTAGAGGTCACACATAGATATCCCCCCTTTCCCCGACCCTTTCCAACAAATACCAGCAAGGTCAGAGTAGAATTTGCACATACTCCGATAAACCTGCAGTACCATAAACACGGACATCATGTATGTATTCAGACATCCCGAACATCATACTTGTTTTTTCACGGCAGTATTTGCTGTGGGATATTTCTGATCTGCTCGTCGCCTGTGAGGAGGATACGTCCAGACCCCCTGACCTCTGACCCGGATCCTGAAGGACCTTGCACTTCCGGAGGCGGCGCCTGATGCACTGTGGGACCTTTGGATCAGTGTTTTGGAGACATGACCTCTACTTCTGCAGATAAATATTTCCATATAAGTCCTCCTCCAGTTTAGAATAAAAAAGAACGCACCGATTGGCCCTGTCGTGCAACCATCTCGGGATATTCGGGATTTGTGTATCTATTTGCTTACATATACATTACAAATGCTGCATGAACGTCTTTCCTTCCGGTGGGTATTCTGGGAGGTAATAGATAATGAAAGAAAAGAGACGTCCTGAAAACTAAAACAAGCACCAATCTAACAAAAAGAAATAAAATGTAGCGTCAGGGGAGATATATGATTGAAGAGAAGATAGAAAAACAATTTTATTAGTTAAGCTGAACCGATATCTATCATCTATATTGGTCAGATATTAGCCATGAAGTTTACTGGATATATGTTACAGTCAATGTCGGCAGGAGTATGGAGCATTATTCAAACATCCATATGTATGGATACATCTCTGTATTTTATATATTTAAACAGAAGTACACTTGCGTGCATAACGGCAATTTGTTGTGGTTTATCGGACTATAGGTACTGAAATTGCTGTTCCTAAACCCGGACCAGAATGGGGTTTTAATCAGCAAACTTGCATGCAGAATGTTTTCACCAAAATTGACCAGTACAGTTTTAAGTAGTTCCCAAAGGCGAGTTAGAACATTACGTTCATGCTTGACGGCCAGTCTGAGGGGATGTGTTTTCAGACAGAACGTTCAGAGTAAATACCAGGAAGAAGGGGTAGTGCGACTGCAGACGTTACTCACGTGAAGTGACCTTCATGACCTCTAAACATGTACGTGAGGTGTCCTTCAAGTCATGGCCTAGCGAACGTCTCAAGGTCACGGGGGAGGTGTCACGTCAAGGTGACAGTCGCTACCCTGACAACCGTCACCTCTGAAACACAGACCCCTTTCCTTTAATGGACTCTGTCAGTCAAGTGTAGGGTGAGTTGTGAAATCTTAACATTTCCAACATGATTGACATTTGCTGCAGGATGGAGAGTATAATATAACCTTCACATTCTCTCTCCAAGCACCCCTACCACTGTGAAGAAATTTGAGGCATTTCCAACATATATACAATCCGTCTATGCTATACAATATAGGAGGTAGTCTACAGTTGCCAAACTGCAATGCCTTTACCAGACCTTTTTATTTTTCAAGTCCTCAGAGTTTTGCCAAACCTAACCCTTTGGCAGCGAGCGATAATTTCGATTCTTTGAGGTGAGCAATTGCAATGTCTGGACGATAATGTCAAAAAAGCATTATCATTTGTCCATAACAAGGAATGTTAGATTAATCACCTCGAAGTACCAACTCTTTCTTCCCTCATACTTGCATGTCATAATATTTTGCCAAGGCACACAAGGTGAGACACAGACCATCACCATCTTTACTCCATCACGAAGCACTATCAGACAAATAGATCAATCTGTACCAAACCCGTGTTTCCTTGTAACATCCCTGCAGTGGAATATATACATGTACAAAATAAAGAAACAATTTCAAGCAGTTAAGCGTATCTAATCACCTGAAAAACGCTATGGATATCTCTAAGTACACAGACCACCAATAGAACAAGTCATCTCCTATTGCGGCGGTCCATAACTTTTCCCTAGGGCGGCGCCACCTGTAACCCTGACATGGTCTATGATACTCGGGTGCAGACGCTGTAATTCGTAACTAAACGCTGGGCAATTTCAGCGCGCCAAAACGCTGTGGTCCTTGAACCTTGAAACAGGCAGACGACATTTTGTAAAAGCGCGGTAAAAGCCTCATCGGAGACGCCGGCGCCGGCGTGCGTGTCCTGAGGCCCCGTATCACTGTAACAAGTTGCTTTTGAGAGGTGCTTAGACCGGGGAAGTCTCTGCTTTCACCTTCTCCTGCTGCCCCCTCCTCCCTTTGGCTCACACCCTTTGATGAAGGCCGGGGGACTCTGGGTGCGTCCTCGGGTGACCAGTTCAGCTCAGGTAAGAATAAAAAAAATGAAAGAAGAGAGAAAAAATAGAGAAAGGAAAAACGGTTGCCCGCCCGCCGCCAGGGATTAGACCTCTCCAAGGCGCGATCGTCGCCATAGTAAACAGTGTTCAGCATTGAGTGGAGTCTGGCGTTGTGTAGCTTAGTCAGTCCATCAAAAGTGTATCTTCTAGCAGATCAATGGCTTTCAATAGTGTACTTGAGGCTGAGAAGGTGGACCCTGCGTGTCTGGTAGATAATGACAATGAGTCAGGCGTGTATTTGAGTGTTCAATATGGCCGCCGGCACCATTTTCAATTAGCTCTATTTCCGTAAACTCGAAGACCTTTTTCTATCACTTTTAACAAGCTTAGCTTAAGGGGATAAAGAGTATAGATAAAATAATCTTTTTGAGTGGTAGTTATCTCATGTCAAATCCTATACGGCGTCTTCGTAGTACAACACGCTTCTGTGGCTAACACAAATATATATTTATAATGGAATTTATCATGGTTTGGACAAAAAACGATCAATAGTCCATCAATGTTGACGGGATTGGCTTTTATTGCGTCTAAGATAGTACAGGTGAGCAAATAGTAAGGTTTGCCTTCTCCTTCAATGAAATATCGTATGTGTCCATACCCAGCTAACTATTCGGCACTACTACAGACGTTTACGATTTATCCTAGCTTCATTATTTTTAATTGCAAAGAGGCTTTTCAGAAAAAAATATCTTAGACAAAAAGGTTAGAAATATGGTAGGCAGAGATTGTTTGGTGTTATTTTCAAAGGCTTCCTGTGCATGTATAGAAGATATAGCCGTAACCTAGCCATACCCCCATGCTACAGTCTATACAACCCATTCCTTTTCTTGGTCAGGGGTCATACGAACTGGGGCATCATTCCCTGGAGAGAACGTATATAAGCCCTCATCAAAAGATCCTAGTTTCTGCTCGCAATATAATCATACACATACACATGCCATCATGTGAAAAGCTAGTTATCAACGGTCAGTGGGTGGTCCAGTTCAATACAAAATGCCTCCAAAAAGCCTTTGAATAAGAGCAACTTAATACTCAAGATCCATGCATATGCTGTTCTATATTGACATGCGAAGCCCCATTGTTGGTGCCCTTGCATGGGTTGCCAGGGGTGTGTTATTACGGCTGTGTCCAGCAGCGATGGTGTAGGAGAGAGGGGTGGACATGGTTGGGGTGGAAGTGCATGAAGCAGAGCCGCCCTTCCATGTAGACTGACAGAAGGGTTGGGGTCACTTTGGGCCACCTGTCAATGTCCAGTCACAGGTGCTCATCGGGAGGAGTGGGTGGGTAGATAAAGCCTGAATGGAGTCCTTTAACCCTACTGGAGGCTATTGGATATCAGTAATCGCCATAGGAACGCCAAACATGTTCAGGGCCATGCCTGCTGCAAGTAGAGGAAGTGGGCATTGGAGAAGGTAGGGACGGGGGGGGGGGGGGGGGGGGCACTCTCAATACATGAACTACTTCAGTTAGTGGCTTCATTTCTGAGCGTGAGTCACAGGATGTATGTAGCAGTGGAATTGGGAGATGGTGACCACCATTAATCAGTTAGTCAATCCTACTTTTAATTCATAAATGAATCATGAATCTTCCCCACAAGTGTATCCAATTTTACGTTCTTATATAGTACACCCTTTTATTTTCATATTACAGAACATATCTAACAAAAACATGATATAGTAGTTAGAATATGCATATCCCTCTGAAGCAGATGAACTTAGTGGGCATTATTAAAAACCTACGAAATAAATGAATCTTACAAAAATGGACGATTGGCAAACTGATAACCACTGTCTTTACTGTGTTTTGTGCTTTTATGTCCTGTCTGATTGTCTTATTTGTAAATGTTGTTGTCTTATTTGTGTTCTATGTGACCATACAATGAAGAAATTCCATAGATAATTGTATCTGTCGTGAATTTAAAAAAGAAGAAAAAAAGTAGCAAATTCAAAGTAGGCTAAATTGTCCTATCAGCAAGTGGAGAATTCCATGCATGAAATAAGTACATGTCAAACCATGTACAAGCTTAAAATCCAACGCCGTTAGGCAAGGAGAGAATAATGCAACATAATATTATATATTACTTGAAGTTGAAGGAAATATTGCACCTCTTCAGGACTCACATGGATGCAGATTGAGCAACGGCCCATTTATTGGCAAGACATTTTCTATTCATAACTGGTCAGTATATAGTATTGTCGAACGATTTTAGCAATGACCGCCTCAATACTCACAGCAATCGGAGGGATAGGAAGGGACACCTATGGATACTCCAGAAACAAAGGCTTTCCATTGCGTCTACCCATATCAGTTCGATTCATGTAAATTCGTGTTCATCCACTTTGAGTGACAATTGTTTGTTTGTATTTCGGAATCGGCTTAGAAAACGCATTGAACCTCAAATATTGTCATGTTTCAAAAACAAATATATGTATATATATATATATATATATACATATTTATATATATATAATATATATGTATGTATATATTAGACAGGGGTAGCTGTTCTGTACAATACGGGCGTTTCATTTCACAACAGGTACCTGCCAAGGTTTAAAATTTCACCTCTGAATCGGGAGACCGTTCCTAAAATCAGTTACGCGAAAAGTAACGATCCCAGACAAGATTCTCATTCCAAATTGAAAGCTGAGGAGAACACCAATGGAGAGCATTGAAATCCCCCAGACGTCATAATCTGGCAGAGGAATTGCTTTAGAAGAAGCATTTACCACATCAGATTGCAATGCCAAATCTGACTCTATGAGGAGAAACTTCTCCAGACCCATTTTAGGAGCTTGCCCCAGGTTTAACTCCTCCTGATCTCTCTGCCTGCTGAAGCCTCAAAGCCCCTGAACACCCGGACCAGCTCTATTAGGCCACAATAGCCAGCCTTGTCTTGTACAGAGAGTAAGACATTCTTCAAGGTCTCAGGATGCAACCCCTTCCCACCAAACATCCGCACCCTGATCCGCCCCCTTAATCTAGTGTCGAGGACAGGTAGATTTACGCCGGCTCACATCTCTATATCCGCTTACCCAGCTATGGGAAAGGTGAGCGCCCTGTACCTGTATAAGATGCTACATGTGTTTAGGTCCATGGTTTCCATGGCATATTTCCCAGGCGTGTCATTTGTCAGGTAAGAAGGGCCTCACCTGTATGCACCATCACCCCCTCAACATATGAATCAACAGGTGACTGCTATCAGAACACCTGGTGGTTTGAAGATGCCGTGGGGAAGTGTAAAAAAGTTGAAAGCCCCACCTGAGAAACATGTAACGTAGATGGGGTCACTGGGGGTGAGCATGTAACCCCTGTGCATTACCCCAAGGTGCATCTCATGATGCGCATATCAGGTTTGGTGGTGGTGGGAGTGGAAAGGAAAGGGGGTAGTTACCATTTCATGGACTATATGACAGCCACGATCTAAAAATTGCCCGTATTTTTGCAAACGTAGAGAAGTCAGTGAGAATCACATCTGGTTTGGGAAATGGAGGTGTAGAAAGGTACCCCTTTTGTACCCCTTCTGTACCCCATCCACCCTAACACGGTGTTTGTCCCCATACGCTCCCGTACCCACTCTCCCCAGGGTTGATAGTGTGTCAAGAAGGCTAAACAGGGCGCTGGGGCCTTAAACGGCCCAGAAAACAGCCTCCAGAAAGGGTCCTTTCAGCAAAATGGCCGAGCAAATAAAGGGTTCAAGAGTACATGGAGCTTTTAAGGTCTATGGCCAGTCCCCTTGGGAGCAGTTTTGAACAGCACGAGGTGAAGTGGCCCTTTCTGTTGAGACTGTTCTGGCTTTCCTGTAGTTTGCAATGGATCGAGCAAGAAAACATGAACTCTCAGATTTGAAAGACCTCTGGTATTTAGTATGGACATCTCAAGAGATCTACATATTTTCGGCAAGCATTGCAAACACCTTCGGAAGGAGGATGTTAAGATGTATATGTATGACCTTTGTCTGTAGTCTGCCAGAAGCAGCACCTTCAACAAATACTATTTCAAATGCCAAGGTGAAAGGAAACGAATTGAAAGATAATCTTTCCAAAGATATTCCCGACCAGTTGAAATAGTCATAACTTATTGAATTCCGAATTTTCTTAAATTCTGAATGCATCCATTTATCTGGACTTCGCAATACTAGACCCAGATATTTGATAATATTCCCTTATTAGGTGATCTCTTTATTTGGTACATTAATGACAACATTGTTAGTCAATAGAGCACATCATGTTTATAAAAGCAATGAATACTATATAATTTTGTTGTCCAATCGCAGGAGAAATATATGTAACTCGCGATCAATGCAAAACTATAGAATTGTGTATTGCTTCCATATATCTTATTTAGATCAAAGGTTGTTGCACTTTACCGTACTACTTCCCTATCAGTAGACTACTGTTGAAACGACATGAAACATCTCCTCAGAATCTGGAATCGCTGCCCTCAGGGTACATCGCCGACTGCCCATTGACACCTCACTGTGAAGGATCGTTCAAGTGACAAAGGTATGCTTTGTATGAGAGCACAATGCACCTTTAGCAAACCAGAATCTCTCATCTTGGATGGGAATTAATAAGAAATCTCCTTAATACCTCACGAATCTATGAGCTCTTCAGCTTCTCTCCTCAGTATTTGCCTGATGTCAGTGACTTTCGGTGTCTTCAAAGCGCCTACTCAGACGCCCCCTAACGGCGAAACACATCATTATTGGCCATCTTCTCAGCGCCTCGCGGGCATCGGCGTAAAATACCCTCTTCTTGTAGTTTTACTGTATTCTTGGTTCTTCATCTTCTAGCCAGCATTGATTTGTGTGGGCTCTATCCTCTACCTGCAGCCAGTGGAGTGGACGAGGTTTACGGCCCGAATACTGGTAAAGACGTCAAACATTTGAAGATCTATAAGTTGTTAGAGATGAAAACACCGTTTCATAAGATGTCGAGAAATGTTTTATGGCAGCTACGACAATAGAAGAAAGAATGGTGTGCTTATATATATGTCATTTGCTACCCTTCTTACATCAGCTAGAGCGCATCTTTTTTTTATCATGAGCATAAGCGTAACGATCGATATAATAATTATTGTGATATTTACCAGACTATAAATGTATAGAGGGTTTGGAAAAAAACATTCATTTTAATAGGTCATGAGAAACGATACCGTTTCTCTTATTCATCTGAATTCAATTGGAAAAAGTATCTCCCATACGCAAACAAAGGGTCCATGTTAGATTATTAGGGAATTATTGCAGTCGTTACAAATTCTCGGTGGAGGGGATGCAGGCGCTTATATGTCAATCCCTACCTGAACTGAGAATTCCGGACTTAAAGACACCTTGAAACTCCTTTAAGGAGCGGTGGGCGGGAGAGGGGAGAGGGAGGAGTTGTTACGCTCTACCCTGTGAAATGACCGGGCGTGCAAGATAAGACACACACCGATAGAGATGGTTCACCTGGGTATCGATGCTTTCCTCTTCAGGTGTGGTCTTCCTAGTTACCTGACCACAAAGATCTCCACAGGTTCTATTGGCAATGTCACACCGCAGGTAACACCACGTCATAATTGGCCTTGTCGTCACATGCCAACGTCAAGTTGCGCAGTGTGACGTCATGATGACGTGACAACAAGGCTGGGCCTTTAATAGAACCTTACAAGGCCAATTGCCGCCCGGCACGGTTGTAATGAGCAGAAAGGGATAAAAAATCCTGGAGAGGGGATTTGAAAAGAAGGATGAGGAAATGGTAGCGAGAATAGACTGACCTCTAAGGGCAGGCGCCCATGAGGTCAACACCGTATTGAAACTGTACACGCAGGCAGGCTGGCATGTCGGGGAGAGGACCGATCAGGTTACCTTATACTTAAAACTCGGTCGAAAGTCGAATTCCCTGAGTCTGCCTTGCTTTTCAATAGGGTTCGTTTGATCAAGAGCGGCCCATCAAAGAGTTCAGTAAAGAAAGTCAAATTTGCTTCGGGTTTAATACAGCATTCTGAAAATGATTTGGGTACATCCATCTAAAAGCAGTTATCAGTGATAATCTATATTGCTCCATCTATTACAAAACGATCTTCCATATCTTCCATATCATCTCGTTGATGAGATCTCAACCAACATACAAAAATTACATAGACAGACATATTGACATACATATACCTTATCAAATCATATACACATTGATTCCCCAAAATCACCATACCTCTAATAACGAACACATAATAATCCTTAATCTTTCCTTTAAATACATAACAGCTGGCGGTTCTTTGGACCTTCCCTATATATAAATCCAATAATTTGACTCCCATTTACAAAGGTGATTTCCAGAATCTCTCGATGTTAAGTTTTTCTTCAATTCAACCTGGATTTTGTTAGCACTTCGTGTATTCTTTTCCTCAATCTACTGGATTATTCACCCACTTTTTAATAATGCTCAGTGGGTGACACATTCGTCTATATTCTAGTTTCTTACCCAGAACCGCTCGAAGACCTTTGTCTATTGATATTTGTAAAACACAAATTTATGAATGCAATTAGATGCATATGTAAATAAGAAGGGCCTCACATTAAATGATCTCTAATGTTGGTTTCAGGGTTGGTGCTTTTTTCAGAATAATGAGAAATTTAGAGTAAAAAAAGTTAAGATGATTTAACTAAATCAGGTGTCATTGCATCATTTTTTCATTGTTTCTTTAGTCTCGCCTGATACCTATTGTATTCTAACTGTGCCCATTCACTTATGCATATATACTAGCATGAGATTGGACAAATGGATATAAAAATGAGCTCTTGCAAATAATATTCTTTAAAAACATCGGTACATATTTCAAAATAACCTACAGATGATTTGGATTATATTCTGGTAATCCTAATTTCAATTCACGAAATTGTACGGGTATGGTAAAACGCCTCAGAGATGTCAAACTAGCACTACCTCTATGTAACAAACCACAGACATTACCAACAAGAGGGTTACACACATCTGGTATCCGTTAATGATCTGCAGCATGTTTAAAAACTTCCCTATATCTAACCACACGTCTGATGGTCCTGTGGTATAATAGTGAGAGGAAGCAGCTCCCACTTTTCTCTCTCAGTGTATTCAGCCCGAGTTAACGAGGACATAGTGTATTACATGTTTACTTTGCTCTTCGGTGTATGAAGTGTCAAATCCCATCTCTCAACAAGTCTCTTCACATGAGGGCAGTAGTGACGGACATGTGTTGGTTATAAATGATGGGAAAGTGAGGCGTCCCTCTTTACCTCGTATTTGATGTAACACCTGTCAGGCTTACACCTGTGGAACTATCTATACCTACCCAAGCCTCCACCTGCCCCTCCTGTATTGAAAAGACATAGCTCCAGCATATATCTCTGGGGATTTATCTCGCCCCTGATATTTTTGTCTCATAGGCCTAATATTGGACATGGTCTATGACATCATATATCCAGTATGTTATCAATCATTTTAGTGTGTACTAGGATGAGATAAATACAGAAAGTGACTCGTTTTGGTCAAAGGTGTCGTTCTCCCATACATTTGAATGCAACACATCATTCGCTTGGCTTTCCCCCGTTCATATTACTCCGCCTCCAACTCGTGGAGAGCGACAACTTTGACCAACAGATGCGATCCATCGATTGATAATGAACAAGTTATTTTAATTCAAAACAATTGCAATGAGCTGATTAACATTATAAGTGCACATAGCAAAGTAATTTACAACTTCCTGTTACAAGATGAAAAATGGATACCATCTTGCCAGAAAAAATGGGAAGAAAAGTTCAGAAACATAGATGAGATGGAGTGAAAAAAAACTTATATTCGAGAAATTCCAGGGACTCACCTATCTGTAGTTTCTGCAATGAGGAAGACAATATTGAAGATTGCCTCTATAAATAATTTCATAATCACCACCATTAAATTCTATATCTACAAACAAAAATCATTTCATGATAATAAATTAGAAATATATGAATGGAGTATTGATTTGAAATACCAGCAAAATATGGAGAAATATATGTGTGAATCTGAAAACAAACCCAACCTGGTCGTCGAGTCCTCTCTGAGGTTCTGTCATTTTCCCGTATTTCTACCTTGAACAACCTTAAGAAAGCAAAAATGACACAGGTAGAGCAGAGGAAACCTAATTACAATTACAAAAATCAATAATCATTTTATCTAGGTTATAACTCAATGACAGAATATTACAGATGAAAGGTGGGTCCGGAGTAGAGGAAGAGGATATCGATGAGGTTAGACATTGTCATTGAGAATATATGTCGCAATAGGCAATGGTTGAATAGTGATAATTTGATATACATATACACACACTTATATCGGTCTTTATCTCACCCCAAGTATTTTAACTTAACATTCGGAACTCGTGCTCAACGCCCATGGAGTTGTGTAAAAGAATACTCAATGGTTGATGACATCCCAAAATTTGTGATAGAGGCGTGATAAAGTATGCTATTTGTTTTGGTTTGCTGGGTAATCTCACTCGGTTTTTCCTTGTAAGATAACTCCGCAACCAAAACTCATGGCACATTTCAGCGGGTTCAGATGTCAATGCAGTTTTTTTCTTATTATCATATGGCAGTTCCTAACACCACTGTAAGGGGTAGGTAATAAATGTATTTCTATCATCTAATTAATCTAAAAGAATGCTGTAGGACAAAGTGAATTTTAATAAAATTTATAGAAACAGGCTTTTCCCTCCGACACTCATGAATGCATATATGGATCAGTTTAGACTTGCTCGAGTCTTTGTTTATGGATATAATCAAGAAATAAATGTACTTTGCAACATTTGGACTTCCCCTAACGTCTGACAAGGTCCGCCGAAGAGAGGTGGAGTAGGTGGAGGGGTCGGGGTAGGCATAGGAGACAGGGACTGAAGCCAGTCTAGCATGAGGTACCCAATACAGCATGCAGCGTAGTATACATACAGAAAGATCATCAACTCTACTCTATGGTAAATGGTTGCCATCCGTTTCCCCTTCTTATTCTTTCACAAAGGGCTAACCCATGTTGCGTACCTCACAGAGTCACGAGATACTGATCACAAGACCCCATTTTCAAATTCTTATCTCATATCTGCTGTGGAGATAAACGGTTCATAGGTCAAGAGCCATTTCTTGCTTCGGGCCAATAATGCTGGAGTTACTTCTACTATCCATTTCACTTACAGCACGTCTGCATCCCATCCAGAAAACACAACGATTTAAGTAATTGCATGCTGTCCGCCCTCCCGTTTGGAACACCATCGGCGAGGACCTGACTTCCCGCTGGAGCTAATTATAAGGCACTTTGGTAATTAGCCAGATCCTTTGTTCAGATTTGGGATAATCGATGTGGTGATGGGGCTGGAAGCAGTCATCACCACATGTGAAGCCTTCCCTCACGCCGCGGATTAAGGGTCCTGGACAAAGTCAAGCACCATCCGAGTCTTCCACCAATTAGAACAATTAACATCAAGTATCTTTTTTCAAATGCGACCCCCTCCTATGTGTGTCCGGGTCTCGCATGCTGCACCCTGATGGTCACCCAGTCGGGGGTTGGTCGCTGGGGGTCAGCCTAGATGGACAATGGGGAGTTCAGCGGGTCACAAACTGACCACAGGTCAGTGGGGTCATGACACCTGAGTTATCAGGGTTGGCTTGACCGATCCTCCCTCAGCGTCACTCCCTATTTGCCTGGCGGGGGCTCCTATCGGTGGATCCATGCCGCGGCAACACAGATAGATGATCCAGGCACGCCTGGAGCTCAGCAGAGCATGGTCAGAGTGAGCACCAATTACCATTGACCAGCCACACTTTACCCGCCAAATGCCTTGACCCCACGGCCCATCTATGTAGGGTAGGGTCGTGGAAAGAGCTGTGTAACTTAATAAAGCTTTAGCATACAACGCCTCCAGTGACGGGAAGATAGTGATTACTTCCCGATCTGTGAGTAATTACCCGACCCTACCTGGCCATCTCCCCCCTCAGGTATGCTGGTCATGGTCTAGTCATGACACCGCCCATTGTCCATGGCATGGGAGAACAAGGTGTATGGGAGGGTTAGCCTTCTCCCTCATCCCCCTTGTTTATGTATTCCTCGTCAAGAAACATCACAAAACAGAAGATACGATATTTCTGGGAAGGAAGCATTCTCATTAATTCATGCATGGCAGTCCAGGATAAGGCCCTTTTCCAATGGCCGACAAACACGGTGTAGATTTTTGTGTTCTCCGAATAACCTATTTCCATTGGCAATCACCGATATACGGTCAGAAACCACTGATGGATCTTAGCACTGCTGACGCAAAATGGAAATAGGCTATTAGGAGAACACAGAAAATCTGCACCGTGTTTGTCGGCCAATGGAAACGGGCCTATAGAGATCCCCCGTATACATTCACGGAATATAGTGATAGGGTCGTTGTTTGATCATCTCAAAGGCACTCACAACCCCGCTAAAATCATCGTTATCGATCCAACCTTCGTCTCTCAGCTACCTTTACCTGTATCCTCTGAAATCACATCCACATTTTCCCGACCTTCATATTGAAGTTACTTTCACTTATGAAAGCAATATTGCGTACGGTATATGGTAAACCGGACTTTGCTTTTTAAAAAGAGCTCGATCTTCTATCCTGTGAAACTTTCAACATAAGCAATGAAGATTTCTTCATTAGTTCTCTTTCATTCCCATCTTCTCATGCACTCATTTATCCTTTCAAACCAGCATTAGCCCTGTTCCTGCAGCACCCGATTCCTCTGATCACCATTGTACAGCAGGTGCCTGCATTGCCTGCATAAACGACCCTGCTACAGCAGGCACCTTTTTTTGGCAAATAGCAATGTCACATGATGTGTCATGTGATTTGAGCAATTTACCTTGGTAGATGATGCAATTTTAGTATAGCAAATCAAAGGTTAATATGGTGTTTTTACTATGTCAAAATCTCTTTCAATTCAAACAATTATTTTTGTATTTATTGAATTTTGTATATAAGTATCAATGATGCCTCTATGATGCCTGGAGGCATCATGCTGCGGTAGCCAGGGGAATGCCTGGAGGCATCATGCTGCTGTTAAAGGGTTAATGCTGTTTCCAGTGGCTCTATATAGAGAGGTCTGTGCAAATTGTCCATATTAAAGATAGCCTGTGAATGAAAACCTGTAAAACAGGATCCTCAAGACAATGGCTCGTATTTTACCACATGCATTTAGTTTAAGCGTGGTTTGTGATTTGATGTTGCCTACACTATATCAGTTCTACACATAGCAGCTCAGTGTTGTCTCATGGGCTGAGTCGTTAGGGTAGAGCTAAGATCCACAAGAAATTGTTTGCCTGTGATAGCTGGTTCCCTTACTGGTACTACATAAAAGACCAACAGAGGTGTGATGTCAAACTAGAGATCTTTATTTCAATGAGACATTCCATTGATCTGACTCTGTCATAAATGTCCAGACGTTATCCAAATCACCACTCATCAATCTGATAGTTCACATAACCTCAAGTTGCGTATTGACATAGCTGTGGTAGCAAGGCATTGAATACATCAACCCAACCCAATAAACACAGGAGAGGATACATATTAAGGCCTATAAGACACCAGAATTACGAGGTTATAAAAGGCGGGACTGTGATCTGGAAGAGTGTAGATGTCGCTGTCTTACAGGTAGGTATAAGACACCAAAATTGTATTCCCGACTCTCACCGAGCCGATGGTCGGGATGAATCGGGAACAAATTTCGGTGTCTTATATAGGCTTTATATCCACCAACGACCAGCCGAATTGTGAGCATACACCGAGGGTACTTCTTTCATACAAAATCAAATGTCGGGTCTTACATTGAAAGTATTCAATGTTAGCCTCCCATCCCATTTGGAAAGTTTTAGGACGTCATAGTAAAGTTATTTGCTGTGGCTCTCCCATATTGGCGAAATTCTCTGGAGTTTCCCATGAATAGCCTTTATACGCCGATTCAGTTCCAACCACTTCAATATGTGTATAGACATCATATATCAATAAATTACTTTTTCACCCGTATTTCATCAACCATGCTAGAAGCGCCCGTACTATTTGATGGAATATACTGGTCCGATACAGATTATCCCCTGGGTCTATTTGCCCATTATGAATCATCCTTCCGCTGTCACGTGAAGTTATTTTTGTATATCAATTCCACAGGATAATACGATGGAATCACTATTGTGATTTTTGTTAAAGCCTGACACACCCTGCCGATATCAATCTAAGATCACACAGGCTTGCTTGGCCATACCTCCCACCTCTCTCCCAACACCCTCCTCAAATACAAGTCAGTCGGCCTAACAGCGCTACCGATTGACGTGCCCCTTTTCCCCTTCCCCAACTCACCTGCCCTCCTCCCCCTTTGTTTTCCCTTCTCACTCCACGGATCATTCATCGTCAGTGTATACCACCACAATCTTACCGGTGCGTGCCACTTTCATCTTTACCGAGTTGCGGACTAGATTGTCTGTAACCGAATCTCATGGGGACTGATTGCGCCTTGACCAGTCTTTGTTTCATTGACCGTTTGGCTCGGACCATCTTATCTTGACTCTCCATCGGGGCCCGCACCATTGGCCACTGTTTCGCTGATAGATTGGCCTCAGACTCGCTCCACTGACCAGCAGGACTTGTGTATGGGTTGAATAGGGGCGAGGGCCTCTTTGATGTTACCTACCTGGCTGGAAATGCACAGGTGAGTGAATGGGAAAGTCTCACTGATGAGGGCGGGTGGAGGGGTAGCGTCCCTGCAGACCCGGGTATAATCACCTGTCTACGCCGCACCTATTGTCAGGTGTCAGCAGGTATGTCTAATTCCAAGTGTGTGCACCGGTAAAAACTAAAATAAACTTGGAGATACGCTTTACACGATAAACGAATACAATAACACGCGCATTAGAATAATTTCCCCTGAAGGACCCTTGTTTTCTTTAAAATGTTTTGCCGATTCTCCGTCAACTATTGTTAGTGATAACTGAAGTAGCTACCTCAGATGATTGGTTTGCAGTTGTTTTCAGTGAGGAAATGAAAAGAAAATGGTCAGATATTTAGAGCACTTAAGTGATCATCTGAATAATTATTGTAAAACAGAATTCGAGTACATACATGTTCTTGTGTTTTTTTAAATAAACATTTATATGTGCCGAATCTCCCACAGGTAAAGAGGTTCTAGGGAAACTGTGAATCAGTCCTCCCTTATATGATAGGACTATCTTACATTGATCATGATAACTGCCAATGTTAATCTGTCGCAGCATAGACATATATACAATATAAATACTCCTTAAATTAAGATACACCAGGCTCTTATATAAACGTGTCGATAACATAATAAATATTGAACTAATCTACGATTGTTTTCGGTCGAGTAGCGGGCATCATCAATGGCGGAATGTAGGACACTGATATGACAATTGCTTCATTCAGGTCCAAATACCAGTTCAGTCAAAAACCTCCATAATTCAGGGAATGTTCCAGTATGTGAATAACATCACTAAAAGGCACCTCTGTATAATGCGCAGATAGATTCGAGTGACAAGAACGAAAATTCCCTCTCCAAGAACACACTGCAAATATTTCCCTACCACATAAACATGTTCTGGCAAGCCGCCAGCCGCAAAAAGCCATGTATCGGCGTCTCTTCTTCTGCCATCCTTTCACTCTCAGGCGTAATGGCACACCGCAGACTTTTTAATCTGCGCCCTCATGCTTGTAGCCCTTACCACGGTGAGCGCCCTCCCTCATGCCCGTAGCGCTTGCAATGGGAGGGAGGGGGCGCCCTCCTCCAGGCCCTCCGATCGTGGGCAGCACGGGCCGGGTCCAAGGGTGGGGGCATCTCCCGACAGGACTCCAAGACGTAAAGTGTGTCAGAAGAGGGAAAGCAAGCAGTACGGGCATGGCGGAGGGGGTCGGGTAGGGGTTTTGAAGCGTGTGTGTGTGGCGGGGGTTTCTTGGCAGAGTGACTTCGTCACTATAACCTAGATGTGCGCCAGCGCGCTGTACATATCTTATATATGTAAGTCCTGGATGTGGGTCACCAGGGAGAGTAACAGAAGAGAGAGAGAGAGAGAGAGAGAGAGAGAGAGAGGGAGAGAGAGAGAGAGAGTTAGAGGAGGGTGGCATGGTTGGGAGGAGGGGTTGGCAGCACCTGGAGGGTAGAGCCAGACGCAGGGCGGATTGCATGGTAATTGCCTTCTCTGACCATTTTACAGTGCCCATATTTTCTTTGGTATATTCGACAAATGATACACTGATAAAACGTTATAATTACAAACAGAGTGGATTACGATCATGTGCTAAACAGGAAAGTGACTTTATATTGGGATTAATATTAAAAATGATTGAATAGAATGAACAGGCCCATAATATGTCGGAAATATACATCGATCAAGTCATCCGTGTGCATGAAAATATGTTTAAAATTGCCTGATCGAGCATGTCTATCCTCTCCAGTGCGGTCAGCATTAATTAACTATACACTGTCTCCAACCTTTGGCAAAAACCCAGGCCGGGGGCAAGGGTAAATCAGTTTATTCATCCTAATTTAAATGCAAATAACAAACTCTTTATATATATATATATATATATATATATATATATATATATATATATATATATATATATTTTGGTTCCCGTGGAATATTCGCCAAAGGATCCTTCATCACACTTATTCTGTTGTTCTATGGTCATAATTAAGGACGGATAATTTGGAAACGTTGGTAATTTGGCTGAGGACATTGCCGCCACCTGATGGCTCATGAATGGACCACCAACCAGCCACTCTGGTGTTAGTCCAAAATGAACCCGCCCACCCACACGAAGAGACAGACTATCAAAACGCTTTGAATGTATATGCCCCATGGCATCACTTGCATATATCCTTTTTTTACGATTGAACAAATTTGATAAATGTTTATCATCCAAATGTCCTCGTTTGTCATGTGGTTACATGGATGGGAAGATTCACCAAAATAGTCAAGATTTATACAAAAAGCTCTGCAGCATTTACTCGAAATGATATACGTACTAGAATTTCCTGAATAATGCATCGGGCTGCATACGATCTTGGGAGCATAGATGGCGTCATGAAGCACATTTTTTACTCATTTCCCTCATAATGACAGCATATATATACCTCTAATGTGTGCAAAATTGTAAGTATAGCAAAACCACAATGTATTTCTATCATCATATTAATTCATTCCATCAACACATATCTCATAAAATTCTGCTTACGTATACCCCTAGCTGATTCACCTAATGTTAATCCCTCTGATCTATAGCATATACAAGGGACCTACTTCCTTGTGTCACCTTATATGACCCCAATGAGGTTATTCACACCATCGCTCTTACCCATCACCACATAACCATATACACTAATCTCATCAATCACTCGTTGAAAGCATGCCCATCTGCACTGACCTATAGGAGACCAATCTCTCCTCTCAGCCACATTTGCCTCGAGCTCACAACCAGAACATGTAATCATTCAAAATGTCACACGGTGCTACTGAACGACTGAAGGTTGCGCGACCAGGCACAACATACTTTGTATTTGGACCAATGGCCATCAAAGAATAACATCTGGTGAAGGCTCATAATCACGGACTTGCATGACCACACACAGTAAAGTTGGACCAAAGTGCCTGGAACTTGCAGGAAACAACAGTCAAAGTACAGTCTCTATAGAGAGGCACAAGCAACTTGTGACCATCGTTATTTCACGTCGCAAAATTAACTACAGTCAGCTTCTGAACTGGTCCCTAAAATCATCTCGAATTCTTTAGAATTTTAGTAATATCAGCTATTGCTAAATTGTATGCCTGTAAAATGATATCACGGTTCAGAACTTTCCTAAGGAGACCCCCGTCTGATATTGAGTGTAAGACATTAGACATTTCAGTATTAGATGAACAGCTTGTTGCTAGAGCTAAACTGTAGGGCTATATCAATCATGTCCGCTTGGGATTTAGCTGATAACATTATCTGTGAGTGTAACATTGCTGACTATTTCTCTGTATAGATTTTTCATTCCAGTTGTGCCCCTGTTGTTGGCCATATTCCTAGTTTTCGCCATATTATGTCCGTAGTCTAGTGCAAAAAAAGGAAAATCCGCGTTTGACCCTCTGGTATCTAGATTTGAGACAATTTTGAAACAGTAACAGGATCCTAAGCTATGACCTGTATGTACCTATCAATGTTCGGTTTCATTTAAACTTGTACTTTATAATGCTTGCGTCACATACTCTTACCCAAAAAGGTCTAAATACATGTAGAGCAATACAATACCCATACAGAGAGAGTGTACTGTGACATCCGGATGGCCAGTAGGGCCATACTCAGGATGCAATATATAAAGAGTACAATGTTGATGTTTCAAAGGCTGTAGAGTAAAACAAACTAGTTTTGAAAACAGTTATAAATTTGATATAATCATTTGAAAATAGAAATATAAATCCAAGCGCCAAGCCATGTAAATTATCCCAAATTTGATCCACCGTTTTGCGTCAGTCACTAAGGTTGCGAGTGGCGCCTCCTTCGGAAAACATATAAACTACTACTCAAGGATAGGGGGTTGGGATGAGAACCGACGGTGCCTCTCTTTACCATAGTCCTCCATGTTTATACCTTTATGGTAGCTATCTATCCATGCGGAATGATAATAGGTGGCCAATAGTTCTGTAGATAATGAGTACTTATTACTGGTGACGTTTCTGCTGTGAATGGATCATAACATTGCTGCGAGAAACAACTTAACTGTATACCACATTAGAAAATCCCTCCTTACACAAACGCACCATCATCCAACGTGTTTACTTGCAGGAAACAGAAATTCTAGATCAGGAAGATGAAAAAAACCTACATGTTTTCCTAAGAAACCCTTCCTGCTGTTTGTAGCACGTCTTAAAGTGTAGTATAAAAAATGGGCGTGGTTCGTGAGGTACCGGCCGGTCTCTGCACGCGGGGCTGGGACCAGCCGGGAACAGAAACCCCACCAGGGAGTGGCTCTGTCGACGTACATCTTTCTTTACATATGTGTCCAGAAAGATCTTTTCTGTTTATTCAGACTGAGCATGCGTTGTGTTATGTTCTATATAGATTTTTGTAGTGGAATTATTATGTATGGTGGAGAGTTACCATTATGTGAGAAATAGTCATGCAACAGTTGTGATGTCACTTAACTTCACGGGGGCATTATAGTCACAATACTTATACTGTTTCTGGATAAAACGAATCTACAATGATCTGGTCATCACTTTTATAATTTTCAACTTAATTAACATAAGCACTCTGTCTGATAAATTTTCGGACGTTGCATGACGAAATTATGAATGCAAGTAATAATAGTTGGTCGGTGCCAATTGAATAAACCCCCTTCTCGGCTGCAAGAAACAATCAGTTCATTTTGTTTTTGATGTTAAGATGTAATGCAGGAAATTCGAAAACATATTTATCTATATTCGCACGAGTAAAAGTATTTTTTATCGTCCTTTAGCAGCGGATAACGACCATTGTAATTAATATGAGGAATCTTTTCATCCCTTTCGCGTGATGAATTCAAATTGGACATGAGATAGGAATTGTTTGGTAGCTATTTTACCTAACACGATACTGAATAGTAACCTGTCGGAATTACAGTTGCCACCTTTGGCTGAAATTAAAATGGTAATCCATTCCTTACATTTTGATCTTAATTGAATGGCGCCTATACCTAATCATTGCGGCTAAGAGCTCACTATTAAGTTAAGTTTAACTCTTTTGAGGTTCATGGGCTGACTAACGGTGAAAAGAAGTGACAACCCCGAGTACACGACCTTCAGGGTCGATCAGCGTAACACCGTGACAAAACTTTGACAGTATGCAGTCCCGCCGCATGTAACAGCCATGATCCTCTACCCCCACCCAGTATCTGGGTTAGCAAGCCCGGAGCCCCAACCAATGCCCCCCCCCCCCTTTCAACGCCCATATATATTCCCATCCCGGTACTATATGAACTACTACACATGCAGCTTCTTCCACAACCGACATGGACTGGGTCAGATTTGTTTTGCCCACAATCGGGTTCTGCGAAGGTCATGGCTATGCGTATGTCCTCCCCCTCCCGCCTGGTCCCCCACGCGGCGTTCCCTTGACCTAGTTGAGTTTTGGCGGGAAAAGGGAGGGATCCAGATATTGCCTATTGCGTCGTCTGATCTTTACCACCACTACCAGCACTCCCTGGTAAACACGTATTTGTGTTTATGTGCGACTTAGAACAAGGACACTGGAAGGGAACATGGTCAATCTCACGTTGACTCATATCCAGTAAAAGAAAAAGGAACGTGTATTGGAAGATTACCAGATAGAAACTTAGGCCGATTTTGATGAGACCAACTTGATATTTAGTAAAGCATTCATATGCACCAAAAGATAAAATGCTAAGACCGATTGTGATCTATCAATGGGTATTTTCTAACTCGTTGGCTCGGTCAAAGTTGAGACCTTTTAACCACACCCCCAACGAAAAGGTTAGTATACAACTTGTAATCTACATCATATGTAGAAATAGTAGGGTAATGTGTGAAACATATTGTAGATTTATTGTAGAAAAGAAATGACCAAACGCCAAATCAAAACCCTAACAAAGGCAAAAGAACAGTGTCTAAACATAGATAGACTCCTGTAGGCCTGATGTTCAGAGTAAAGGAGGGAATAAGAACACACATATGAATATATCATTGATACGTTTTTAACAAAATGGATAATGTGTGTTTAGGTTATTATTCACTCAATGTTTACGATGTCAAATATAACAATAGTAGTAAAATGTATTGTTAAGGATAATATCAGAAAGAGAAACCTAACATGTGTTTGGTAAGGATCGACACACATACACTACACATTCATCTCTGCCTTTGTGATTATCATAGGGCCTATAGCGAGAGAGGAAACGAAAAGAAAATACCACCAGAAAAACAAATATGGTTTTAGTTTACGGTGTGTCTCCATTGTAAATGGGGTGGCTGCGTTACATTTCCAAGAATCCTAACTGAAAAGAACAAGAAAATGATGAATTGTTAATACTAAAAGTCCCAAATTTAGTATGAGGATCTACTCCATTCACAAATCATTCGTCTTAGAAAATCGTTATGTGTTTTTACCTCTATTGCATATGGCAAATCTATTTTCAAACATAGGGACAGTCTTACACCTTCTAAATATTCCATACGAGGTAATCTTCTCAGGTACAACTAAACAGTATTGCTGATATGAACAACAGGAACTGTTTTAATTGGGGATTAATCAATAAAAATGGAATTCTATCGCATGTTATATCTTTAACATCCTCAAGGAATAAAATTGAATATACCACTTATGATTCATCCCGTTCTGCGTGTAATGTTGGGTACATTTTACAGGCGCAGATACCCCTCTCTACCCAAGAGTAGAGTATTGCGCATCGGGCGACGGAATCCCCTGCTTTTTTCTCCGACAAACTCTTATTTGCCACATGTATGTAGGTCACGGATGAAGAAAGTCAGGCGAGCGGAGAAAACACTGTGTATTCGGCTTTCGGTGAGAGTCCCTGTTCACGGTTGATAGGTCCTCTTAGCTGTTTATCCCTTTTCCATTGCATGCGTCTTACTCTCAGCCATCCCCCTCCCTTAACCCCCGCCTCTCCCGATGAGAAAGAAGGATGGCGGGACGTCACCACTACCTGTTTGTTACCTGCAGTACAGGTGAGTGATAGAGGAGACCCTCCCGCATCTCGGATCATCTCGCCATGGTTCGTCATCCCAAACAAACAGGGTCCAGTCCCTAAAAGTCTCTCTAGAAAAGTATACACATCACATCTATTCACAAAGTCACCTTTGCACTCCATAGAGTGCAGTTGATCGGGACTAAATGGTATCGTTATCAATTACATTACAACAGCGTAACAGTGGTACTGCTGTTCAGATAATTACTTTATCACCATAGGTGGCTTTAGTCTGAGGCTCGCTGGAGAACATCCTCAGATTTCTATCTTAGGAACTGGCCCCCTGATGTATGGGGTCATGGGAAGCAGAGGTCAGTAGGTCTCATATCATGATCCCAGTGGGAGCCCAAGGGGGACTTGACTTTATCATTCAAATATTTACGTATGATAGTGCTTTTAGAGGATAAACACCAGTCCTCAACTGTCGGCCTCCCTGCCTGCCTGTCTACCTCATGCATAGGGGAGGCTGGGGATAGTCGGAGTGGGTAAGGGATGAATATGGTTGCTGGAGAGCGGATGGTGATAAAAGCAAAACTGATAATCACCTTATCTAGTATTATTCAACCAGACTTCTCGCTGGTTCACGCTTGTAAGGTTACCCACGAGTACATGCTTTGTGGTGCCGGGTAAATACTTCGGCTATCGCCCTCCCTCGTCAGAAGAGGGATGGCCCAGAGGGAACCTTTTCCTCTTATCAGCAGATTATATAGATATTCTCATGTTGATATTCAGGTGTATGTGTGTGTGCACATCCTGGTACTGAGTCTGAGTACTCACTCTCCAACACAGCAAACATCAGAAGCTGGTGGTGTGCTGGAAGAGTGAGGTGAAGCCAGACAATGCTGCCCCACTCGGGAGAATGGGAAAGTAAATTCTATGCTATTTGTCCATCAGCTTTACGGTCAATATTCTTTCCGACACATTCTGCCCGACGCTAACAGGTCATTGAGCAGTTGTCATCACTATACTGGGTATGTATATGCAAAGCTGAGGAGATGATAGAATAACGCTAATATCAATTATTAAGAAAGGGAGATACACCATCACTTCTGATGGCACTGTATTGTGTTTTCTGGAAGAGAGAGGATGACGATAGCGTCAACATCCGAAAGTCAAGGGGGTTGATACACACGCCTAATTCCCCTTCTATTTAATTGAAGCCATCTGAAGGTCTCTCTTGCTCAATAATTACATGATGTAAATGGGCTACACTTTGTAGAGTGGTATAAGGATCAGGATCGACGACAGAGTAATAGGAGTATCCTTGCGTTGATAATCCTTCACGATAATGGCTGATGACCACGTAAATAAACGCCAATTTCCAAAGGAAGAGAACACAGTGAAAGGGACCCCTAGTGATTGACCAAGGACGGCCCACTCCTCAGAGAATGAATAGGCGGGGCGAAGACGCTAAGTACAGCTGAAGTAGGCGTGGTTTCGGAGAGCTGATGTAATCACCTGTACTTAGTTGACCCTTTTTGCGCGGGAAAGTGACGCCAAGAGGTCAGAATCTCGTCTGGCGTCAAACGTTTCTGAGATCAGTAACGGAGAGCTGCCACTCTCCACTACATGGATATGCGGATATGTGTAATACATTATCAGCGCTTGCTATCTACGTACCTTATGTAAAAAGGTGTCATATTTAGGATAGGATCTGCTTGGAGTTTCAGTCCACATCCCAGTAAACACAGATACGTTCTAGCAACGTAAATTTAAGTATTTGATCGGGAGTATTTACGTAAATTTTTACGTAGGAGGAACGTGCAAATGTTAAGGTTTACTTACATCTGTAAAACGTTTTCATAAATTTATGTAGGTTTTTCGTAGATTCACATAGATTCACATGTTACTAAACTACATGAATCAATGTAAATATATCAACAGAGAAATACGTGATTTTACGTAAATGGTAGATTATTTCATGTATTTTGGTACAGAACTTTTTTTCTCAGCTGGGAATAAAACTAAACTTACAATAGACCCCGCACCCACCAACGCCGACGCGAGCCGACGCGAGCCGATACAAAATGACCACATCGTAGCGCGTCAGGAGGCATATCGTAGCGCGTCGGTTCGCGTCGGGCTGCGTTGGGACGCGTCGTAACGTGATGGGAGGGTGCATGAAAAAGGTGCCATGGTCCCGATACACCCCGATATAGCTCACGACGCAACCAGCGTGATTAACTATATTTCCTTTATAATTCCAGAAATAATGCATATTTATGGTTGCTATTATACCTGTAAATACAAAACAGTAGTATATATAATATTGCCTAATAATATTTAATGAAAAAATCAATTTAAGACCCTTATCTACCATCAACTTTCACCATTTTTGCATCATATAATCTAGATATTCTGAAAATTTCATAATTTTCCATCAATTATTTCATGATTTCCCGTAGTGTGTCATCTATACATACCGACGCGCACCAACGCGGCCCGACGCGCTACGACAACCGATATATGTTCAATTGTCGTAGACCCTCTATGATATGGTTTTTTTATCGGCTCACGTCGGTTCGCGTTGAAGCGCATCGGGCCGTGTCGGTAGGTTATCGTAGAAACCTGACCAACTGCCCCGATAAGCTCTACGATTTTGCTACAATATGGATTTTGTATCGGGAGGGCAATATCGGGGCGCGTCGGTTCGCGTCCGGAGCTTGGTGGACACCCCCCCTTAATGTCAACAACACACACCTGCGTGAAGGTGTGGTCCGACCCAACTGCCAAAATCACCAAAATTAGGATAACTGCAGTGACAAAAAGATCAGCCAATCATAGCCTGAATGAGATTAATGATAATTGAAACTGCTGGTTTGGTAAATTTGGTAAATATACCAACTTTACAGGCCATAACTTCCCCAAGAAAACACAAAATATTGAAAGAAACTACTGGTATACCTTCTAGTGAAGCTCGTGCACATAAGTAAATTTACGTCTTGTGTTTGCTGGGATAGAGACCAACTAGCATACTCGTTGACCAGACCTGTAGGAGAAGTTTTTAAAAAGTACGTATAGAAAATTGCTTTGCTTTAAATGAGAGTGGGTATTGGCTGCCAAAAATGTCCGAATGAGTTTTCCCTATATGCATATAGGCACTTAAGCGTTACAATTAATTTGCTGATTATCAATAAGCAACTTTGATATTATGTATACCTATGGCCGAACGGTGTATGTAATACTACCCGCTGCTAGTGGTGAAATATGTCCGGACTCAATGAGACGTAGTAAAAATTCGGGTGCACTGTGCCAGTAGAGTACATGAAATGGTGGTTATTCTTCGTGATATATCGGTATATAATAAAAATGATATAAAGAAAACCGTAGTGACTAAGCTCGTAGGGATGCCATTCTCGGACCTTTGTCTCATTAAATACGTATTTTATGAGACAAAATACCTCGAATAGCCATCCACACAGGCTCAGTAACCAAGTTTTCTCTTAATACCACAGTGCACAACGCACTACTGATTAGAATATTTCTGGATATTTCCTTCAATGTATTTACATGTATCTCCAGGGCCTCCTTTTATAGTGTTTTTTAATTGTTTTGAGAGTCAAGCTCAAAAACGAGAATATGAATAAGAAAACCCTGATTGCTGCGTTTTAAACACGAAAACGATTATCAGTAACACCCTCACCCAGAGCTCATAACCCCGATGATACATGCTGCGGGGGCTCGCGGGGATGACGTTGGTCACGGACATATTGCCCTAGGGCTGCCACAACCACACGTCCCGGGCGCGAGACAGGGGTCTGCCCGCCACACGGCGCACCACAAGCTCCACACTGCCCCAAACAAGACTTGCCCCAAGGCCCCGACCCCCTCCGTCAACAAAAAGTACCCACATCTCCTCGGGGTGTACACATATAGCAAGAACAAGAAATAAAGGAAAAATAATCTCCGCTATAGCCAGAGGACCTACATTTCGGCTACGCTCCACTGGGTAGACGTTTGTGGACGCTTATCCATTGCGGGATCGAGGTTTCAGTTGGAGTCCCCCCTGACGGCATGGTGAGATGTAGATTAATGATAGCTGACGGGTTTCAATGTATTTGTCACCCCCTCTCCATCCACACCAAAAATAGCAGATGGGACGAAAATCGCGAATTTAATGAGTTAATTGGGGTGATTGGTTGTGGACAACCGTACCCATCGGGGGTACTTCTGGATATAGAGACATGGAGTGGTGTTTGGGTGGGGTGTAGGGGTGTGGAGGAAATTGCTGCTGTATGTGAGGAGACTCGGATCTTGGCGTTGATTTATGCCGACCGTTAGTTAAGTAGGCAGCACGACAGACAAATCTGCCTTGCCGGCGGCCATGTCAACCCAGAACCTTCAAACCCTGGACCAAAAGCCACAACACCCCCTCCCACCTCCACCCCGGCTCTAAACACGGATCACAGAGTGATTCCCTGGTGTTTGTAGGGGAGAAGAGAAAGGGGTGAAGGTGAGAGATTTAGAAATTGAATTTTGCAGAGGGAACTTGGAGTTGGGGGGGGGGGGGGGAACCAAATTTGGTTTGGTTTCAAATATGTTTTACTTCGGAGAATCTACTGAAAGATGATTTAGGTGCATAGGATTAAGGTTCCACGAGCTGTAAACTATCATATGCCTATGTATGTATTTGGATCCAGATAAAAAGATATATGTAGAATTGTAAGGATGATGGCATTCACAATAGGACTCCGTTCAAGCAGGCAGCTCATGCACAATAATATATGGTGATAGCTGAGGAGTTTCTAATGTACGCGGCTGGGAGCTTTCAGGTTGGGTGGCACAACAAATGATGAAAGATATGCACCTTTCTATTTATTGTTATGGGGTTTCTTGTACTAGTAATCGAATGATGGCCTGTAATCATATGTGAACGAAAATACGCCAGATGAAAACGCTCAAATAAAGAGTAGGTGGTCGATTCTCACGAAAGTGGATCAAATGGGTTTAAAAAAAATAAAGTTTTCAGAAATAGATATAGGCCTGTTTTTCCTTCATAGAAAGATAGAGAACCATGAGACCTTTCAGGAGTTTTACCAACCTACGGTCAATATTAAGTCCACCAGAAGACACCATACTGCCACTCTGCCATACTGCCCCTCTACCATACTGCCCCTCTGCCATACTGCCCCTCTACCATACTGCCCCTCCACCATACTGCCCCTCTACCATACTGCCCCTCTACCATACTGTCCCTCTGCCATACTGCCCCTCCACCATATTGCCACTCTACCATACTGCCCCTCCACCATACTGTCCATCTGTCATACTGCCCCTCTGTCATACTGCCCCTCTACCATAATACCCCTCTACCATACTGCCCCTCTACAATACTACCCCTCCACCATACTGCCCCTCTACTATACTGCCTCTCGACCATACTGGCCCTTACCATACTGCCCCTCCACCATACTACCCCTCTATCATACTGCCCCCTTACCATACTGCCCCTCTACCATACTGTCCCTCTGCCATACTGCCCCTCTACTATACTGCCCCTCTACCATACTGCCCCTCTACCATACAGCCCCTCTACCATACTGCCCCTCTACCATACTGCCCCTCAACCATACTGCCCCTAAACAATATTGCCCCTCCACCATGCTGCCCCTCTACAGTACTGTCCCTCTGCCATACTGCCCCATAACCATACTGTCATACTATACTGTAAGGGACAGTATTGTAGAGGGGCTGTGTTGTGGAGGGGCAGCATGATTCAGGAGCATTTTTGGTGAGGGGCAGTCAGGTTAAGGGACACTATGGTGAGGAGCGGCATGGTCAAGGGGTGGTACGGGTGAGAGGCAGTATAGTTAGGAGCAGTATGGTTGAATGACAGTATGTTTGAGGGGCCGTATGGTTATGGGGCAGTATGGCTCAGGGAAAGTATAGCTTCAGGACAGTGCAGTGAGGGGCAGTATGGTTTGATGCAATTTGATTCAGGGGCAGTATTGTGGAGTAGCAGTAAGGTTGAGGCACAGTTTCTTTGAGGGACAGTAGGATGAGAGCCAATATGGTATTGTAAAGACAAATAAGAGTAGCCAAGAGACATAACTAATAGACATATTTTAAAATTAGTGAAAATTTACTCTACATCTGAGTCTAAACACAGATGAAATCTTTATAATATCTAGAATATTCCATTCAATGTGTAATAGACTTGAAGCATCATATGAAAGTCATAAAATAAAAGATAATACACCATACTGAGTAAATGACTGATACTGTTAGTGCAGGGAAAAAAACGGACCTACTAACGGTGATACTTTTTTTTGCAATTGTGGTATTGGGTAACTTGCCAAATACACAGTTTTGAAGATTAGTGTTCCCAACTTGGGTCTATACTCACTTATGTCATATAGATGAATATATAAAAAGGCTGAAACACTGGAGCACTTTTTATTTTTTTTCTCTAAAAACCCTATTTGATCCACTTTCGTGAGAATCGACCAGGTGTGTGTGTATTTGTAATGGATTGGAGAGTAAAAGTAAGAAATAAGAACGGAAAAAGTCGGAGTCGAATTCGGATTGGTACAAGTAGGCCTACACCAGGGAGCCAGGGGTAGAGAGAAAGTTTTCATCTATTGATCCAGAGGGAGGTCTCTGTAGGTCTTTCACAGTGAACTTCAAACAATGGGTCAATAAGTTGTAAGGTTATGTCGTCTCAAGTGCACATATGATATATAGTACATGTATAGGATTCATTGTAGCAATTAGCATTGTAGCATGTTGTGACTTATAGAAGTATAGCTATGATATTAATGATGATTGCATTGGATGAAGAGAGTGTGGTAGCCTATATATGTACAAAAATAGTTCAACCGTGATATTGATTGCTTGAAAAATAGAGGGAAACTGTGTGAAAGTTACAAGGTAAGGATCGGTTAAGTTACTTCACGAGGCCTTTGGCGAATGAACTAATATTGCCGATGGTTAACTCGTCACTTTGGCTTTCTATCACATGGGACTTGTTTCTCTATTCTTATTTACTTTGAAGTATCGATAAAAATGGCGATTTGGTCACCGCCGATCAAAAGCGAAGCCATATCTAACCTTATAAGGTAATATTACCTTGTATGATATCCTCTCGCTGCCTCTATCATCATATATATTGACCACAAGGACAGAGACAGCGAAACGAATGCAATCCAAAAACATATAATCATTCTTTGTTTTGGAACCGAAAAGAATCTCTTATTCAACCTCGTGTAACGATAGACACACGATTGATATCCAGCAGTCTTACCATTCCCCATCACTGGATACCTAATGGAAGGTGGGGGTGGGTAGGTGGTTATTCCAAGTAACAAAATGCAGCGCCGAAGTCTGAATCAGGCAAGCTGAAACGACAGAGAGTATAATTCGCCCATTCGGGCTTCACCACACTCCCAACCCCAAAAGTTCAAGATCACTGCCCCGAAACCCTCCTTGGTCTAGAATAGCGAGTCTCATAAACTTTTTATACACATGCATGGATCTGAGTGGTGGGAAACAAAACCTGTAAGTTGCGATACTCGTGGGTAGAATGGGTGATAAGGGGATGTGCCTACTGTGGTGGTGTGCGCTACAGCACTAAGCCTTTCTAAGAAGATTGCCTCCGGCGATATCAGACATAACGCCATCTATCATTATTATCACGGCCAGATTGGATCCCAAGGCGACCCCTGCCGGTCATTATTACACCTGTGTTGGGGGGAGAGAGGGGGAGGAGGGGGGCACCACGCCTGGACGAGCATCACGCACACCCCTCCCCCTCAGCCAAGTTGAGCACTTCTACATGGGTAACGTATGGCTCGGTGACAAGTTGAAGTTACAAGCTGCTGCTGTACCGTGCATGATGTCAGTGGTCTCTGGCGCCACTACCCCCTCCTCCCCGCACTCCCTCCCGTTAGTAGGTCACCGTGGAAGGGTACCGTACTCCAAACTACTCGACATAACAGTGCCACCACGCCGCTACCCAGCAGCCCCCCCCCCCCTGCACACATACATCACAAACCACCAGCTTATTCAACAAGTGTCTTCAACTGCCTTTCCCGCCATCCTCTCTCCTGCCATCCTCTTGATGGTGAAAATAGATAATATAATATCTAACATAGCTAACTCATTTTCTGAATATCCACAAATTTGTATGAAGGTTATGTAAATTGTCCGCCAATAATAGAGAGAAGTATAACAATTTATAAAACCTACCGCAGAGGTTTATTGGCGTTCACCCGACCCCACCACCACTTTCTCTTTTTGCTTCTTTTATGTGAAGATGGAATGGAAAAATCCGTGCTTGGATTTAACGTTAGAGGATTGTGAACAAATCTCGGGGTCAAATAGTTATCTTGAATGGAACCGTTGGGATACGACTGACAGATAAATCGGGGAGAGATTTCCTGAAGGAGTGGGGGAACTTTGTACCCTGACCAAGGAGGAGGTATCTGTGACCGTGGAGGAAAAGGAGGAGGTGGTATAAACTGCAGGAGGAAACACGTTCGTCATCCGTTACTTCCACAACCTCTTCCTCCTGATTCTAAACTTGACGGGGGACCAGATTTCAGCAGACACAACATATACAGTAGCGTACACACACACTGCATCCAGGCACCTCTCCCCCGTCTTTTTTCCGGTGGGGAAGCTGTGTCCTTAGCCAGTGGGACACGTCCCCAATCCTTCCCCGCGCCTCCTCCTAACTAGACCATGGCCTACTAAAGCATCCAGGGGGAGGGGCGCCAGCTATAGCGTCCACAGAGAGGACACCCCTGGATCGACAGTTTTTACCTTTGCATCCACGCGGGGTCGGCTTTGAGCCAGCCAACCATGCTACCACCACCGGCACCACCATACACCACCACCATGACCTCCTCCAGCACCACCTCCATGTCTATCACCGCTCCGAGCCACCTTGCGGTATCAGTAGTGATCTAAAGGATCACGAGGGACACGAGGGGGGGGGGGGGGGGGGGGTCCAGTAGAGTGTGTACAAAATTCCCCATGCGTGTCCAGAAACGCTAGAATTAAATATTCACATTAAGGGCCAGATTGGTTAGCATATGACGGTGACCGGGAGGAGGAGAGGTAAAGGTAGGAGGTGCGGCGGTGGCAGTGGTACAGAGGAGTGGGGTTGGTAGAGCAGAGGGGTAGGTGCATGTAGGGATGGCCTCCCTTCTCACTTAGGAATAATTACTCACAGCGGATCCCAACCCCACACCTGCCTCACCGACCGTTCCCTAATTACACCCGTCGCAATAGACCATTCTGCCATCCCTGAGGCTACTACAATAGAGGGGGGTAGGAAATTAAATAATTGGCTGTGGTTTGGTGAATATTGTGCTGTTTCTGGCGGTTTAAAAGGCCAGAAGGGTTTCGTGCACGAGCGATGACATGCACATGATGTTGGAAAGACACAAGTAAGGTGAAGGTCGTGGCGAGGCATTTACTAGCAGACAGTTATGAAACCCATACCCTTACACACCCCTTCTCCCAAGCCTAACCACCCTTCACACATGCCCACGCTCTCCGCCATACATGCCCCGCCTTTTGCTTTGCTCCCCCCTCGCTTCCACACCCTTGGATCCCTGATCTCTACCCCTCCCCCCCCCCCCCTACCCCATCCTCCACTTTCCGCCAGGCTCCAGGTCCCAAATCCACGCTTACCCTCCTTCCAGTCCGCCCACCCTCCA